>CM053791.1:694813934-695151434 GCA_028749045.1 Cupressus sempervirens | reverse complement strand
CTTTGATTAGGTTTATTATTGTGGTTTAATTACATTCAATGTTAAGTTTTCCTTCTGCCTATAATTTATAAGGTTCAATGTTAAGGTTTCAATTAGAATTTGATTGGGTTCATTGTAAGAGGTAGAGTCTGATTTAGTTCAATCTAATAGTTTAAGTTGCCAATTTTATTTGCTTCAATGATCGAATTTTACTTATGCTAGAAAAACTTTTATACTATTTTCTATAAAAAAGAAAATATATCAAATATTTCAAACAGTAGTTTCTAAATACTTTTACCTAACAATTTCTAATTATTTCTAACAAAAATAAAATAAAATATTTAAATTCTCTAATATTCTTTCTAAATAATTTTGTATATTTAATATAAAAAAATCCTACTATTTTGTAAACTTTCAAAAGTTTCTGACTGTTCTAATATCTTCTAAATTTTCTAACTTTTCTAATATGTTCTATATAATTTTCTACTGTTTTCTCTAAATAATGTTTTATAATTTATCTATTTTTTCTAATAATGTCTAAACTTTACTAAATTTTAATATTTTTCTAAGTTATCTAATATTACACTATTTAAAAATTAATATACTACTTAAAAACATAGATGTATAATAATTTAAAAATATTTGAACTGTTGAAAATCGTAAAACATTAAAAAAACACATTAAAAACCATAATTTTACCTAAGGAAATAGAAAATAAAACTTAAAACATATTTAAAAATTAGAAAAAAAATTTGACATACCTAATCTAGCCGAATGACTCCTATAGCCCTTCCTACTCCATAATTCTAGCAAACTTGTTTCATGCAAATGAGTGGTAGATTGATTTTTTTATGAATTATATAATTTTTTGGGTTTGACCAAAATCAATCTGGATAGATCAATTTCAACCAGAATCTTGCAAAGGTGTACATGTCATGTGGTGTCTACTCAGAGCCATGTGGATTCAACTGAAAGCTTTCCAACCAAACGGTATCTATCCGAATTCGATCTTGTCTGATCTTCTAAGTTAGCCCGAAAGGTGACATGGATTCATGCTTTGACCCATTCCCATTGTATTGTTAACTTGTTGCTACTATTTTTTGATTAATTGTTCACTCCCTAGGTCATTTTGTAAAGGGACAACACTTAATTTGTTGTTGCTTTTAATACAAAAAGAAATGATCTTTTTATGGAGGTGTATAAATTTATAAGATGCAAATAAAAATATAGAGTTTGAGTGTGGGGATTATTCAAGAAATGAGTCAAATTTCACACAAGATTGTGTCATTTGTAATATATTGATATGTTAATCTATTATCTCAAAACAAACACCAAACAAAATAGAAAATGATAAAAATATTCAAATTTCACTATTACACTATTTAACTCATCAATTATTGGTCGTCTCTTTTAATGTATTGCATCCTTCACTTATCTTTAATGTCTTACTATCTATCATTATTTTTCATATCCTAATATGTATTTTTCTAACAAATAATTCAAATAGTATAAAGTGGTATTATTGTTGTAATCACTAAATTTTAATCATATTTATAATTAATAAATAATAAAAATTGTACATTAATAATTGAGAAAGATGATGTATTTCTAGACCCTAAGTAAAATTAAAATCAAATTTATTAAAAAGCAAGCAATAAAAAGACTATAAACTTGTAAATTAATAATCCAATTTTTATTAGATAACCTAGTTTATATAATTAAAACACGTATTAAAATTATAATTTAATTGAATGAATACAATTAGTTTTAATATTTTATTTAATTGAATCCTCCAATAAAATAAAAAATCTCTTGACTTATATTGAAAATAATGTTAAAACTGCTAAAAAAATCAAACAAATAAAGAATTTAAAATAATTTAAAATAATATTCCTTAAAATAACTATTAGTTCATTAAAAATGGTAACATTTTTCTTAATTTCAACTCTCTGCACCCTTAAACTTATTCTTCTTTACTCTCACCAATCCAGCTTCATCAACACCGTCATTTTACCTCAAAAACCTCAGTTATAAAATTATATTGATCAGATGGTAACCACTTCAACCATTATTTATTTATATTCTCTTCTTTCTAGAAGCTCATATGGGGATTTGAATCGGTGTCTAGTTTCTTTGAACTTCCAGTTATAGAAATATAATATGAACTCCATAGAGATAAATAATATGTAATATAGTTTAATATATAAGATGTACAGCAGCAAGTATGATAAAATGTTTGAAATAAATATTGATGAACATAAAAACATGGTGAAACCATGTGCAGTCTGCGAGACATTAAATTACTTTGACTACAACTAATGAAATGTTCTGATTAATGGAAGCTTTTTATTATGGATCAAAGCATGTGATTTACGATGTTGAAAATAAAAAACAAGTGTCACGTAGTGACATATATTTGAAGAGATTTAGATTTGTTTATTATTAAATCTTCAAATAAATTTATGTTAGTAGAATGTATGCTTAAATAAAATTTAAAAATAAATTTGTTAAAAAGTCAATTAACTAACAAGTTTAATTTTATATAAATATTTCCATCATATAAAAAGAATGGTTGAAAAGGTAAATAATTTGAAACATTAAAATGTAGTGCTAAAATAGTTCAACATGGAGGACGTTAGAAATATTTAAGCCAATTAACTAACAAGTTTAATTGTATACATCAATATTCTTATCATATAAAAAGAGTCCTTGAAAAGGTAAATAATTTGAAACATTAAAATGTACTAATATTTAGGTGAAAATAGTGCAATATGGAGAAAGCAAATGTTTACTATGATTTAATCAAATTGAAGTAAACATCAAAAATTTAACACTTAAAAATAAAAATAAAAATACTTATATTTGAAATAGCACAAATTAATCACTAGTTTAAACACAAGTGATATGTTATTATGATAAATGATAAATTATGCTTTTGTATTTATATATATTTCATCCTCACCCAAAATTTATGAGAAAATAAACAAAAGTAAAATGATTTTTATAATTTTAAAAATTAAAAATCTTACATATAAACATTTGAAAAATCAAAACTTAAAATTTAAAAAAAAAATACTTACATTTCATTTGTTGAAGTAGAAAAAATTAATCACTTCATAACAAGTTATTACAATAATAGTATGAGCTTATGAAAAAATAATGATGAATTTGGAAAACTTTTATTAAAGTATTTTAATAAACAAGTTTAATATTTTTATTTGTTAATAAATTTGATTATTATTTTTATAAGTAAAAGACATTAAGTCCAAATTTTTATAAAATAGATTTAATATTTTTGTAACTAAATCTTTTATTTTGATTCTCCTTCTTTATAATTATCTTTGAATTTTTAAATAATTTTTCATTCTTTTCACAAATAGTTTTTAGAGTTTCACTTTTATGAATTGACAATTGTTCTAAAATTAATTGTTAGCCTACATTTAAGAATTTCTTACATTTTTCACACTAATATCAAAAATTTGATCTTAAAATTAAATAATCCAATAGATATCAGACTCATTATAATCACTAAATCATTAACATTAAACTGGAATGTCAAATTTTCCTTCAAATAGACAACATAATCATTCTTAGCACATCATTTACTGAATTATTTCTACTACCAATAACTCCCATCCCAAGTCACCCCACTTTGTTGGGATGTATCAAATGCCACACAAAAACCTGCTAAGACTTTTCCACTCTACACGCCTCAGTTTTTTCTGCAACATCACATGAACTTCAACAAATTCTATTCAAGAAAGGGTGTTAGAAATCCTCTTTTTTCCCTACCTACTTTAGACATGCCATCTTCTTCTAGTTCATACCTTAACAGATTTGTAATGGTTTTTTTAATTTTTTCTCCTTATATGCCTTTCTTTGTTGTTGACATTTTTTTCATTTCATAATAAAATTAATGTGATCTTATTTATCTTTCAACTGATTGGCATAGGAAAATAAGATAATTGAAATTTATGAGCAAAATATTTGTCATAAATATTTTTGTATGAAAGATTATATTGATAATTCTTGAGAGTTTATCTAGCACAAGTTTTAAATGACAAGTTTTTCTAATTGTGATATTGTCATAAGCTCATTGAAAACTTTCTAGTTGTGTGATTGCTTATGATATCATCTTCAGATCATAAAACATTTTTTCATTGTCTTCAATCTAGTAGTTTGACTAACAACAACTTTCTATTACAAATCAATAGATTATTCAAAGGTGTTTCTAAAGATTGTTTGTCCACTTGCATATTTTGTAGTTGTGAATAAGGTATTTTACATGACTAGTGAACCTATAGGTGCTAAATTTACATGTTAAAAATAATTAGGTCTAAGGAATCCTTCTAGAAAGCTTTATTTGTCAATTAGTTCTATCTTATATTTTGGCATTTAGTTCTTGTCTTAAGTCATTTAATATTTACAAAGTTAGTTGTCCAATTGGATAAGGTTAAAACAAGTGCATGAATTTGGCGAATATAAAAATGGTCACACCCCAAAAAATACAAAAATATTTATAACCTGATTAGGTTACGACTTGGTGAATACTGACCCCATGTTCTTGAAAACCTGGTCATGTTTTGAATAACTTAAGATGACCACCAAACTCATAGTAGAGGGGGGAAGATAATTAGGGCTCATAATTGACATAGATGGTGATGGCGGAAGCAAGATGAGAGAGGGTGATACACGCATACATAGACATATATACATAAATCTATATAAATATATACTAGTGTGTATATATATATATATATATATATATATATATATATATATATATATATATATATATATATATATACATATACATAACAATATATACATATGTGTAGAGCATATTAAGTTTACATGCATATGTTTCAATTCTACAAAATGTGACCGTGTTTTGTGAATTAAAAGAATATGCAACACCCAAATTATTCACAGTATGTTTCTACTTCTAGATAACATGATCGAGTTTTTAGTGTATAGGAACCTGATCACATTATGAAAAGTTAGGAAATATTGTTTTAATCTTACATAACCTTATTCGATTTTGAAATAGTTAAAATCCAAATCGCATTATGATTAGCTAAGATGGTTAGATAACACCCCTAAGGCTTGAGAACATTCTTTCTTTCTTTATGTTTCTCTCCCTTCACACATCCTTTGTTCTTCTAGATTGATAATCAACTTCATTGTCACCATGTCTAGACATCATCAAGTGGGTATCCTGAAAAATTATCACCATAATATCACACATCTCCTCAACTTTCTGATTATGTATTTTTTTCTTTTTTTTTTGGAGAATATTAGCATAGTAAACATTATTTTTATTTACCAATGTCTCTATAGTTCTTAGAGGCACATGTCTATCATTTTTATATAACATTTGATCTACTTTACAAAATTTAAAATAATTTATATAGTATTGCTCTATACTTGATTTTATACACTTTAAAAATGTTTTCATTTTCAATTACTTTGATACAAATTATGCCTATGACAAGAATGTACACTTGATTTTTAGGATGTGTCCACTTCAAGAAACTATTAAAAAAATACATAGCATGAAATTACAAAAAAAATACACAACTTTTGTCTCTCACTCTTACCTATCACTCTACCAAAGCATTTTTCAAAGTACTAATTGGAAACATTATTTTTCTTTACCAATGTCTCTATAGTTCTTAGAGGCATATGTCTATCATTTTTATATAACATTTGATCTACTTTACAAAATTTAAAATAATTTATATAGTATTGCTCTATACTTGATTTTATACACTTTAAAAATGTTTTCATTTTCAATTAATTTGATACAAATTATGCCTATGACAAGAATGTACACTTGATTTTTAGGATGTGTCCACTTCAAGAAACTATTAAAAAAATACTTAGCATGAAATTACAAAAAAAATACACAACTTTTGTCTCTCACTCTTACCTATCACTCTACCAAAGCATTTTTCAAAGTACTAATTGGAACTATATCTTTTGAGATTGACACGAAAAATATTATGTTATATTTTTTGGCAAAAAAAAAGAACATTTTTTGTGCAAAAAGGGTTTGAACCTCTTAATCTTTCATTTTTTTAAAACTAAAGCATTCTAGAAACTACATTCAAAGTAGTAAAATTCTTATTCTTTTCACATCTCCTAATTTTGAGTGTGTAACTCTTAAATTTCTCTTCGAAGTTTGAGATTACATGATTTCAGAAAAGAAAAGAAACAAGTGGTCATCTATACCCCCTTTTGTTCACCATCTTGGTGTTACAAGTACAATTTTTGATGGAATGCCATTCTAATGTGTTCCTATAACTAAGTGTTATTTTTATATCATTTCTCTCTTGTGGAAGGCAATTTTGTTTTGAATGTGATTCTAGAAGATTGAATCCATTGTTTACTCTAACACATTAAAACACTATTGATTAGGAAAATCAAATTTTAAAACTCCACTATTATAGACTATCTCCATGGATATAAGTTTAATTATGTGCACATAGATTATTTTTGCAAAAAATAATTTGATGAGGTTCATCTTTCCATTTATAGATACAACCCAACCAACTTTTAAGAATAGTCCAATTTACCTTTTGTTATTTATTTTTCATTTGACCAAAAAAATAGTAATTCTTATTTACTATATGTAAATTATGACTAAAATCAATGAAAATTTCAATTTGTAATTATCATTATATACTATGTTACAACTATAAACTAGAATAAATTTACTAATTATTATATTATTAAATCTAGTCTTCATAAAAAAATTAGAAAAATAAAATTATAAATCTTCACTTAATAAATTGAAAACAACAACTAGCTTTGTTTGAATATCACCATATTCCATATTTAAATTTAAGACCATCCAAGAAAATTTGATTGATTTATACAAATCATCAAATAAAAACAAGTGCCACTAAATGTATTGTAATAGAAATAGTTATTCAATATTAGTATTATAATTAATCAATATAGTAGATGAAAGATTTAGAAATAAACAAGTGCCACATAGTGGCTTAGTACTTGCCTTTAATAGTATTAGTTTTAATTTTGATATAAATTTAGTTGTAATGTTATTATATATTTATTATATGTATCAAATATATTAATGTGTACTTTCATAATTTTATATATTTTATATATAATTAATTTACTACAATCATGTAGTTGTGGCAAATTGTTAAAATTACGAAGCATAAATTTTTTTGTAACCAACACATTAATTCACATAAGATTCACACATTGTGATACATAAGAAATAAGTTGAATACTAATTTTAATACTTTGACAATATATTATTAAATATAATAATTGAAACAATACCTTTTGTGTACTATGCTACATAATTTTAAAAAAATGTATTCAATTTTATTTTATAATATATTATTTTTGAAATTTTATAATATAATATTAAAATTTAAATAATGATAATTGAAAGAACTATTTATTAAATATTAGTAGTGGATGAATGAAATAAATACAATATAAAATATTTAACAATGGTATTAAAAATTTTAATATAATAAAGTATTATAAATCTTTCAAACAAAAGTTGAAGAATTGGAGGGTAAATAATTAAAGTAAATGATTAAAATTATTATTTTTAAATTATTTCAATGTATTTCTTTATAATCAAACAAATTATTTATAATAGTTGTAGAAAATAAGAAATATTAATAATTGATTATATTATTATAATATATAGTTTTGTATTCTAAAATCCAATACAATAATTGAAGTGTTCAAAAATCACTTTTACCAAATGTACTAAAAATTAGGAATAAGAGAAACAATACAAATATTTTGTAAAATACTTCCCACAAACTCACAGTCTCCCATATAAGACTCTAATCCATTCATCCAATTAAAAGCTAGAAAATTAATATATATAAATTGTAAAGTTAAAAAATTGACATGTATTTCTTCATAAACATAATATTTATAGAAAAATATGAAATGAAATGAATTTTCATTGATAGAATAGAGGTAATTTAATAACAAGTTAACGTGAGTAATCCAAAAAATGACACAATAGTACTTAGCCTACCAACAAGTACTAATAAATAAATAAATCATTCTTTTTAATTATGTAGTATAGTATTATAAAATATATTCTAAAATAAAATAATATAAATTAATGTTAGTTAATTTCATTTTTTAAAATAAAATGAGAGGACTATTTTGTTAATGAATATATCTTAATATTTTTTACCATGCACTATTTATAGTAAAATATTAAACAAAATATAATATATAACATGTTATTGTACTTGTCGTAGGCTAGTACTATTGCATTCACTTTGCACAATTATTCAATTAGTTTGAAATCTACTCAGCTCTTTTTTCGGAGGTTCTCCATAATGCAATATTTTCGGCTAGAATCAAGGTACGAGATAGTTGCATAAATTTTAGTTTCTCTTTCATGTGTTTTGGTTAAATGCAAATTTACACAAAATCAAATCCCACTATAATGAAATCTTAATAAATGTAATAGCACGACCAATTTTAATTTACCTTATAAAAATTATTTTTTATTATATATATATATATATATATATATATATATATATATATATATATATATATATATATATATATATATATATATATATATATATATATATATATATATATATATATATAAGTGAAATAGGACACGTGAAACTGTAGTTACACAAGGTATTTTTTATATATGAAAATGTTCTCACAAGATGTATGAAAGTAAAATGTATTTACAACTACCAATAAGATAATGAGAGCATAATAATTTTTACACTATTCTATTTATTCATTTATATTTATACTTTGAGAACTTATTAATTATAATTTTTTATCACTTTGCTTAATATATTTTTTTTTTTTCAGTTTTCTAATATTTGAATTAGATTAGATTAAATTTATTAAAAAATTATTTTAAAAATTACAATTTCTATTAGATACTTACAATTACAATTAATAACAATAAGACAAGTACATGCCACTATGTGGCACTTGTTTAATCAACAAACAAATTAGGATAAAATGAATAAAAAATAAATTTGAAATAGTAATGGTATATATGATTTTGAAATGAGAGAGAGTAAGTATCAAGTGATAAAAAGGTAGATAAAATTAATTATCAAAAACTTATAAATAATTTCATAAGAATAACAAATTAGGTGAAAATATAACAAAAAAAAAATTAAGCAAAAATCAACCAAAAAATATAGTAATATGGTGGAGACCTCCACAAAAAGGGGTCTTATAAGACAAAATCAAATAAACCAAACATGATTTAGAGAAATAATTTTAATAATAAATTATATTAATAAATTGTTACTAAATTTTATGAATATTTGATCAATCAAAAAATAATTCACAATGATTGGTGTATAGTTTTTAAACTAATTGAGCAAAAGTGCAAACAAGTAGAATAATATAAGATACCTCACATCCTATAACTCTAATAGAGTGTGTGGACTTCTTTCCTTATGAATGATATTTTAAGTGTCACTGCCATTATGTGTGAAATTTCTTTTTCAATAATAGGTGGAAGCTTTATAGGCTTGAAAGGAACCATCTCGTATTTAAATAAAAATCCCCTACTTCATATTGGTAATGATAAATCACTAAAAAAATACTACTTTTTGGGAAATATTTGTAGTCCACTTTAAAATGAGATCCTTAAATGAACGATAAGATTCCTCGCCCGCCTAAAGAGTAAAGTGATATCTTCCCGTAAAGTCACAATGACCAATCATGTTTGTCACCAACGCACTAGTTGATGTAAAAAAAAGGAATTTTGGATTAATTTTATGTGGAGAACCAAATGAATTTTTTTTGATTATCCAACATAAATTGAAACAAACTACTTCAATGTATTCCGATAACATTGTTTTTCAATAAAATATCTTAGACTTTTAAAGAAATGTTTAACAAGTTGTTGAGCTATTTCTTCTTCTTTTTCTTTTTTATTAGTCTCTAAGAACTAATGTTATTTTTTACCCCCCATGATATTATAAAGTTCAAAAGACTAAATTTAAAAAATCTAATTATCATATACCAATTTCGAATTTTTCATTGGCTAGGATTATTTACCTGGGGTTTTAGTCATTTTCTCAAAATTAATTTTAGACGGGAATAATCGGACGAAGTTATTGTGAACTCATGTATTATCTAATTGCCCAACGAGCTCCTAATCATTGATTGACACGTTATTCACTTTTTCAAATATGGTTGAAAAAATGATTTTCATCGTATTATGAAGGGACATTTTGGTAAGGATTTATCAACTAAAGTTAAAAGTGTTTGTAAATAAATAAATAATGAAAAATAAGAGTAAATGAGGTAAAGCGGAAAAGGATAAGGTTTGAATATGATTTTAATAATATTTATAATTTTATTTATTTTACAATCATTTCTATAGTTAAGTTCTAGTACTTTCTAATATGATATAATTGTAGGAAATTATATTCTATATATAATCTAATTTATATTATATTTATTAAAAATAAAGCTTTAATGATAAAATATTTAAAATATTCACATTTTAATGATTATTTAAAATATTACCATTGTAATGATTATTTCAATATACAATCTTTTAATCAATTTTATTTTTTGTTGTATTCATTTAATTTTTTTAATGACATGTAGATTTATGATAGTATTACTCGCATATACTATAATAAAAAAAAAATGTCTATTTTTTTATGAGCAAAAAAATCTCATTTTTCACATTTACATGTTACTATATAATTCGATACATCTAAATAAAAATGTAAACCTAACAAAAATATTTGATCTTAGTACTAGCCAAGGGGAACATTAAATAATACATCCTCACCAAAGCAGCTCAGTAAAGAATAAACATATTAATCTACAATACAAAGTGAAAGATATGCACTATTAATATATAATATAAGAAATAGTATCATATAGAAGTTTATGAATTTTAAGATTAATAAATTTGATGCATATTAATTATTCAATATATCTATAAAAGAGTCACTATGTTGTTGAGCTAATTTTAGTAAATGATCTCAAAAGAGTTGAATGTTCATGCCTTCTAGCCCCAAAAGGTAGGGACTCAAGCTCTCTAAGAGCTCTTGTTGAAAGAAGCAATCTATTAACTAAAAAAAATATTTTACAAAAATATGATAGTAGTGGTGACAAACATACAACATTCAATAGTAGAATGTAGATTTTTTTGATTGATAGTACTTTTCTATTAATAAATAATATACTAGTTACAATTCACAAAAAAGGGTCTGGGGATACAAGATTAACCCACAAGAGTTCACATGGCCAAAGTTGGAATCAACAACTATTCATAAATAAAAGAACTTTAAGCAAACCCTTAGGCTACCAAAGAAGCGCCAGTTGAGGGGGTGGATCATTGTGATCATGGAGACCCTAGTCATCCCTGGGATTGGTAGGTAAGTTGGGAACAATCCAGCCATTAGTAGCATCTTTAGGGGCTTGGTCTTTATCTTTATCATCTTCCTGTGGGGGTGAAATAGCCAACTCCAAGTGAAAAGGCCATTTGCCAAAAGCAACAAGAGGAGCACCAGGAGGGGGAGCCACCAGACTCGGGGATCAATTTGAGCCACAGTGAGGTGGAGAAGCTGACTAGCATCACCAACCACCATCGCCACCACTAGGAGAGTGGTGGCAGGGAGCCTACAAGTGTGGCATGTGAGAGCAGCGAGAAAAAGAGTTGTGCCCCTGACGGCAGCCCCTGGGTGGAGTATGATCAGCCTAGGTGTCAGGAGGCATGCTGGCAACCATACATGGTGCATAACCCCAATGATTGAGTAGCTCCTAAAGGTGGGCCACCTCCAAAGCCACCTTGTTGACTTGGACTTGAATCTGCATCATTACATTGTTACAAATGCATGCTTTAGTGTACATAGCAACATTTATGTCAAGAAAACTATGAGTGAAAAGAACAACATTCCTATCTTTCCACAAAGTAAACAAAATCTCCATCTAGAAGATATGCCACATCTAGGTAAACTGCCTAGGGAACTTGGGGGAGTCACCCAACACAACCATATGCTAGGAAAAAGGTTCTTGCTGAAAAGGCTTAAAGAAATCATGAATCTAGTGCCAATAATTTTGGGCACATCTACAAAATCAAAAAATATGCAAAAAAGACTCTGGCTATCCACAGAATGGACACTAAGGATCTGGAACCCCAATATACTTGAGCTAAGGCCCAAGGGGAAAACCTTGAAACAACATACACCAAGAAAAATAGGCAATATTAGGATTAGTAATGGCACTCCACATAGTGTCGAAATGCTTTCTCCATTGAGAAAGGGAAGACCATAGATGCTAGTGTTGGTTAAGAGTATCCACCATTGGAAGATGGGGAGAAAGCCAATGATACCCCATACTTGGTTTGTAGCCAGTGAAGGATGTGACAAGATATCACTTCCAATCAATCCACCAAGGTCAAACAAACTGCATACCCACCTTGTGAATTAAGTGGTCTAGAATTGTAGAAAGCAATAGATCAAAAGTTTGTTGGTTTGAACAAGCAAGACAAAACTAGACTTGCATGTCTTCCCAAGATCTGAGACTCACATAGATCCTGGAAAAGAGGTACTTAGGTGTCTTGATGCCACATTTGAAAAAATGTAGAGCACTAGCACCTTGCGTCTTGGCCAAAGGAACACCTTGGATGGCAAACAACAGAGACCACCAAAGGTTTTGCTAGTTCAAAGAGAGCCCATCATGAAACCCATCACCAGACCAGCAAAGCCAAGGTTTGACTGCTTCCCAAGATTTCCATATGCTCTTGATAACAAAAGAGCCATGAATGTGCACAGGTTCCTCCATGATGACAAGGGTTTGAAATCCAATCCCTTTCCATGAAGGCCTATTAACAAGAAATCTAGAAGCAAAGCAATGCTGAACCAAAAATTTCCAAGCTTCATCACCAGTGATGGCACATATAATCCACTTGGCACTAAGTGTGAGGCCTTGCTTCTGTGTAGAAAGAAGGCCAAGGCCTCCAGACTGTTTGGGGAGACAACAAAATTTCATGCAACTCTATGAAAGCCATGAATGTTAGAACCAAAAGCCCAAAGAAAGTCACAAAGAAAACGTTCCAATTTCAAATACGAAGCTTTGGAAGGAGCCCAATAGGAAGAATAATAAACATGCATAGCTACTAGGACCTTCGAACAAATGTGGAACTTCCTTGCAAGAGAAAGGGGTTTGGTAAGCCAGTAGCCAAGCTTCTTTTCAATTTTCACTAGTACAAGATTTCACAAATCTATTGGTGAAGATGGAAAGGCAAAGTGAATGCCCAAAAAGTGAAAAATCTCCTTGTGTGTGACCCATTTCAGTTTGAACTAGGCAAGCCAAGGTGGAGCTAGAAGAAAAGATTGCCTATAGGTGGAACTGGACACCTGACAAAAGGTGTCCAGGCACAGCAAGGCATTAGTGATGTTCTCCTCATCCTCTAAAAGAGTGAGAAAGGAATCATCAACAAAGTTCCCATTGACCAACTGAGAAGAGGAATCTAGCAAGGAGATGCCATGAACCAAACTAGAGGAAATGTAGTGGGCTAGCAAGTAACCAAACCCTTCAGTAGCAAGAACATGGAAAGCTGGAGCCAAAGGGAAACCCTATCAAATAGAGCGAAAGAGCCCAAAGGCTTTAGATTGAGAGCTATTGATAGTAATACAAGCATTAAAATCTCCAAAAAGCATCTGGGTGACCGCAAGAAGTTGGGTCGCAATTCTGCGGAAGTCAGATCCGCGGAATTGTACTTCTCAAAAACGGGTACCCGATTTTTTAAAAATCGGGTACCCATTTCTAAAATTAGGCTTCGGGCACCCGACCTGAATTTTAAAAATCAAGTACCCGATATTTAAAAAGGATCGGGTGCTCGAGCCGCTTAACTATCAGGCACCCACCTATTTAAGAATCGGGTACTCGATTTCTTAAAAATCAGGTACCCGATTGCTTAAAAATCGAGTACCCGATTTGTAAAACTTTTATAAACTACTTTTTTGGCATTTTAGAGGTCATTTTCATGACCTCAAAAATGGGAGCCTGCTTAGAGATGCATACGGGAGCCCATTTCTCAGCCCTACCGACTACCCCCTTCCTGCTAGTTTTTGATACATAGGTATTTTAATATGTTTTATACTATTTTACTTTTCTTTTTTCAATTTTCAATTTAATATGTATGTTAATTTATTATTTTTTCACTTTTCATATGTACGTAAAATTGTAAATTTACATTGTTAATGAACTTAAATGTTTAAATTTTTGTATTTGTTAATTAAAATATAGTTTCGTAAATGTTTATTTAAAAAATTATTATTTTAGATGTTTTGAAATGTATTTAATTTACATATTTATTACAATGTTGAATGAATAGATTAGATGTAAATTTATTGTTTAAAGATGTAATTTTACAAATAAATATAACCTCAACCTAAAACCATATAACCTCGACCTTGTTTTAACTATAACCTCGACCTAAAACCATATAACCTCGACCTTGTTTTAACTATTTAACCTCGACCTAAAACCATATAACCTTGACCTTTTTTTAACTATAACTCGACCTAAATTTATTGTTTAAACTATAATCTCGACCTAACCATATAAATAAAACCCTAAACATATTATAAAATACTTAATCACATAACAGCCGACCAAGGGCTCCAAACAAAAAACTTATAGTATTTAAAATGATTTTACTTAAATTGTATTGTACTTTGTTTCATGGATCAAAAATGGATGATGTAAACTATTTTATAAATGTATATTCTTTCAGCCTTTCATACCCTGTGACATGTACAGTGGATGATTGTGCATTCCGAATTAATTTGCCAATTGGCATTCAGAAAAAATGTATATAAATTATTTAAATGGATTGAACAGAAGTAGTTAATATGAACTTTCATGTGGACACGTTATTTATTTTACTTTTAGTAGTTTATAATTATTTAAAAATAAAATGTAAATGTGCTCATTAAGGAATGCAATCTCTTATGTTTTTTATAAATGTAAATTATTGTGTGTATGTTATTGCTTGCTTGGTAAAACTTTTGATTAGTTCTTTGGATCCCTTGGCTGGGCGTCATTTAAGATTAGTTCTATAATGTCAATTTGTATTGAATTTAACTCTAATCATAACCCTTACTATCATCTTAACCTAAGTAATCTTAATTTGCTAAAACCTACACCAGGTAATATATAAATAATTAAATAACTTTCCTATCTTACCTTGAGTACTAATTTTATAAATGTCAAACCCTAAGATTGAAAGGTAACACTGGCCCTTAACTAATTAATATTATACTTATAAACCAAATTGAATTAAACCATGATCATAAACCTAATTATATATCCCAACTTAAGAGTAGAAACCTTGAATTTAACCTTAAAAATCCTTTCCCCAACCATTAACCAAATTGAACCATTACCCTAGAAGATTGAACCAAGTTAAACATTGACCTTAAGACTAAACCAAATCACCCTAAACTAGAACTCAATAATATATTGAACACTTTAAAACAAAATTCAAACCTAATTTTTTTGAATTAATGTTGGTTTTTAATCTAAAAGCTCTAACTATAATTCTATATCTAAAACCAAATTTAGCACTTTAAAACTTAATTCAATTTATTAACTCTTGTCTTAATTGAAACCTAAGCATGTAAACCTAATCAAACAGTACAAACCAAATTGAACCCTAATCCTAAAACTAATTAAACATTGATATCAAGGTCTCAAAATGATACATCATAAAAAAATTAGAAGAGACTTGAACGAATCAAACATCTAATTAAGTAACCCTCCCTGACCATCAAGAGGTGGAGGTGTCCACATCAGTGCGAGTATGAGCCCGGACTAGACCCTTAGATGGGTAGCCTAAATGTTTATTACCTTTGCAGAATGGAAGGCCACATAACAAAATATTGCCTTATTCTATAAAAAGAAATACCCACCCCCTAGTGATATATAGAGTAAGATCTTTTTCCTAATTTTACTATCAATCTTTTTGGTTAGAAGACGATGATAGTTCAAAATGATTTAGAAGATAGGAATAAAATGAGAACCATCATTCCTAGAATGAAGATGCATTATTCCAAGTGATAAACCCATTTCTATCATAAATCAACTCCTCCATCCAAAAAAATAGTAATGAGAAATCCCTATGTCAAGTAATCAATGGAGGGCTCATAAAATTGATCAAGTGATCAATAGAGGGCTCATAAAATCCCTAGGTCAAGTAATCAATTGATCCCCAAGGGAAGATAAGAATCTCATTAAAAATTAGAGACAGGACACTCCTAAATGCGTATCATACAAAATAATTATTGCCAAGGTCTTAGCCTCTAGACTAGAAGATATCCTACCCAAGATCATTAACCCTACACAAAAGTGTTTTGTTAAGGATATTTATGCATATTGGAGAACTTGATAACCTATTGGAAGACTTTGGACTGAGAAACATTTCTAGGATAGAGTGTAGGCATGCTCAAGTAATTGATTATGAAAATGTCTACAAAAAGGTGGACTAGAGTTTCACTATGATGATATTGCAAGCCCTCCATCCAATATTAAATGTCAAATGGTGTCCTCTCTTATGATTGGTGTCAAGGTTTTAGTAAAGAAATTAATGGGGTTAGATCATAATTTTTAGGACTCTCTAGATCAATTATGAAAGGGTGTCCTCTTGCATCCTCTTTATTTTTTATTGTTGAACATTGACTCATTACATTATCTCCTTAGAGATAACCAGTTGTCTCTAAAAGTTAGAGGATCTACTCTCCAAATAATTAATAAGTATCTAATGTACATAGTTTTTTGATAATATATTTGTATTCTTTTTAAGCTAGAAGAGTGCAACACGAGTCATTTAATGATCAAATTGGACCTCTTTTCTTTGTATCTGGTAGTAAGATTTATGTCTCTACATCTATCTTATTGGGGCTAAATATTGAGTCCCCTACCTTGTGTAGTAAATATGGTATTGGATGGAGATTTCATAATTAAGTGGTTAGGTACCTAGGGATTCCATCTGTAGTAAACCCCAACATATAAATGAAATGTGTCTTTATATCAACAAGAAAATCTTTGGAAAACTCAATAATTGGAACTCTAATTATCTCACTTTGGTTGGTAAAATTCAAGTATGTTAAAAGATTCTCTCCTTGAATATTGGGTGTAAGTTTGTCTTCTTCCTGCTCATTTTATTTAAATCAATTTGGTCTTCCATATAAATCTATTAGGACCATTTCGTGGATAGCCAAGGGATTACTTTGGCAATAAAATGGATAGCCAAAGCTTCATAAGGTAATGAATTATGGATTATGATTAGAATTAGGATTATTATACATGGTTAGGGATAGGGTTCACATGTAAATTAGTTCATTACCTGACATGATCTACACTTATAGTTTGCAAGAAGGTTTTCAACTTGGTGCCATACTCTATTTTTGAGATATTCTGAAATTGCTTTTGTAAGAGATGTTTATCTCAATACCTATATATGTACATAATATGATGGTGCTTCCCCATACATATATACTCAATATACTTTACACATTATATGCAAGTTCTTATATTTTCACCTTTACATCTTTTCCCCCTTTCTAATGTAAATGCCAAAGGTGAATTTTACATGGTTATTCCAAAATGTGACAAGAAGTCAGAACATACCTTTAGAATTAGTGCCATTGTCTTGTCCCCGTTTTCTTGTAACATCTTGTTTGTGTGCAACATAATCTAAACTTCTGCTGATAATTCTATCATCTGATCAACAATGGAGAAATTTTTAGCATGTGCTCTATGACATGAGTGTTTTTGACACCTTTCTAGAGAATACTTTTTATTAGCCAACTACTTTTTGTAGAACTAAGCGGATAATAGTTAGGATTCAAACTACAATCATAAATATTTTTTAATCAATTCATAATTCTATCTCTAAGCTTTCATTAGATAATTATAACCTTAACTCTCATCTTAGGACCATAATAAATATTCGATACAGGTAAATATAATTGTAACGAAAACCATAATCCTAGGTAAGTTCCCTAACATTAAAAGATCACAATCATTATAATAATCTTAAGCTTAGCCATCATGAAAACTATTAACATAAAAAAATTGTAAACCATAACCTTGTCATAATCTTAACTTTGTTTCATCCTGAGACATGAACATGTATAATCCATAATGAGTTCATACTTAAAAATTTAGTATTTAATGTTTAATTTGACTTAAGTGTTTAACTTTATTTATAATTTAATTGATATAATTTTAATAAAGATATGCGCATTTATATAGATCTAGTTGATAAATTTTAGATTTAAATTTTATTAAATAGTAATTTTGTCATACATGTATTATGTTGTGATGTATTTTTGATGTGTTTTATGTTTTATGTTGTTTAAATATATATGCAGATTATATTTGATGGACCCACCGCCACCCCCTCCCCCTCCCATACCCCCACCTCCCCACCTTCATCTCCACCTCCACCTCCACCTCCACCTCCACCCCCACCCACACCTCCACCACCCACCGCAAATGAGCTCCGCGAGACCATGAGGCGTAACCTCAACGACCTCATGAGTGATATAGAGGCTATCCGACGTGAGAGGCAGCCCCCCCCTCACCTACTATGTCTTGTAGATAGCATGTAAGGCGTGGTTGACTCCATTCATCATTTTGATGTAGACATCGATTCATTTAGATCATGGAGGGAAAGCATGCGTGCCTTCTACTTTGATGGCTTATCATATAGAGAGGTTTATAACCTACATATAGGTAAAGGAAATTTTCAACATTATTTTGTAAACCCTAAGACGGGTGAACCAATTAGTGAGAAGAAGCCTCACATTTCCATTAGGTGGTGTACACATCTGCGCATAGCAGCACATTTTTGGGAGCGGTGGTGGATGGTATTTGACTGTCCACCACACGCTAATCATGAGGTGCCCATGTACTTCCTTAGGAATTTATGGGCTGATTTTGAGTTGGGTTTGAAACCCAACCATTTTGATATGAAATCATTTCAGGGGGTTGGTAGAGGGATGCCTCAGGATAGGCCTGAGGCAAAGCTAAGTGACAGAACGAGAAATCGCAGGCGAGCTGAGCCCCTTGTACCTCTTCCTATGCTTGTTGTGCTTGCTCCTCACCATCTCATGCGATTTCATCTGCTTTTACCCATTTGAGTGCCCTTTCAGGCAATTTAGTATAGCAGTGGATGCAGGCGGTACATGCTCCTCCACTTGGACATGTTTGTACTAGCTGTGGAGGCATATGCATAGGCCCCCAGAGCGATCCTGGTGCAGCACACGATGGCCATTATGCTGACGGTGCAAATTTTGATGATGATGTATACGCTGCCCGTGGTGATGGTAGTGACGAGATAGACGTGTCATCATTTGTTGACCTCATGCAGCAGGGAGAGCCTGGAGAGAGTCAAGAGCAGCAAGTAAAATTTTAATTTCAATATAAATATAAAGTGCACATAATTATTTACTTTCTACATATATGTGTAATTGTATTAACTATATTAATTTGTACTTTTCAAATAACAAAGGATGGATGACACTGTTCCTCCTAGGAGGCAGTATAGTCTTTTTCTGAGACCTATAGATGTTGGCATCTCTTATACGGTATGCACTTTGAATTACACTGTAAAAATGTACATTCAAATTTGAATTTAATAACATGTGCTCATATGTTCTTTTTATTTGATTTTGTAGGGATTGTCTGCATCTACACATACTAATGTTAGTACAAGTCCTACTCTAGTTACCACTAAGGCACAGCCTCAAATACATGCAGTATGAACTTTTGACTGAAGACAAATAATTTGTATTATTTTTATGTATGTACATTATTATTAACTGATAATCTGAACAATTTTGACTCACATGTATATATATTTTATGTGTTTTGATTTTACGAACAGGAGCATGGATATCATACTCATCCATACAGGCCTCGATATAGTCTATTTTTGACTCCATCTTATGATTATCGTGCTAGCATACCTGTAGACACATCTGTGACATTGGCTACCACTCAGGTATGATATATACATTATATATACATGTTTAATTTATAGTGTATAAAAAAATGTAGTGTACAAATTATGTACTTTGTAATTATATTCATTTATATTTAATTTTGACTAAACGTTTATGTATCCATAATTTTAGGAGTACGTCACCATGAGTGTTGTTGAGAGCACAGGACTTAGCCAGATGGAGGTACCTACATCGTCATTTGAGGTCAGTATTGTGATTTATGTACATAATGTATAGTTCATTATGCTCTAAAATCAAATTAAAAAAATGTATGTATTGTAAATTACAGGACCTCACCACTGCTGCATTTGGTAGTTTTGATAGTGTGCCTCCTACCATTACTGAGGGACACCCATCTCATGTGGTATAATTTATTTTATTATGTAGTGAATATTTAATTTATTTGCAAGCTAGATTTTGAGACCCATTTCAATTAAGCAAGTACATGATGAGACGTGCCTCCTGTTACACAGGGTGATACATCTACCTCACAGGGTGTCCGACATGACGAGACAACTCATATTACACATGATGATCCATCTGAGTCCTCTTCGCGTGGAGCAAAGAGGACATTTGATCATATAGATTAGGTCTTGTTGGCACCTATAGATTGTGTTTTTATGATGTATATATATATATATATATATATATATATATATATAATTTATGATGTATGTACACTTTGTGTTAGGATAGTTAAAACTGTATGTTAGACCATGTATTTATTCACTTCATAGATCATGTTATGATGTATGTTAGACCATGTACTATTTTTTTACGATTTCTTATCATGCTTGTGTATGTAGTACATATATTACTATGTTTCACCATGTTTTAAGTATATTCAAACCATTTTCTTTATTCTAACATATTTTATTCATGAACATATGACACATTTTGTAAGTATATATGCAAGATGAACAATAATTTTAACTATCTATAGAGAATTATTGGATAAATATCACATCAAATTTATGCATTGAGATAATTCATACAAATAAAATTGACCTACTCGATTAAAAAATGTATTAATAACGTACCTAACAATGTATCATAAGTGATCTTAATGTGTTGTTTGGTAATGTAAGACTCATTATCACCTAATAAGACCTATTATGTGGTAGTAAACATATGAATACCTATCATAACGTATAATAGACATAATGACTTATTAGGACTCCCATGTCCCTTTAAGACACACATGTAAGTGATCTTAATGTATTGTTTGGTAATGAAAGATATAATCAATACAATGAATACAATGAGTAATGATCTTTAAATTATCATGTGCAAGTCACTTGTTTTTAATATTACAATCAATAGTAATTTGAAACTTCAAACAAACATTAATTTAAACATGCTTGAATGTAAAAGTAATAGAACAAAATAGGAGGTCATTACTTAAATTGACAATTAATTTATAATAATTTATCAAGTGCACATACCTTTAACTTTCAAATAGAAGTAAGCTCTCATTTTTGAATTAGTTTGTACAACATATTTCACAATATATGTAAGACAATGTCAATGATATATTTATAGTTCACTGAACTCATTTGAAACATAAAATTGGTTAAACACATCTCTTCAAATGAGGTCCTGTAAAATAAAAATGTAAAACAAAAACACACATGTTAATAAACACATAAATTAATATCCAAGGTATCTGAACTATGTAAATATATATGTGTAATTTGTATGTACTTACTATATGAAATTGCACAAGATGTTGATGTTCGATCCACTTTAACACTTAAATTTGCATAAATTGTAATTGAGACCTGAATAAGACGTATATAAGTTCTCTAAATTGGTATTGACAATACAAACATACATGTAATTAAATTATATAAGTACATATATATATAAATAATACAATAATGAAAAAACTTACATGTGTTTGATTTAAATGTAGTCATCCCACTGTACCATCTGCATCCTCTCTCTTTTGCAATGCATCTATGATTGTCTCGTGCTCGTCCATAGAAATTGTCCATAATACCTTATTGACGGGTCTCCCTTTGTACCTTTCTAATTTGATATTTGTTGCCACAACCAAATGAGAATAGTGTAAAATCTTCTTTTCGGTTTGGTAGTCTTCAAATGCTGGCAAACCATTTCTTCTTGTTAGGTATCTACGTAGCCAGGTGCTAGCTACAACAACAGACCCGATTGGATACTCAAAACCATCATCGTCCACTTGATGACATGTCATTTTTTTCTTAGGTTCCACACATCTAGCTAGCCAATACTCAGTCTGTTCATCATTATCACTAGGTGCAATAATAGCATAAACATGTCCTACAAGATAAGATAAAGTATAGAAACACTTTAATCACTCGTGTACATATGAAAATTATATAAATTCAAGCATGAGATCGCAAAAAAATCTAATTAAATTGTGCATACCAGGTTCTATGAGGTCTGAAATACGATCATAGTCTTTTGATGCAAAAGTAACATTTTGGCCTTCATTTACTATATCATCTTCAAAATGCGTGTCAGTAGGTGCTAATGATCTTTGTTGCCAATCTTTAACCCATTCTGTATTCTCACATTCTTCCCATTCACCTGTAAGACAAAATTGACAAAAACAAGCAAGCTCCCTAATCCATATAGTCCAAGTGTTAGAATCTAAACTCCTAAATGAATGCCATTTAGCTAAACCACTAATTGTATCACAATCATATCTTGAAGGGATATTATTTTCTTCAACTAGGTAGAAGAAATGTTTGATTGTAGAGTTTTGACTTGATCCCGTGTATAAATATTTGTTACACCATTCGACAATCTCATGTGCATTTTTGAATCTAGCTCTTTTCTCAAATTTTAATTGCTCTTTACTAAGGGCTCTCTTCACACATGCACCAACACCATCATGTTCTCCTTTACCATGTCCAGCCTCAAAAAAACTCCACACATGTTGGATGCTAGTTTTCTTATGTGTCCTACTCAACCAATAGAACATTCTAGCATTCTTGAATTGTCCTGTACAATTATCTGACCATATCCAATGTTGTGTCATTTGAATTTGTCTCTCTTTTAAATTATCATAAAAGACCTTGAAACAATATTGGACAAACTCAGATGAATGGAGTTTATTATCACTTAAATAAAAATGGTACTCTCTCAATATTTTTTGATCCTCCTCTGTACTATCAGGTGCATGCCTATAAACTATATGAACATAAATTGTTACTTGCACTGAATTGTAATATTGTGGTTGTACCTCTTCTTGCAGTGCAAGTGTGTACTTCTCTGCAAAGTCAACAATTGAAAGTATAGTACCAATTGGAAATGTATTCTTACATATGCGAAATTGTCCATCAAGCCATCTAGAATATTGAGAGTGTTTAACATATTTTGGTATGATCACACTCTTAAACTCATCCATAAATGCATGACAACTAACTTTATCTGTAACTAGATCAAACCTTCTTCCAAACTTCTCATCCTTCAATGGATATTCAATAGTTTTGAATCTTTTTACCTCAACTAATTGTTGTCCAAAAGTAGTCAAAGAAAATTTCATGCAAACATTCATCTAATAAAGAAAGATTGCCGCACATATCACATGTACTAGAAAGACATGCATTGAAAAGAAAGTATTGATCATTAGGTGGCTTACAAAACAAACCTGATATGAAATCTTTTAAAGTTTGAGGTGGTATTTTTATACCACATTCTTGCAACATTTCTTTACTATGCATGGTACCACGTATAAATTGAAATACATCATAATGGTAATGAAATTGAATATGAGTTTTACAACAACATGTGATTCTTTCCTTGTTAATCCTTACATACCATGGTTTACACTTTTCAAAAGATCTTCGACTAATGGTAATATTTAATACCTTACCATCTACAAATTTTTTAAACAATTTAGTTTGAGTCATGTCCAAAAGGTGTTTAGGATGTGGATCACGTATTTTTGACCCAATTCTCAATTTAAGAACATCTCTTGAATTAGGTGATACTCTTGTATTATCATGCCAAAAAATTTCAATCAAACTTTTGATTTCACTAGTAAGTTTCATATCACATCTCGGGAGTCTACCACTAGAAGTCCATAAAATATTTGCTGGATCACATTCAAAGTTAACCCTTCTCTTTACAGCTCTTTCTAAAGTCTTACGATTCACATTAAGATATCTACTTATGTTGGTAATAATCTTTTGTCAGATGTTGATTTGTTAACTAAAGCTATTGTTATTGCTCGTCGTGCTGCATTTTTATCTTTAGACCGACTTCTCTTTTCGATAACATCAAAGGCACTAGCACATCTCGGGAGTCTACCACTAGAAGTCCATAAAATATTTGTTGGATCACATTCAAAGTTAACCCTTCTCTTTATAGCTCTTTCTAAAGTCTTACGATTCACATTAAGATATCCACTTATGTTGGTAATAATCTTTTGTCAGATGTTGATTTGTTAACTAAAGCTATTGTTATTGCTCGTCGTGCTGTATTTTTATCTTTAGACTGACTTCTCTTTCCGATAACATCAAAGGCGCTAGCAACAGTGGATACAACTTGTTTTAAAGACTCATTTTTATTCTTGGGTTTTGTATACATTCCCAACCTTCTCATTACTTTTCGCATTTTAGAAATTTTAATTAGTTGCAACATTAGCTGACATTGAAACCCAAATTTCTTATTATAAAAAAAATGCCTATACAATCTATTAGCATGTGTCCTAATTTGTCTCCATGAAACCAATCCCTCAAGATTATCTAACACATCATTAGGAATATGAAAATTATGTTCAGACACTTTACTATCATCCTGACATGTTTGTTCAGTAGTTGGTGTTTCTATGTCTACATTCATGCAATTTTTATTTTCAGACACTTTACTATTTTCACTGTTATTTGGGATTTGAATAACATTTTCAAATTTTCTTGGCATTTCTTTTGGGGCAGGCATTTCAATTGGAGTGTTTTGTGCATGATCGTTTGACAATTGCTTCTCATGAAGAAAATCTAAATCGTTTAAATCGTAACCTGCTTCTAAAAAATCACCAATTTCATCACGAGAGAAAATTTGAGGGTTTGGAGATACACCTGTATTGAACGCATAATTAGAATGTGCACCTAAATTTTCTTGTATTGGGTTCTCTTCTTTGACTTCTTCATCCATCGTGGTATCTTCAATGTCTTTCTCCTTTGAAACATTGTTCAAGTCTCTAATTCTCTATCTTCTCTCTCATTGACGTTGTGCTTCATTCTCTTTATTTGCTGCAATCTCCTCATCTGTCAGAACTCTTGCTTTCTTCTTTCTTCGTTGTTTTGATCCCATGTTTGCACCAGTTTTGAATTTGAATCAGTAGCCTACAAATTGTATAAGAGGACAAGAAAATAAAATAAGCGTGACGAAATTCGGTGTTGCAGGTCAAAACTGTTGTTCAATCATTTCAATCATTGAAATTGGGTCGGTGGGGCAGCTTTTGGGACCCAACGGGTACATAAAAAACGGGTACCCAATTTCTTAAAAATTGGGCACTCGATTTTTTAAAACTCAGGCACCTGATTTTTAAAAAATCGGGTGCCCGATTTTAAAAAAGTCGGTATAACGGTTTAAAGAAATCGGGCACCCGATTTTTGAATTACAAATCGGGTGCTCGATTCGTGAGACATGAGCGGGAATTTGGCATGGCTCCCGACTTCTGCATGGTGTTTTTCTTTGGGGAAAGGCATGGCATAGGCTTGGTCCCACCAAGCTATGCCTTTGTACTCCTTTTTTTTTCTAAGGCATTTAATCGACAATTTTTGATATTGTCATAATTTTGTTATAGTCATTTCTATTGAATTTTTTGACGAGACAAAAACCCATTATAGGTCTTGCTGTTCTAATTTCAAAAATGTAAATTTTATAGTGTTATTACTTTATTTTCTATTTTTTCATTATTTATTAATCAAAACTATCTCCTAAACGTTAAAAAGTAACATTCACTAAAACTTTAATAACTTTTTTATTTTATAATTTTTCTTAAATTAATTTATATGTCATCCATCTACATACAATTCTTTTGATGTTAAAAAAAAAAAATTGAAAAAAGTGAGATTTTGATCAAATTATGTGGTCCGTACATGAGAGGTTTTAAAATTTACCTTTATAGCCAATTAATAATTAATAATAATAAAATTATTCAATAAAAAATTAAGAAAAAATATTGTCATCAATCTTAGGTGTATTAGGTAACTCCCTTTAAAAGGATTTGCAAAAATTCATTTATTTGTGTCAAATAATAGTGTCCGTACACGAGCATGGTATGGTCCTAAAATAGGCATTTTGAAAAAGTGGTTTTTAAAGATCCATACCAAAAAAAAATCTATCATATGGGTGCACAAATAAATTACATATTCAAAAACTAGATTCAAAACACTAAAAATTTTATTTCTAGAGTTTTTTAATATTCAATCTCTAAATACCTCAAATTTTGACATCAATTGACAAAAAATTTCAAAAACAGGAAAAACACTTCCACTTTTTGGCCAAAAGTGAGACCCAACTTCTTGCACTGACCCATCTCCATAGACTGAAGAAAATTAGGTCTGAAACCTAAAGCTTGAAGCATAGCCAAAATGAAGGGCCATTCAATTTGATCATAAGCTTTAGCAAAATCAATTTTCAAAAGCATGGCCTACTAATTGGATTTGCAAGCCCATTCCATACCTTCCTAGAAAACAATGATGTTGTCATGAATATAATTGGACTTAATAAAGGATGTTTTCTCTAGTCACACAATTAAAGGCGGGAGATGTCAAATTTTAAGAGATATTGCCTTAGCAATAATCTTATATGACACATTAGGCAAAGTGATGGGCTGCCAATTGTAGATATGCTCAGGGTCACCAGCTATAGGTATGAATTTGATGTTTCCTTTGTTGATAATGGCTCCTAGACTCTTAGAATAATAGGCTTCAAGATAGACTTTGTGTAGGTTTGGACCAATAGACTCTCAGAGGTGCTTGTAAAAATCACAAGGAAACCCATCACACTGAGGGGATTTGTCATCAGCCACAGAAAAGATAGCCTCCTTGAGGTCTCGGATGGTGAGAAGTTGCTCATAGAAAGCACGGTGCTTGACTGTTAGGCAGTTTGGAGTAACAAAAATACACTTTCTAAGGGCTTCCTCTCAAGCAACCAAATTTTCCTGCGAAGCAAAAATATTTTTATAGTGGGGAATAAAAGGTTGCAGGATGTTAGGGAGACTGGAGAGAACAAAATTGCCCTATTTAATCTTTTTAATCCCAAAATTGGTATGACAGGCTCTAAGAGCCTGGAATAACTCTTTAGAAGCTTTATCACTAACCTCCAACCAACGGAGGTGCACTTTGATTTGGGCCCCTTGAGCAGTATAATTATCCACAATCTATTTTTCATGATGAAACTTGCCAAGTTGGATTTGTAAATCAACATCAAACATATTAAGGGTGAGAGCTTCAGAAGCCTTCTTGAGAGCCTTGGTAGGGGAGTCATAAGACCGTCTTCTAAAAACTACCAACTGCCTCCCATAGATGCACGTAAATCTAGCAATTCTGATAACAACATCATTCCACCATTGAATCCAACATCACTCTATATCCAGTTGTAGCTAACTCTAAACATTTTGGCATCACCAAAAGGTTTGGACCAATCAATGCCCATTCATTAACAAGCGTAGGAGTATCTGGGTGTCTGAATTTATCTGTAAACCTACCCTGACCATGCCCAACATGCCCAGGGATATCAATGTAATCAACATCTTGATGTAGATGAAATTATGAAAACAATTATTTGCATAAATATAAGGGGAACTCATCCTTTTGGAGCCACATGTGATGTACAGCCAACCAACGAGGATATGTGAAAGGTGCCACCTATGGATCAGTACACCTCACAGCACAGTATCCTCTAACCTTTTTGAATGAAAAATAATATGGAAACATGCTCTTTACAGTCTCCACTAACACCATCTCATCTATCTCCCTCCACCTCAAACCACCACTAACACTACGAGACAGAGCAAATGTATAAAATGTGTCCAAACTAAGACTATCATAAGGGTTACAACCCTTGACAGTGTGCATCATACTACTCCACTCATCTCTAATTGCAATAACCTTATCCCTATGTTGGAGGATAGGTGAAAGGTGTAAGCTCTAATCAATAGCATCAAGTGCACTAGATATAAGCACAAACTAGTCTTAGTGAACAATGTCTACCTATCCTGGGTACTAGTAGTGGATCTATGTGATAAACCATTTCAGGGATGACCATGTACACTGGTCTCTCCAGAATCACTACCACTAGATGCCATAATGATGACATATGTAAATAAACAAAACAAGATAGTTGATAATAGAAATTTGCACATGCATATATATATACATATATACACACATTATTTTAAAAACTAATTAAATCAAACCACACTATATGAATCTTACTAAATAAACCTATTGTACAACATATAAAGACACATTAACTACATTACATTTTGATTTCAGCAATAAGTACAAAACAAATTTAGATAACAACTTTAGGGATTATGGGGTTAGAGAGTGTTTTAAGGCTTAGAGAGATGGAGTTTAGGGGTTAGAAAGAGTGAAAGGGTTAAAAGTTTGAGATCTAGAGGTAGAGAGGAGGTTAGGGTTGGGAGAGATGAAGTTATGTGTGTGTGTGTGTGTGTGTGTGTGTGTGTGTGTGTGAGAGAGAGAGAGAGAGAGAGAGAGGGTGGGGGAGTATAAGGATTATGGGGTTAGAGAGCAATTTAGGGTTTAGAGAGATGGGGTTTAGGAGTTAGAGAGACAAAGGGTTAAAATTTTGAGATCTAGAGAGAGAGAAAGGAGGTTAGGGTTGGGAGAGATGAAGTTATGTAAGAGAGAGAGAGTGAAGTTTAGTGATTATGGGGTTAGAGAGAGACATAGGGTTAAAAGTTTGAGATCTAGAGAGAGAGGGGGGAGGTTAGGGTTGGAGAGATTAAGTTGTGTGTGTGTGTGTGTGTGTGTGTGTGTGTGTGAGAGAGAGAGAGAGAGAGAGAGAGAGAGAGAGAGAGAGTTTAGGAATTATGGGGTTAGAGAGTGGTTTAGGGTTTAGAGAGATGGGGTTTATGAGTTAGAGAGAGAGAGAGAGCGAGAGAGAGAGAGAGAGAGTTTAGGAATTATGGGGTTAGAGAGTGGTTTAGGGTTTAGAGAGATGGGGTTTATGAGTTAGAGAGAGAGAGAGAGAGAGAGAGAGAGAGAGAGAGAGAGAGAGAGAGAGAGAGAGAGAGAGAGAGGAGGAGGTTAGGGTTGGGAGAGATGAAGTTATGTAAGTTAGAGAGAGTGAGAGAGAAACAAGTTTAGGGATTATGGGGTGAGAGAGAGGTTTAGGGTTGAGAGAGATGGGGTTTAAGAGTTAGGGAGAGGCAGAGGGTTAAAATTTTAGGGTTTAGGTCAACATATTTGGATTTAAGGTTCAATATAGGAGTTAGCACAAACCAGAGATCAGCAGCTCTCTGATGCTATCGAAAACATGCATCATGAGTAGTGGGATTGAATGATGCTCTTCCATCAGTGGAAGAACATTTTGCATTGATATTGGCGGTAATGCCTAAAGCACCACAACCGGGGATCTAGATATAGATATAGATAGAGTGGAAACTAAATGATAGAATGCAGCTGTCAGCCCTACCTCCCTACTATCTATAGGCAAAAAGGGGAAAGCAACAAGAAGGAAATCTGTCGTTCGTGGAAGATATAGTTGGGCCACCTAGGGTGGGGCCTAGGAGGATATAGTTGGGGTAGCAGGGTGGGAGGTAGTGCTAGAACAGCCCCTTACCTTACCTTATGGGACCATTTTGATTTGGTAAGAGTCTAATTTGGTTCAATGTGAGATTTTTAGTTACAGTTTGATTAGGTTTAATGTTGTGGTTTAATTACATCCAATGTTAAGTTTTGCTCCTGCCTATAATTTATAAGCTTCAATGTTAAGGTTTCAATTAGAATTTAATTGGGTTCACTATAAGAAGTAGAGTCTGATTTAGTTCAATCTGATGGTTTTAGTTACTAGTTTCATTTGCTTCAATGATAGAGTTGTGATTATGCTAAAACACTTTTGTACTATTTTTTTTTTTTTTTATCAAATACTTCAAATAGTTGTTTCTAAACTTTTACCTAACAATTTCTAATTATTTCTAACAAAAACAAAAATAAAATATTTAAATTCTCTAATATTTCTCTGAATAATTTTCTATATTTAATAAAAAATTTCTATTGTTTTCTAAACTTTCAAAAGTTTCTAACTATTCTAATATTTCCTAAATTTTCTATATAATTTTCTACTATTTTCTCTAAATAATGTTTTTCAATTTATCTAATTTTTCTAATAATGTCTAAACTTTACTAAATTTCAAATTTTTTTTCTAAGTTATCTAATATTACACTATTTAAAAATTAAAACGCTACTTAAAAAATAGACTTATAATAATATAAAAATATTTGAACTGTTTAAAATCGTAAATCATTAAAAAAACACATTAAAAACCATATTTTTACCTAAGGAAACATAAAATAAAACTTAAAACATATTTAAAAATTAGAAAATTTGTTGATGTACTTGATTCGACCGAATAACCCTTGTAGCCCTTCCATCTACATGATTCTAACAAACATGTTTCATGCAAATGAGTGGTGGATTGGAGTTTTTACAGATCATATAATTTTTTCTGTTCCGACTGAAATCAATCTGGTCAGATCGATTTCAGTTGGAACCCTACGGAGATGTACATGTCATGTGGCGTCTACTCAAAGCCACGTGGATTCGATCAAAAGCTTTCCAATCTAATGATATCCAACTGAATTTGGTCTCGTCGAATCTTCAAAGTTAGCCTGAAAGGTGACACTGATTCATGCTTTGACCCATTCCCATTGTATTGTTAACTACTTGGTATTATTTTTTTATTACCTGTTCACCTCTTAGGCCATTTTGTAAAGGGACAACATTTAATTTTTTGTTGCTTTTAATACAAAAAGAAATGATCTATTTATGGAGGTGTATAAATTTATAAGTTGCAAATAAAAATATGGAGATTGAGTGTGGGGATTATTCAAGGAATGAGTCAAATTCCACACAAGATTGTGTCATTTGTAATATATGAATATGTTAATCTATTATCTCAAAACAAACACCAAACAAAATAGAAAATGACAAAAAATTCAAATTTCACTATTACACTATTTAACTCATCAATTATTGGTTGTCTCTTTTAAGATATTGTATCCTCAACTCTAATCACTTATCTTTAATGTCTTACTATCTATCATTATTTGTTCACATCCTAATATGTATTTTTCTAACAAATAATTTAAATAATATAAATAATAGTATTATTGTTGTAATCACTGAATTTTAATCATATCTATAATTAATAAATAATAAAAATTGTACATTAATAATTGAGAAAGATGATGTATTTTTAGATTTTAAGTAAAATTAATCAAATTTATTATAAAAAAAGTAATAAAAGACTATAAACTTATAAATTAATAATTCAATTTTTATTAGATAACCTAATTTATATAATTAAAACACGTACAACAATTATAATTTAATTGAATGAATACTATTAGTTTCGATATTTTATTTAATGGCATCCTCCAACAAAATAAAAATTCTCTTAATTTATATTGAAAATAATATTGTTAAAACTACTAAAAATCAAACAAATAAAGAATTGAAAATAATAAAAATAATAAATTCCGTAAAATAACTTTTAGTTCATTTTAAATAGTAACATTTTTCTTAATTTCAACTCTCTGCACCCTTAAACTTATTGTTCTTCACTCTCACCAATCCAACTTCACCAACACTATCATTTTTACCTCAGAAACTTCAGTTATAAAATTATATTGATCAGATGGTAACCACTTCAACCATTATTTATTTATATTCTCTTCTTTCTAGAAGCTCACATGGGGATTTGAATCGGCGTCTAGTTTCTCTGAACTTCCAGTTATATAATTATAATATGAACTCTGTAGAGATAAATAATATGTAATATAGTTTAATATATAAGATATGTACAGCAGCAAGTATGATAAAATGTTTGAAACATGGTGAAACCATGTGCTGTGAGTTAAGTTTAAAATAGTGAACCCATGAAGAGATCAAGAGAATCAAAATATTGAATTTCTGAAAGTCTAGTATTGTTTTTGTTTGTTGACTGAGCAAACGCTTTGATTAAATATAAATATAACTTCATTAGACTGTTCAAACACAGAAAAATTTATTGCTCATAAATCGTTTACTTAACAATGTCTTCATAGAGGAGTCGCAATTTTATACTTTGAACATGAGTTGGTGAAGATTGGAGACAGCAAAGCAAAAGAGTTGAATTTTGAGAACATGTATGGTGACGTATATATGAATCACTAGTCTCATGTTTTGAAAATTCTGTGAAAATGCCCGGCATAGATTGACAATTGTTAGTCTAGATTAAAGAACTTTTCCAATTCAATAGATATCAATAAAATAAAATAGCAAATTCTACTCATTTTAATCACTAAATCATTAACATTAATGGATAATTGAATGTCAAATTTTCCTTCAAATAGACAACAAAACCATTCTTCGCACACCATTTACTGACTTATTTCTACTACCAATAAAGTCACCCTTTTTTGGATCATAAGATCATTACACATTTTTTGTTGTCTTCAATCTAGTAGTTTGACTAACAACAACTTTCTATTAAAATCAATAGATTATTTGAAGGCGTTTCTAAAGACTACTTGTCCACTTGCACATTTTGTTGGTGTGAATAAGGTATATTACATAACTAGCCAACCAACAGGTTCTATTTACATGTTAAAATTACTTAGGTCTAAGGAATCCTTCTTGAAAACCTTATTTGTCAATTAGTTCTATCTTATATTTTGGCATTTAGTTCTTGTCCTAATTCATTTAATATTTACAATGTTAGTTGTCCAATTGAATAGGATTAAAATAAGTGCATGAGGTTGGTGAATATAAAAGTGGTCACACCCCCAAAAAATACAAAATTATTTTATAACCCAATTAGGTTACAACTTGGTGAATACCGAGCCTAAGTTCTTCAAAACCTAATCATGTTTTGTATAACTTAAGATTAGCACACACACATAGGGGGGAGAGAGAGAGAGAGAGAGAGAGAGAGAGATGCATATGTGTAGAGCATGTATTAATTTTACATATGTAAAATGTGACCAGGTGTTTTCAGGAACTAAAAGAATATACAACACCAATATGTTTATACTTCTAGATAACATGATCAGGTTTTTAGTTTGTAGATGTTGGAAACTTACAATTGGAACAATTGTTGTTTTGTCATTGATGTCAAATCTATTGAAAAGATATATATATTGCTACCTAATCTAAATATTAGATCTATTTGATTAATGACGACGATTTGAGAAGTTGTTGAATAACAATAGCACCTAGAGGAAAGGTTGAGTTAAGAAAAGGGAGTTACAACAGACATTTGATTAGATAGAGTTTGATAACGAAAAAGTGATTGCTTATGTCAAGAAAGCTAAGCCAAGCTGAGCAATAAATTAAAACTACTAAGGAATATCGAGTAATGCTAGTGTCAACCAAGCTACAATTAGTGTTGATCGAGCATTAGCATCGATTGAGCAAGACAATTGATGCCGAGTCAAAAATCTTTACAATGGCAAAGTATTTTAGTGATGACCGAGTGCTAGAACTTAGAGATTTTTGAGTGATAACAAGAGAATAAATTAAAGGAAATCATGAGATAAAGCTGACACAATTGATTTCTTGGGAGATGTAAACCATGTTGAAAATAAGATTAACAAGTTAGATCATTAAATTCAAGGCAAGGATTAGGTAAAGACCTAACAAACAAATTCTAGAGAAGTTTCTAAAAGAATATCTAGAAGATGGATAGATACAATGAATAAAATTGAATTTGATCATAAACCCTAAGATCTATGGTGGATGTAGAAAATGATAAAGCACAAATTGCCTATGTAAAGGGAGACATAGCTAAACAAATTATGATGAAGGGGTGTCATGTGTGTATGTGAAAGCTTGTATGTGAAGAGAGACATAAAGAGAAAGGTTCATCATAAATGCATGAGTGTGAGTGATTGTGAAGCTAATAGAGAAAGCTTGTAGTTCAATGATGTTGATGTTGATAAGTGAATCTATGCATAAGGCTTAAATGTTATTGAGAAGAGTGGACTGGTTTCTTGAAAGGTATCTAAGAAAATGAAGATCAAAGATGAAAGTGAAGAATTTATTAGCTAGTCAATGCAAGGACCAAATAGAGATTTGAACCAACAATTTAAGTGAGTTGTAATCACACAGATCAAAACCTACTATTTTCTTTCTAGTCATTATAAACAATTTGTATTGAAATCCTTTTAATAGAGGTTGACCTAATAGTTATTTAAAGACTTAGCAATCTGTGTAAATCCTTTAACTAGGTGACATTCTAAATGGATAGATCAAAGTCCTCTTACAAGGCCACTCCTAATAGGGTGATTAAATCCTCTAACTAGGTCAAATTTAACAGTGTGTTTTTTAACCTTTAATACCTAAGGTTGGCTCCTAACATAGCTCATTTTGAAAGAGTGAAAAAGAGTGACATGTTGCTGGTGGTTTTTCTCTAATCGGGTTTCCATGTAAAATCCTAGTGTCAAAATTGTGATGAATACTTTATGTGTGTTTACATTTGATAATGTTTTGATTATGCAATGCAAGTTATGTTTATGAAATTTTTATAGTATAGACCGATCAACAATAGGATCTTGTAGGAAAATGAAGTGTTTATTGTTTAATTGTTCATGTGGTACACATTAACCTTGAATAACTAATTCAGCCCCCACTCTCAGTTATTCTAAATATTTCCAACAATTGGTATTAGAGGGTAGTGCTTACATAGAAATTTTTTAAGCTACTTAAAGCTAAATATTGTGACTAATAAGAAAGATGCACCCAAGTTGAACAAGAATAACTTTCATGCATGGTAGAGCTTGATGAAATTACACATATCTAGTACCAGTAATGGTGTTTTCAATTTTCTGACCAATGAATATGTAAAGATAACAACTACTCCTCTGACTACTAAACAACTAAAACAGAAGCTAGAAGACAACCAAGCAATATTGGAGATTTCTTTAGCCCTAAGCTATGCTGAGTTTGATGACCTAAAAGACTGTGATAGTGCAAAGAAAATATGGGACAGATTGAAGACCATATATGGAGGTGATGATAATGTTCTAAGAGAAGAATTAAAAAGCCTGAGAGGTAAATTTGATAACAATAGAATGATGGAAGGTGAGAATATAGTACAATACTACGCAAGAGTTAAAGAGGTTTTTAATGCTATTTGAGGTGCAAATGGAGAAATCAAAGATGCAAAAGTAAGGTATTTAGGACTCTACCCTCTATCTATGTCATTAGAGTCTCTACAATCCAAGAACTAAGATGCACACCAGGTAACCATTTGACCTTAGAAGCTATAATTGGTAGACTTATAGCTTTTGAGATGTCTAACTTTGATAACTACACACCTGCTACTATTGAATCTTCTTTCAAGTCACAACTAGTTCTTAGCAAGAAGAAAGGTAAACGTGCAAAGAGTGATGGTGATAGTTCTGATGATGAGATTGATGAACTTGAAGCCCTCATTGAAAAAAGGTTTGGAAGAGGAAGAGTTAAATACAAAGGTAAATTGTCTATTTATTTTTTCATGCAACAAAGTTGGTCATATTGCTGCTAGATGTTTCAATAGAGAAGATAAGGATGAAAGGAAGGAAAGCAAGTATAAAGAAAGAAGAGATGACAAAGACTACAAGAGAAACAAGGATGAAAAGGGTAAGAAATCTTGCTATATTTCTAAAGAAAGGAATGATAATGAATCATAGAGTAATGATGATGAAGTTGCATGCGTTGCTATGAAAGAAGATTCTAATGAAGATGAAAAAATTGCATTAATTTCTTATGTGAACAAAAGTGATAGATGGATAATTAATAGTGGATTTTCCAATCATATGACTAGTGATAAAGATAAATTTGAAGATATTGGTCCATACAATGGTGGATGTGTGAAATTTGGTAATTATATCCCATGTGTTATAGAAGGTAAAGGTACTAATCAACTAACTGACAAGATAACATGTGGCAACATTTACTAGGTTGAAGGACTTAACTACAATTTTCTGAGTGTTTCACAACTAAAGAAATCAAGTTACAAAGTTGAATTTTACAATAGAAGGGCCAAAATACATGATGGTGATGATAAATTAATTGGAACCGATGAGCAGAAGAGAGGTAACTTAGACCTATCAAGTGAAACATGTTTGTTTACACAATAAGAAGATGTTTGGTTATGGCACAAAAGATTATGTCATGTAAACTTTGACAATTTTGTGAATATCAGTAAGATGAAGAAAGTAAGAGGGTTTCCTAAACTAAAGAAGCTTGACAATATTATGTGTAAACAATGTCAATTGGGAAAGATGGAAAAGCCTAGTTTTAAGAGCAAAACATATACTGCTAGTGATATTTTGGAATTGGTTCATATTGACCTTTGTGGACCTGTTGGTGTTCAAAGTTACTGTGGAGATCAATTTTTCATTTTATTTTTGGATTATTGCTCTATAATGATGACTGTGATGTTTCTTAAAGCTAAATTTGTTTCTTTTTAGTAATTTAAGTTGTTTTTAGCTAGACTTGAAAAAGAAATAGGGAAGAGTCTAAAGTGTTTGAGATCTAACTATGGTGGTGAATTCATTTCACATGAGTTCAATACATTAAGTAATGATAGAGGAATCAAAAGATAGATGTCAACACCAAGGACTCCTCCTTAGAATGGAATAGTTGAAAGGAGAAACATGTTGATAATGGATTGTGTAAGAACATTAATGATGGAGAATAACATATCACAAAAATATTGGAGAGAAGTGCTTAGTACTATTGTTTATACTCTAATTAGAGTACAAGTCAAGAAAGGTACAAATGTTACACCTTTTGAACTATGGTATGGTTATGCTCCTAGTGTAAAGTATTTCAAAATCTTTGGTAGTAGATGTTATGTACTAGCTTGTTACATCGAGTCACATATAGGCAATGCCAACCATCGGATAGAAAATGTCGAGCATGCAAAACCTAAACTAGAACCAAAGCAAGGAAGGGAAAATAAACTTGAGATTAATTTTCAAGATGAACCGGTAGAAGATCAGAGTGTTGACATTAAGGTCAGTTTTTCTGTTAGTGACTCACGCTTAGTAAATATGCAGTTGCTATTAAGCTTCTGAACCTATGTGTAGTTTATGTCGATTATAGCAGTATTTACCAAGTTGTTTGGTGTAAGTGATGGAAACTCTAGTGTTAACTGAGTTCCATAGAGTTAACTGAGTTCCATAGTGCTAACCAATTTCCATAGTTTTAACCATGATCTCTAGTGTCTACTAATCTAGAAGTGTTAGCAATGTGAATCTAGTGGACCAAGCCATGGAGTGTCAACCAAGCGATTCAGTGTATGTCAAGTTTCGTAGTGTTCACTGAGTCACACAACATTGACCGAGTTCAAGTTACTTGGAATTGATCAATATGAGCTAAGTATCTTTGTCAACCAAGTGCCAAACAATGCTAAGTGTTAACAAAGGTTGCCAAGAATTAGAGCATCATTGAGTTTCTCTTCAAAACCTGAGTTATAGTTGTTGAGTTGACTTTGTGTATTTTTGGTGAAACTTAGATTGTGGCTAACTATAGAAAGTTGTAATTTGGATTGGTATATATGTAATGCATTGTACCATATCCAAATATGAAGAGTAATCATATGATGAGAAGAAGTGTAAATTAAAGAAGGCTACAAGCAGTATATGGAACAACAAAGTATTATCTATCACATCAAGGTGATCATTATTATTCAAGGAATCTCAAACAGCAAATCAGAGTTGCAAATCAAATATCAGCCACTAGTTCATCCTAACAGATGTGTTAGTCAAAATTCTTTAACAAGGTAGACTTAATAGTCTTTGATAAATCCCTTTATTGAGTGCATATGGTTAACCAAATGTCTTCCTAGAAAAAAATTGAATTTGAGACCTAAGCATACCCTAATGTTCATATATTTGAAATTTCAAAAAATTAGGGAATGCAAGAATACTTTGGTTATGCACGTTATTTCCTAAGTCCTAAGGTTAACTCATGTTTTAATATTTTTATGAGGCCGCAACTTTTTATACCATTAGATCTTCCTAGATCTACGATCATCGCCTTTTCACCTTATGAATTTACATGGGACTTATGGAAGGCGACAAAGTGATAAGTAGACATGCAACATGGTGGACACTCCTTCCTCAATTCTAACAGAGTGCATTGTACATCTTCCTAGCCATCGATCTTCCTGGAATCAATGGTCCTCAATATGTCATTATGGAAAACTATGGGTATTTTAACTTATTCCACATAGCGAGAGGTTGACGTGTGGCATGTGGGTCCTATCTTTCTTATGGGTCATAGGTAAGGTGAATAGACTATCTAATGAGTTGGTGAAAGGAAGTGTTTCTATGGGTTAGGTTCTAACATGAATTGGTGTGTTCTTAGAGCCATCAGATGGATTATGATCAAGTGGTCATCATTTTATTGCCAAAAAGAGTTGCACAAAGGATACCCATGGTGACATGGCAAGGTCCTGAAACATGCCCTCGGTGGGCCCCTTTTCTCCAAATTGCAAGAGTGAAAAGTCAAAGCTATGATAATACAACAATGTTCCTATGTTATGATCTTATGATTCAGCGTAAGATCATGAAGTTAATTAACAAAGTTGCTCATGTTATGATATGCAACTACGATAACATCGTAAAAGCGTATGGTCACAGGAGATGATAAAAGGGATTACGACCTTACAATATGTGGTTATCTTATGATCTTACAATAGGAAGTCATCTAAAGGCATGAAGAAAAAGGTTTTTCATAACATCATGGTGATCTTAAGATCATAAAGAGACTTCAAGGGGGACCCAATGTTAAGATAGGTTGACGATCGTAGGATCATAAAACATTGAGTTAACCATGACGAAGGTATTTCACTTGTCTAAGCTAGAAAAGAAAAGGGTCTTTGACCAATAGAATTGTAGGAAAGGTACATGAATGAATGTTGAATATGATTGACCTACTAATACATTTGACTTGGTGTGCTGATAGTGAAGAAGAAATAACTCTTAATGGCAAATCAAATTTTTTTATCTTCTTTAGATTGCTTTCAGCATTTCCCATGCATAGTAAATGCAAAAGGAGAATGCACTCATCACCTAGTTACCCATTTACCCAGTTATGCATTAATGATTTCCACTTCTATCTTCTCAGGATCATTCTTTTGGGCAAAATACTAGATTTTTTCGCATTTGGGTCTTCTCCAAAATCAAATTTTCTTGATCTTTATAGTTATCTTAATGATGGTAGTTGTGCTTTGGCTTCCAATAGAAGTTTATCAGTGATGCTTCAACTATAAAAGAAAGTTTTATACCCTTTTGAAGGGTTGATCCTTCTCTAATTCTCTAGTGTTGCTTCCCATGCGTGCTACTATAATTTCTCATGCCTCTGAGCCATTGTAATTCTCTATTGTATCTTTTTCAGCCATTCACACACTTTGCAAGAATCCTTTACCTCTAGTTAATGTTCTTGTTCATATTCTACAATTTTCATGATTGTTATTTTGACTTTTGAATGATATTAAGTGAAGTCTGTTCCTACAACATTCTTTCATTGTCTAATCTATCTGTGATTGTTGGATCAAACATTTGAATTTGTATTCCTTGAGGCTATAAAAGGTTAATTGTGCATTTATGGATAGAGATAAGATCAAACACTCTATTTTAGTGCAGCACCTCCTTAGAATAGATTAGGTAGTTTTCTTCTATGCATTCTTTCTCCCTTTTCCTCTCCAAGAGTGGTTAGGTGCACCTGATAGCAAAGGAAACTAGCCTTCTCTGGAGACTCAACCTCACAGTTCAAGTCCCAAAACTTGGATGTTATTTCCATGTTTCACAAGGTTGTCCTTCATTAAAAACTTTGGACAAGGGTGAAAAATTTTGTGACAACAGTTTTTGGCACACACGGTGGGACCATATCCAGAAGATTTAAGTCTACTGGTAAAAAAGGGAAGAATTTCAAGTTGATGCTGAGAAGATAGTGTTGCTCTTTGTATTCTAAGCCTTCAAGAGGCTCATTTCCACAAAGCACTTGGTTACTCTACACTCTACACCGTTCATATCTAGTTTTAGACCAAGGTTACTATGATTCATGCCCAAAGTTGAAACAAGGGCATCTTCTAGAGGTAATTTCCAATACCAAGAGATTTCATTTTCCAATCTTAGAAGAAAGAAGCTAGATTATCTCTATCACCAGTTAGGAGAACAAAGGAAATACATATCCTTGAAAGATCAATTTCTACTCCGCCTATTGTTATATCTCAACCTAGAGTACCATCTACTCATATTGATAGATTACTTGCTTATATGGCTAGAGCTCATACTTTTGTGACCTTTAATAGTGGAAGTCCTCTTTTGTTAGCCCAAAGACATGATATACCAATAGCCTCTCATAAAAGTATACCTGAATTTATTGGTGAAACTTTTGTTTCTCCCTTAGAATATATTTAAGAGGTTGCAAATGTCTTCAATATCCATGATATTACAGAAGATGATGTGGTCATTAGACTCTTAGATTCATCTTTAAAAGTGAAATCCCTACAATGGTATAGGGGTCTATCACATGGTTCCATAACGGATTGGGATGGGTTAGGAGTAGGACTATGTAAACATTTTGACAACAGAAGTGACTATTTGTCACTTTTAGAACAACTAACTACTATAAAAAGAGCTCCCCATGAATGTATGACTAATTTCAACTATAAATTCCAAAAGACATGGGATAGAATACCTACTGCAGTGAAGCCTACCCCTAGGAATGTCTTCTTGCATTACCTCAAAGCTTTTAATAGTGATATTGCTACTACAATCCAAACCATGGGAGGAGATACCTTACTTGATGCTTATAAAATAGCAATAAGGGTAGAAAACATATTGATACAAGGAGGAAAGTTATCTCCAAGGCCTCCTATGCCTTTCTTCCCTAATATGCCAAATCATCAACCAGCAATGGCCCCTAATCCCACAATTTCCACATCACAACCCCTTGCTCTAGTCCCTCAAGCTTCCACATCTTCAAATGGAATCGATGAAATCAAGGAGATGATGCAATCTATGATGTTGAACATAGATAAAAGATTATAGGATCAAGAGAAGAAATTGGAAGATAGTTTCTCTGTGATGTAGAAAGTAAGCAACAAAGTGGTGACTTTGGAGAGATAGCAAGCTTAGAGTAACAAGCCCCCTCAATTACAATATCAAACTCCAAAAAATGGTAGGCCTTCAAATCATAATCATGGGAATACTTCTTTTGATCAGAGTAGGTGGAACAGTCATGCCTCTACTTCAAGTATGAATCACAATAGGGCCATAGTCCCTCAAAACAATATGGCTCAAGACCAAGATTTTTGCCCCTTTTGCAATTACTCCTATGCCTATTGTATGTGTCCAAAGCCTGAATCTTATTTGGATCTGATCATTTAGGAGCCTGTAGTAGGATAGTCATATAATGGGAGCCAACCTAGAGATACCTCACATATGCAAAGATAGGGTGATTGATCCTTCATGAATCATCAAGTGGAGGAGCATTGTAATATAAACTAGGATTACATTGCTCACAATACTAGGAGAAAAAGAAGAGTTGTTGAAGATGATACCCCTCCTCCTCCTAATCAAGCTTCAACATCAAATGCAGTACCTCATATAAAAGAAGAAAATGATCAATGCAATGTTCCTCAACAACAAATATAGAGTTATTGCAGAGGAGATGTGAATGACCCCTGGAAAGTATTGAACCAAAGGATCAACCACCTAGCATGGAAAGTGCCACGAGCCTAGTACAACCATCAAGGGAGGTGGAAACAAGTAAGAAAGTTAGACCTCCCCTATTTTATGTTTCTCTAATAATAGGGGATAAACAAGTCCACAATTGCATGATTGATTCAAGGGCTAGTAGTTTAGTGATGCCTAAGTGTGTTGCTAATGCTTGAGAAATGAAATATGAGCCTATTGTTAGGGATGTATTATAGTTGGATGGTAGTACTATCAGGACTATAGGGATCCTTAGGAATGTTGAAATGGCCCTACATGCATGCTTGGGTTGTACTATAACTCAAGATATATCAGTTGCTAAGGTCAAGCCACACTTTGCCATCTATCTCTCAAGAGACTTCACTACCCAAATAGGTGGTTACATATCTTCTAATTGGTCATTTTTTTTAGAACAAGATATAACACCAAAGTTTTAATTAGAGAAAAACATCTAGCCCTTCATCATATCGAGCCCTACACCCCTAATCTCATCAATATGAATTATCCTAGATATGGATGAGAATGACATGGTAAATGAGCCTACCACTTCTCTAGTAGATATAATTGGTTTTCTCTTAGATGAATGGGCTAATGCATATCGGTTTGATTCCATATCAGAAACCCTTGAAATAGGCCTTGGTAGCTATTATATATTAGAAAAGGGTGCTCTTATCCCTAACCTTATGAAGACCAAAGAAGATATGAGTGGGATATGGAGTGTCTATTTTGATGGATCAAGAAATAAGAATGGATCAAGGGCCAGTGTGATGTTGATTTCTCCTGCACTAGTAAGGTACTACTTCTCCTTTAGGCTCCAATTTAGTTGTACCAATAATGTGGCCAAGTATGAATTCTTAATTCAAGGTCTTATATTGGCTCAAAAAAAAAGCAATCCAAGCATTAAGTGTATATGGAGATAGTGAGTTGGTAGTTAATTAGTTGACAAATTAGAATGTCACTAAGAGTAGTTTTCTCAAGTCTTATAAACATAGAGTATGGTATTTGCTTGAAAGTTTCAATGCATTTAATATTCAAAGTATTCTTAGGAAAGAGAATAGACATGTTGATAGAATTGCAATAGTGGGTGCATCTTATGATGTGCCAAAGAGCCTTGAAGCTAAAAAAAAGCAACAAATTAAAGTGGTAGTTAGACCTATTATTCTTGACAATAACACCAATTGGCAAGATTTTGAATCTAATGTGCAAATTGCAAGTTTCTTGTAGAGTGAGGCAGAATTCTTAGAAGGAAATTAGTCAAAGTTGTATGACCAATATGGAGATCAAATCATCAATCTCAATTCCAATAAGATAGACCTAAGGGTCTCATTACCTTAGAAGGTATCTTCAATCCTGATGACCAAGCAAGAAACATAGGCATGAACCTAGCTACTAATAAAGATGATTACAAACCAATCATGGTTGCTGATGGAAAGTTATTAAATATGGGAAAGGTATGTTCTAAAGCCAAGAAAGAATTTTTTTTCATCTATGTCAAGAATTTAATGATGTATTTTCTTGGACATATGATGATTTGAAGGGTTTTAACCCTAGTTTGTTTTAGCATACCATAGATTTAATTGATAATGCCAAACCTATAAGGAAAAAGAAGATCCTAGTGAATCCCAAAATTGAGCCATTAATGATAAAAGAGCTATCCAAGTTCATTGAGGCTAATATAATTTTCCCTATCAAACACTCATAATTGGTAGCAAACCTTGTCCCTATTGGGAATAAGAATGGAGAGATAAGACTATGTGTAGACTTTAGGGACCTTAACAAGGCTTCTCTTAAGGATCATCACCCTCTCCCTTCCATGGAAAAAATATTTTCTAAGGTTAGTGGTTCAGAGAGATTCTCTTCCTTGGATGGATTCTTAGGTTACAATCAAGTGCTTGTCAAAGAGGCTGACAAACATAAGACTGCATTTACAACAAAGTGGGGCACCTATGCTTATAGTAAAATGCCTTTTGGGCTAACAAATGCAAGTGACACATTTCAAAAGGAAATGGAGATGAACTTTAAGAACATGATTGAAAGGTTCATGTTGGTTTATCTTGATGATATCATAGTATATTCAAAGAATATAGTAGATCATTTTGGTCATCTTAGGAAAGTATTCATAAGATGTAGAGAGTATGGAGTGTTGATGAATCCAAGAAATTTTTCTTTACCACTAACCAAAGGAAATTTTTAGGACACATTGTATCTAAGGATGGTTTAACCATTGACCTAGAAAGAACAAAGGCAATACTTGCTCTCTCCCTCTCTAGCCACAAAAAGGGTTGCAATGTTTTCTTGGTAGGACAAATTTTGTGAGGAGATTTATCCCTGATTTGGCTACCATGATGAAGCCTCTTATAACTATGATTAAGAAGAATATGGACTTTTAATGGACCAAGGAAGGGAAGGTAAGTTTTGAAGAGATCAAAGCAGCTGTGGCCTTAGCCCCTACTCTCATCAATCCAAATTTTCAAAAGGATTTTATTCTGTATATCTTAGGTGGTGAATCAAGAATTTATGTTGCCTTGACTCAAAAAAATGATAAGAATGAAGAATAACATATTGCCTTATTTAGTGAAGGTCTTAAGTAATATGAAGACAAGTACAACTATGTAGAGAAGCAAGCCCTTGTAGCTATAAGAGCTTTCAAGAAATTTAGACACCTTATGTCTCATAGAAAGATCCATTTGTTAGTTCCCCATACCAATGTGAAGGAATTTCTTTTGAGAAACGATATTAGTGAGAAAAGAGCTAGATGGATCACTAAGATAATGAAGTATGATGTGGACATTTAGATTACCAAGTTAGTAAGGGGAAAAGGATTGTGTAAACAGATGATCTCATCTAAAGAATCAAATGAGGAAGTTGCTATGATACTACCAGAATAGCAAGGAGCAAGAAATGATAATCCAAGGAGGTAGATAGATGACATGAAGGACTTCTTAGTAGGAGATGGATATCCTCAAGGATTGGATAAGGCTAAAAGGAGACATTTCAGATTATAGTCAATTCCCTATGCTATAGTGGATGGTATCCTATTTAGGAGAGGCTTTAATGGAACTTTTCTAAGATGTATTGATGAAGATCAAGTTGATAGGGTGATCAAGGAGCTTCATAATGATAGCCACTTTTTGGCAAGGACAACCGCAATGAAGATTATGAGATATGGTTACTACTAACCATCTTTATTCCATGATTGTCATAGACATGTAAGGAAGTGTGAAAAATGTGCTTTCTTTTCTAGCAAGCCAAGATTTGCAACCCTTCTTCTTCATCCCTTTTAGGTGGATTAACCTTTTTCTCAATGGCGATTGGAATTCATAGACCCTATCAATCCACCTTCCATCTCTAGTCACAAATTGATTCTAGTTGCTATGGATTACTTTACCAAGTGGATAGAGGCAATAGCATTAAATGATGCCATAAAATCTTCAGTTGTTGAATTCCTTGATGGAATTATGACTAGGTTTGGTGCCCCTTCAACCATTATTTCAGATAATGCAAAATATTTTGTAGGAGCTCATATTTGTGCATGGACAGTTGACCATAATATCTACTTGAGCACATCTTTGAACTACTAGCCTCAAGAAAATGGATTGGCTAAGTCATCAAACAAGAATCTAATCAAGATTATGAAAAGGACCATAGAGGATAACCAAATGTGTTGGCATCAAAAATTGAAAACAAAACAATGCCCTGACAAAATAACACCTAAGAGAGCTATAGAAAATTCTCCTTTTATGTTGGTATATGGAAGGGAAGCTAGACTTCCTATTTCACTAGAATTTCTTGCTCTTAAGCTGGCTCATCTGTTGGAGCTAATTGAAAATGATGTTGTCTATAAGAATGATAGAACTAATGGATTTGGAAGAGAAAAGAAAATAGGCCATGCAGACCCTAGAAGCATATCAAAAACAATTCAAGAAGTCCTTTGATAGGAAGGCCAAGGTTAGAAAAATCAAAGAGGGTGATCTTGTATTAAAATGGGATGCAGACAGGGAAAAGCTAGGGAGGAATTCAAAATTTGATACATTATGGAGTGTTCCCTATGTGGTTGTTAGTTGCAAGTAGGCCAATGATTTAAAATTAAGTAGGTCTGTTGGTGAAATTCTACCCATTCTAGTTAATGGGACATATCGCAAACCCTGTTTCTGAGAAAGAATGATGTTTCCTATATATAGTTAGAGTAGTTTGTTTCCCATTTGTTCTTGCTTTTGAAGAAATATTGAGCACATGTTTTGTACCAGAGGTAGTTTTCCTAAGTTTCAAGATCATAAAGGGTCATGATTTTTAGTATACTGGTTTTTGACAGGGAGGATTTTCATGTTTTGACTCTAGCCCAATGGATGCTTCTGGTCACTGGTCATATTCCATAGTAGGCTTGCATCCCCCCTAAGTCACCAAAATTCTTAACCAAATGTCTTCCCACCAAAAAATTGAATTTGAGACCTAAGAATACCCTAATGTTCATATATTTGAAATTTCAAAAAATTAGGGCATGTGATAATACTTTGGTTATGCAAATTATTTCCTAACTCCTAAGGTTAAGTCATGTTTTAATATTTCTGTAGGGTCACAACTTTTCATACCATTAGATTTTCCTAGATCTACGGTCGTCGCCTTGTCACCTTATGAATTTACATGGGACTTATGGAAGGTGAAAAAGTGAAAAGTAGACATGTAGAATGGTGGACCCTCCTTCATTAGTTTTGATGGAGTGCATCATACATCTTCCCAACCATTGATCTTCCTAGGATCAATAGTCCTTGCTATGTCATTATGGAAAGCTATAGATATTTTAGTGTATGTAACATAGAGAGAGGTTCACATGTGGCATGTTGGTCCTATCTTTCTTGTGGGTTGCAGGTGAGGTGGATAGAGTGTCAAATGAGTTGGTGAAAAGCAACATTTCTATTGGTCAGGTTTTGACATGAATTGTTGTATTCTTAGAGTCATCAGATGGATTATGATCAAGTGGTTATCATTTTGTCCCCAACAAGAGTTGCATAAAGGATACCTATAGCAACATGGCAAGGTCCTAACACTTGCCCCTAGTGGGCCCCTTTTCTTCAAATAGTAAGAGTGAAAATTCAAAGCTACAATAATATGACTATGTTCCCATGTTATGATCTTACAATTCAATGTAAGATCATGAAGTTAATTAATAGAGCTGCCGATGTTACAATATACAGCTATTGTAACATTGTAAAAGTGTATGGTCACAAGAGATGGTAAAAGGGGTTGTGATCTTACAATATGTGGTTGTTGTAAGATCGTAGGTGTAGTGGAGGAAGTCTTCCAAAGGCACAAAGATGAAGGTTTGTTGTAGCATCATGGTGATCATAAGATCATAAAGAGACTTCAAGGGGGCCCTAATGTTAAGATAGGTTTGTGATCATAGGATTGTAGAACCTTGAGTTAACCATAATGAAGGTATTTCACTTGTCTAAGCTAGAAAAGAAAAGGGTCTTTGACCAATAGAATTGTAGGAAAGGTACATGAACATTGAATATGATTGACCTACTGATACATTTGACTTGGCATGCTAAAAGAAAAGAAGAAACAACTCTTAATGGCAGATCAAATTTTTTATCATCTACATCTAGTTTTTCTCCAAAATCAGATTTTATCAATCTTTATGGTTATCTTAATGATGGTAGTTGTGCTTTGGCTTCCAATAGAAGTTTCTTAGTTACACTTCAACTATAAAAGTAAGTTTTGTTCCCTTTCGAAGGGTTGATCCTTCTTTGATTCTCTAGTATTGCTTCCCATGCATGTTACTATAATTTCTCATGCCTCTAACCCATTGTAATTCTCTGTTATATCTATTTCATCCATTCACACACTATGTAAGACTCCTTTACCTCTGGTTAATGTTCTTGTTCATATTTTTCAATTTGCATGATTGTAACTATTTTGACATTTGAATGATATTAACTAAATTCTCTTCCTATAGAATTCTTTTGTTGTCTAATCTATGTTTGATTGTTGGATCAAACAAAGTATGAGTTTGTATTCCTTGAGGTTATAACTGGTTAATTGTGCATTTATGGGAAGAGATAAGATCAAACACTTTATTTTGGTACATCATCTCCTTAGAATAGATTAAATAGTTTGATTCTATGAATTCCTTCTCCCTTTTCCTCTCCAAGAGTAGTTAGGTGCACCTTGATAGCAAAGGAAGCCAGCCTTCTCTAGAGACTCAACCTAATAGTTCAAGTCCCATAGCTTGGAGGTTGTTTCCATGTTTCACGAGGTTTCCTTAAGTAAAAACTTTGGACAAGGGTGCAAAATTTTGTGACACACACATACTTCATTGTATGTTTTGTAAATCATTTCACAAGGTGGACCTCACAGTCCTTATTGCTCCTAACAGGGTAGATAATCATAAGTGATCAATTGTAAGCTTTAATAGGCCAATTTTATACTATAGTACTAAAGCTTGTGGGTATCATCCCCACACCAATTTTACTTTCTATTTGGAAGGTTTCTGGGTCACCATATAGCTTTTGTAAAATTGCTATGAATTTTTATTTGTTTGCATTCTTTCATGCATGCAATTATATTAGAATATCATGTGAAGGATTAATTTTTGAAGTAAGGCTAAGTTTTATTGGTACTTGATTCACCCCACCCCCTCTTAGTAACCTTGCCTACCTCATATTTCCAACAATTGGTATTAGAGATTTGTGGTTCTCAGAGGAGAATTTTAATAGCTTCAACAAAGATTAGAGGCAATGGAGGTATACAGGCTAGATAAGGCTATTAACAATGAAAATTTGAATCTTGAATTGGTAATTGAAGAAAGTAATGGAGAAAATTTCTCAGTCATTAAAAAGAAGGAAAGATCTTGCAGTACAAATTAATGACAATCTCTACACTAAAGAAAGAACTAAAGATATCTATCTAGAAATAAACTTAGATGAAACAATCAAAGACCTATTAGAAAAGAATTCCAATATTCAAGAAGAAGTTAGAGAGTTGAAAAGAGAACAAGATCCAATTAGTAAGATTATGTGAAGTCATGGAAGAAAACTATAAAGCCAAAGAAGAGATAGAAGAAAAGAATAATGGAATTCAACATCCATTCCTTCAAAAAATAGACTTCATTGATTAACTCACTAATGCAAATGGAGAACTCATGAATCTAAAGTCAAAAAATGAAAGACTGTAGAATAATCTAAACACTAAAAGGAAAACCAATTAAAGGAAAACAAAATCTCAAGAAAGCTTGAATCAATTGAATGAACAAAGTTAGTATAGATACAAAGGCAAAACTAGAATAGAATACACAAAAGAAGGTGAATCATCCAAGCAAGGAGCTCAAAAGAATCAAAGGCCTACTTGCAATCATTGTGGTAAGATAGGTCATACATAAAATAAATGTTGGAGTAATGGTAAAGAAAAATTCAATGAAAAGGGTTACAGTTGCAATAAGCATGGTCATAAAGCAAGTGAATGCAAGAGAAAACCTAAGTTTGAAGCTAAATATTACAATTGCAAGAAATAAGGACCAAAATCTTCTAAATGAAAAAAAAAAGATATTGAATCCAACAAAATAGATTTTGAAAGCAATACAATATATTGTGCAAATGTCACTACTATGGTGAATTTGGGCACAATGGAGAAAACTATTTAAAACATCATATGAGGGAAAGAGATACCACTAAAATATGTTCTTTTTGTATAGAACTTGGACATTTTTCCAAGAATTGTATGAACACATGAAGAATTGAAGATGAAAATAAAGCCAAAGTAGACAATACCAAAAAGCAGAAGAAGTAACAATGGATAGAAAAACCTCTTGAGAATGCAAGTCCGAGTCATGAAGCAGATTTCACTCAAGAGTTGGGTGACTCAATAATTTCAACTTAAATTCCCATATGAATAATTGGAACTAAGACTTTGAAGCAAACATCTCTCATTAGTTCTAGCTAGCAAACATCTCTCATATCATAGACCTTACCGAGCTAGATTGGGTCACAAGACCCTACCAAGTAAGTCAGGAGACACTAAAGTATTGTGTGTGGACACCAAGTTGTCAAGGACCTTATCGAGTGATAAATGATTTTGTTGAGCTATGAATTTCTACTGAGCATTAAATCCAAAACCAAGTGGAAGACATCCTATCACAAAGAAAACAAATGTACCAAGCATTAATGATGGTTGTAAAGAGGAAATTAGTTAAAAGGAAGAAAGTGAATGCATTGTTTCATCGTGAATTTCTAGAGCTAGTTGAGAAGAGCAATTTCAAAGCTTAAGAGTGATTTGTGTGTTTGTTGTTGAAGAAATTTTGAGTTTTCAAAAACCCTACTAAACATAGCATCTTCTAGCAACAAAACCAAAAGGGGGTTTGAAATGTTGGTTCGAGGAGTCGATTACAAAGTACCAAACTTCAAATTGGGTCTAGAAATTGTAGAAGTGCTTGACCTAGCAAGTGTGCAATCACAAATTCTGCCTAAGGTATTTCTCATACATGATATCCATACATATAATAAATGCTCTATTCAAGAGCTAGGAACTCATGAGATGAATAAAGCATTGAACAAGTTATGTGTGAATGACTTTCTAAAACCTGAGCATCAACATCTAGAAGCCAAGGGCTTTAACACATATTTCACATATGCCAATGAAATTTCAATCAAAATGGATAAGATTTATCCTAAGCTAGGTTCATAATGGAAAGTTGTGGTTAGACCAACCCATTTTGATCACAAGGAAAATGACTCACCGAATTACTGGTCTTCCAATGTTGGACAAAGAAAAAGTGACCAAAACCCTAGGTCAGGTGCAATCGAAAAAGAAAACACTTTTCGAGTGGGATGGTACAGGAACGAAGATCAACAATGTCACTGACATGGAACTGAAATTTGGCATCCATATCATTGCTCACAAGATCTAAAGCTCCATTCATCTAAATAGTGCATCATGTGAAACAATTGATTTGGCTCTCAAAGTAGTGAAGAATAACATGTCATTTGACCTTGTCGCATTGTTATTGAATCAATTCAATAAGAACATGGAGGGCATTAGAGGTTCCAAGAACAATCTCTGTAGGTTTGGTTCACCATTGACTTGTTTATTTTTCTTTCTGAAAATATTCTTCCCTTCTAAAGGATCAGTAGTATGGAGAAAGGATGTCCCTATTTTATATCAAATAAAGGAGTATATAGTAAAAATGGGTGAAAACTTTGATAGTAACATAGACAACTACTTTGACACATTCAAAGAGAAGATGCATAATAGATATAGGATACTTATGAAGCTTGCAGAAGACTACAAGGATGATATCTATTTTATGGTAGATTGTGATAAGGTGTATATTTAAGCAGTTAGGCCTAGAATAGCATGGTTTAAACCTCTGGAGTATGAGGTTAACATAGATGAGACCAGACATATCATTGAGGCTCTACTAAATGAGCCTGTGGACCCTAAGGCACCATATTTTAGGACTTGTGAAGAAGCCAAGGCAAGAATAGAACTTGAAATTAAGCTTCCTCAAGCAGTTGTCAAAGGGAAAAAGAGGAGAGAAAAATTGAAACAAGAAAGTTCTACTCTCCTACTAACAAAAGGAAAAGGTGATGATGTGGAAGAAGACAATGCATAGGATGAAGATGAGGAATCCAAATCTAAGGAAGAAGAGGCTATAAGAAAGAAAGGTGAGGTTATCATAACTAAACCTATTAAGTCATCCACTATTGTATTCACAAGAAGGGCACCAAAATTTAGAAGGAAATCGAAGTTAGGTGAGGAGGATGCTATGCATATTATCTTCAAAAAGCCTCTGCCTACACTTCAAGAAAAGTTAAAGGAATTGGAAGGAGGGTCTAGAATGGAAAATTTCAAATCTCTTAGATATGAGAGCAAGAACGTAGATGAGAAAAAGAAAATTGAGGACATGTTGATGAAAAAATTGGGAAAATGGAAGTACTCACTTGATCAGCTTGTACAACAAATTCCTAATCAGCTTATGCAAGTGATGGGGACACAACCCAAGAGCAGAATGGACACAACAGAAAAGGGAAATTGTATTAACTGAGAAAATAAGCTAGTACAAACAGTACAGAGAAAATAAACTTCAAAACATGCCCTAAGGGCTTACAATAGCATAAATCTGGAGATAATTTCTCCTTTTAGTACCTCCTCTCAAACTCCACTCCGAACTGCCTTTTACAATGCCAAAAATCTCCTTAAATAGACCCCGGAGGTTTAAGGACTAGGAGTACATTCTAGAAAGTACTAGTAGGCATCCACTGAAAAAATAGAAGGTTCCAGAAGCTACGTTAGAAGTCGGTGCAAATCTAGAAGAATCCAGAAACGGTAACTGAACTTTCGGGAGGCATAACTTTTGAACCGTAGCTCCGATTGACAAATCGTTTACATTTTCGAAAAGCTCTCGAAGCGCTCTATAGCCCTATGGACTACCTTTGCTTGTCCCCCATTTTTTGACCCTTTTTGAGGTCATTTAATGCCCCAAACCTGACTTTGAAGCATTCTTAGGAGGTCTCCAAAACTCGAAAAACTGCAATAACTTTCAAAACGTGGGGTCTATTGACCTGATTCTTTTTTTGGAATGCTCTAAATCATGATTACATTCATTTGGCCAATTCACACCTTCTAGTTTACCAGAATGATGGCCCAAATACATGCTCCTATTTTTTTGGGATTTTTAAACGCACTGATAGTGGAACTGTGAGAGTTGGAACCTTTATTTGACCCAAATGGGTATCCAAAAATGTAAAGACATGAAATAGAAACTAAGTCTAAGTACATATTTTTGGGTGACACAGGATTGCCCTTATACCTCTGGATGCTCCTGCATCAGACACCCAGGGTAGATTGAAAAGTGACCCTGTCACTTTATGGATGCTAGAGGAAATCCCAAATGGGAAACCTCAGCTGCTGAAATCCAAGTTGAGTTCTCGATTGGCCGTCCTTTCCATTTGACCAAATACTCTTCATACTGCCTGTTTCTAGTACTCCTACCCACACGATGATCTAGAATGTCTTCTATCTCCTCCTTCTTAGAAGAAGGAATTGGACATGGCTCTAACACCAACTCCTCATCTGCACCATCATCATGATACTCTGTTAAATCTGCAATGTTGAAAATAGGAGAAATGTGAATACCATCTGGCAGCTCCACCTCATATGCATTTCCTAAGTCATGTTTCTTCAAAATTTTGTAGGGGCCAAATTTCTTCATTTTTAGCTTGTTGTAAGTACCGGCTGGAAATCTTTCTTTTCGTAAGTGCACCATGACTAAATCTCCTACTTGGAATTCCTTATGTCTTCTCCTTTGATCAGCCCTAGCTTTATACTCTTGATTCATCTTGGTTATGTGTTCCTGAACCTCCTCATGTAGACACTTGATATGTTCAGCAAATTCCTCAGCTTCAACACTTGTCCTCTCCCCATGTTCTATCTTCCTCAGCTTTGGTGCAGTCCTTGGGCTATTCCCATATACAATTTGGAATGGTGATTTTCTAGTACTCCTATTTACAGAGTTATTATAAGCAAACTCTGCCTATGGTAGAATCAAATCCCATCCCTTGGGCTTATCCCCAACTAAACATCTTAGCAAATTGCCCAGACTTCTATTTACCACTTCTGTTCGGCCGTCAGTTTGTGGGTGATGCGTGGAACTGAATTTCAAGTCTGTTCTCAACTTTTTCCACAATGTCCTCCAGAAATACCCCACAAATTTAGTATCTCTATCAGAAACTATACTCCTTGGAAGATCATGTAGTCTTACCACCTCTTTGAAAAACAAGTCTACAATATGGACAGCATCATGAGTTTTGTGGCATGGAATGAAATGTGCCATTTTGGAGAACCTATCAACCACCACGAATACTGAGTCATTACCCCTTTGTGTCCTTGGCAATCCAAGAACAAAATCCATACTTATGTCCTCCCATGGCCTTGATGGAATAGGCAATGGCTGATATAGGCCAGTATTGTGACTAAACCCCTTGGCAACTTGAAAAACCTGGCAACTCTGTACAAACTTCTTCACATCCTGTGAAATTTGAGGCCAAAAATAATGTTCTCTAAGAATGGAAATGGTCTTATCTTGACCAAAATGTCCTGCCATCCCTCCACTGTGTTTCTCCTTAATTAGATTTTCCCTCATGGAACTTCTTGGAATGCACAATTGACTACCTTTGAACAACATACCATCCTGAATCAAATAGTCTAACCACTTGGTTCTATCTACAGCAACAGGTTCTTTACAAGCTTTCCATGCTTCAGCAAAATCAGGATCCTTAGGGTACAAATTCTTGAGTTCATCAAACCCAACTACTTCAACCTGCATTACTGTAAGCAACAACTGTCTCCTACTTAGTGCATCTGCAACCCTATTAGATTTTCCACTTCTATGCTTCAACACAAATGTATAGCTCTGCAAGAACTCTACCCACTTCATATGCCTCTGATTCAATTTACCTTGGCTATTTAGGTACTGTAATGCTTGATGATCAGTATACAAAACAAATTCCTTTGGCAATAAATAATGCCTCCATTTCTTTAAGGCCTGAACTATTGCATAGAACTCTTGATCATAAACAGAATACTTCTTCTTTGAATCATTCAATTTTTCACTAAAATATGCAATAGGCTTACCTTCTTGGCTTAATACAGCCCCAATAGCGCTGCCAATAGCATCACAATCCACCTGGAACACTTTTCTAAAATCTGGAATTGCCAACACAGGTTGTTCTATTACCTTCTTCTTCAACAATTCAAAACTTCTCGCTGCTGTTGCAGTTCATTTGAACTCTTTTCTATCCCCTCTTATTGTATCAGTTAGGGGTGCACATATGCCGCTGAAATTCTTAATAAACTTCTTGTAAAAACTAACCAGACCATGAAATGATCTTACCTCAGTAGCAGACCTTGGAGTAGGCCATTCCAAGATGGCTTTTACCTTCTCTGGATCCATTTTGAGACCTTTAGGTGATATAACAAACCCCAAATAGACTAACTCCCTTTTTGCAAAGTTACACTTCTTCAGATTAATTAACAGTTTCTCTTCCCTTAGCCTTTCAAGGACACTACAAATATGCAATAAATGTTCTTCCAAAGTCTTGCTAAAAAATAAAATATCATCCAAATAAACAATAACAAATTTTCCCAAGAACTTCTTAAGTACCTCATTCATGAGCCGCATGAAGGTGCTTGGGGCGTTCGTCAATCCAAAGGGCATGACTAACCACTCATAAAGACCCTCCTTGGTCTTGAAGGCTATTTTCCACTCATCTCCTTCTCGAATCTGTATTTGGTGATAACCACTCTTCAGATCTATCTTTGTGAAGTACTGAGCTCCACTCAAGCAGTCCATAATATCACCCATCCTTGGCAAAGGAAATCGGTACTTGATGGTGATCCTATTTATAGCTCAAAAATCTGTACACATCCTCCACTCTCCATCCTTCTTTGGTGCGAGTACTGCATGTACTGCACATGGACTCAGGCTCTCTCGAATCAAGCCCCTCCTCAATAGCTCTTGAACCTATCTATTTAGCTCCTCTGTTTCAGTAGGAGTCATCCTATGAGCAGCCTTGTTCGGAAAACTAGCTCCTGGAATCAGATCTATCTGATGACTGATTTGCCTTACTGGTGGCAATCCATTTGGAACATTATCAGAGATAATATCTCCAAACTCCCCTAGTAAATCTGAAACTTCAACCGGTATTTCACTACTACCTTCTTTATCTTTCCTAGGAATCAAAGCATAGCACATATGCTGATGTTTCATGCCATCTAAAAACTTCCTTTCATCAACAAGACAAATCCTAGCACTGCTACATACCTTTTCACCTTCCTTTTTCATGGGCTTCAATTTGTGGCGAACTCCATCCTTTGTCAGAGAGTATGTGTTTGCATGTCCATCATGTACTGCATGTCTATCAAACTGCCATGGTCTACCCAACAATAGATGGCAAACATCCATCGAAATAACATCACAGAGAACTTCATCATGGTGACTCCCAATTTTGAATTTTACTAAACATTGTTCACTTACCAGGACCTTATGATCATCTTTTACCCAAGCAATCCGATAGGGCTGTGGATGTTTCTCCCTCTTGAGCTTCAACTTAGAGACCATCTCTTCTGATACCAAGTTATCAGTGCTACCACCATCAATGATTACATCACAACATTTATCCTCACACTTGCATCTGGTACGGAACAAACTCCTTCGTTGTCCTGGTTCAATCTCACCACTTAGTAGGACTCTTTCATTTACCAAGGTCTCTCCTCTTTCTGCATCCTCTGAATGTGATGATTGTGCATCCTCATCCACATGAGCAACCCTAGCTTGGCCCTTAGCTCTCCTATCTGTCCTTCCTTGTTGTTGAGGGCATTCAAAGGCACGATGACCTTCTTCATTGCAATGGAAATAGGTATCACAGAAGCCTCCTCTTCCTTGTCCATGTCCTCTACCTCTTCCTCTTTGATTTCCAAAGTCTTGATCATGGGAGCGGTTGAAACCCTCATTCCTCTGGTTCCTGCTAGTACCCACATCTTCATTTTTCTTTTGGGTTTCATTGCGGCCTCCAGATGATCTACCGCTTCCCCTTCCTCCTTGAACGTGCCCTCTTTGTCTTCCTTCAAACCTTTTATTCATCTTCTCTTCAACTCGTAGGGAAAACTGGTATGCCTCTTCAACGCTGGTCATTCTTACCAGACTTAATTCCTCCTAGATGCTAGGTTGTAACCCACTGATATAACGAGCAACCTTCTCCTTATTTGCTTCTGCGTGCCTCACTCTAATCAAGAGTCGGTAAAACTCCTCTGTATATTCTTGGACTGATCTTCCTGCTTGCTTTAACCCATGCATCTTCTTAAACAGATCAAGCTCGTAGTCCACAAGAATGAACTGCTTCTTCAATTTGTCCACCATGCGATCCCATCTTGTGATCTTCTCCTTTCCTCTTCTATTTCTTTCCAATTGAACCTCTTGCCACTAGATTTTGGCATGGCCTTTCAGTTTGGCCTTTGCAAACTTGACCCTATCTGGGTCCCTGATATCCTCATACTCAAAGTATTCTTCTAGTTCATTGATCCAATCGATCAACTCATCTGGTTTCAGATTTCCTGAAAATACACCCACTTCAATTGTAGGTCTTTTCCCAAGCTTAGTAATGGCCCTAAAAATCCTTTCCTCTACAGGATTCAGAACTTCCCCGTCAAATTCCCCTTTTGGTCCAATTACTTCTTCTTCATTGTCATCCTCATTGTCGTCACCTACGACAATATTTGCTCCTCTATGGAGCCCCTCTTGCAATGCCTGTACTTGCCTTTGGAGGGCTCTAAACTCCTCAAGATTAATAGCTCTAGCCCTTCTTCCATGCTCTCTTCGTGGAGGCATCTTCTAACTCAAACCCACAACCACACAGTCCTGGTGCAAACTGCCTCACAGTCGGCGCTCTGTCTACACACTCAGGAAAACCCGCTCTGATACCACTTGATGGGGACACAACCCAAGAGCAGAATGGACACAACAGAAAAGGGAAATTGTATTAACTGAGAAAATAAGCTAGTACAAATAGTACAGAGAAAATAAACTTCAAAACATGCCCTAAGGGCTTACAATAGCATAAATCTGGAGATAATTTCTCCTTTCAGTACCTCCTCTCAAACTCCACTCCAAACTGCCTTTTACAATGCCACAAATCTCCTTAAATAGACCTCGGAGGGTTAAGGACTAGGAGTACATTCTAGAAAGTTCTAGTAGGCATCCACCGACAAAATAGAAGGTTCTAGAAGCTGCGTTAGAAGTCGGTGCAAATCTAGAAGAATCCAGAAATGGTAACCGAACTTCCGGGAGGCATAACTTTTGAACCGTAGCTCCAATTGACGAACTGTTTACATTTTCGAAAAGCTCTCAAAGCGCTCTATAGCCCTATGGACTAGCTTCGCTCATCCTCCATTTTTTGACCCTTTTCAAGGTCATTTAATGCCCCAAACCTAACTTTGAAGCATTCTTAGGAGGTCTCCAAAACTCGAAAAACTCTAATAACTTTCAAACTGTGGGGCCTATTGACCTGATTCCTTTTTTGGAATGCTCTAAATCATGATTACATTCATCTGGCCAATTCACACCTTCTAGTTTACCAGAATGATGGCCCAAATACATGCTCCTATTTTTTTGAGATTTTCAAACACACTAATAGTGGAACTGTGAGAGTTGGAACCTTTATTTCACCCAAATGGGTATCCAAAAATGTAAAGACATGAAACAGAAACTAAGTCTAAGTACATATTTTTGGGTGACACAGGATTGCCCTTATACCTCTGGATGCTCCTGCATCAGAAAGTAATCAATCCTAGATGAGAGCATGCAAAGAAGATTGCAAAAGACATATTTGAACAAACTCTGAGGCAACTCATGTCGAGTCTCAATGAAAAAGAGGTGAAATAACCTTTGAAGAAAAATGAAGAAAAGCTCACTCTTAAATTCAACACATGTATGACATTGATAAAAGACATTGAATACGTAGTGAAGGAAGCCACAACTATATGGAAAAACATTTACAACCTACATCAACCTATTAATTTTGTTGTTCATGTTAATGAAAAATATGATGATGATGAGGAAGAGAATGTGGAAATAAAAGATGATGTAAATTTGGATGCTAAGGAGGAAGAACAAGAAGCTACTGGAGGAAGTCTTCCAGAGATTCAAAGCATTGAGGAAATTGATGTAGAAAAGATTGCAGCAATAGTAATAGCTTCATTTCTTTATTCTTTGAGAAAAGCCTTAGTGCAATCTAGCTTCAAGAAAGCTTCTACTGAGTTGGTTGTGACTACCACTACAAAACCATGCACCCAACCAAGCTTTGGACCTATTTAGCTAGGTATTCCATCAACTGAAGTGGCCAACACTTCATTTACCGAGAAATAAGCACCTCCATCATCAAGTATTATCATACAACAACAAGTTATTTCTACTATTAGTGTCATATCTACATTTATTGCTAGCCCCTCTATTTCTACTATTGTTTCCATTCCACATATAGCTAGTACAATGATAGTTGAGAAAAAGTCTCAACCAAGTACTAAAGTTTCAAATAAGGATAAGGGTAAAGAAGAAGATATTGATCTTGATGAAGATATAGTTATTTCGAATTGGGATATCTCTACTCTCAATCCTAATCAAATGATCATCATGAGTGAATTTTTGCAAAAGAGAGATAAGAAATAGAAGCTTAGAGAAGAGAAGAGAAAGGAAACCCAAGTTCTTGAAGATGTAAAAGACATATTTGTAAATGCACTAAGTATTGAGGTTGATAGTACACAACCTATTTTAGATCAGTTAGTAGAAATTGTCCATAAATTCAATGAAGACATGAATTGACAAGATAAGTTTCTACAAAGAGAAGAAAAAAAAAATTGAGAACAAGCTATTGGAACAAGTGGGCAAAAAATTGCAATAAACCAAGTAGAATTGTCTACTACTCTTGTTTCATTAGAGACATCTATAAATAATGTAACTTAATTATTTTTTAAGTCATGTGATACATCTATCTTCACACAAGACATTAAAAATAAACTCTCAAAGATAGATGATGACATGAAGGCAAGTGCACACCAGCTATCACTTGACCCAAGCTATAGCTTTGCTCGCTATTCAAAGATCTAATTTTTGACAAACTTGCAAGCACAATTAGTAAAGAAAGAAGCTAGGATCAAGGCCGCACTTGTAGAAATCCAAGGCATAATTCTTCCAAATATGGATGCATTGCAGACACACATTGCACATACTAAGACACTCATCCATGACAATAACTTCTCCATTGTTGACCACTTCATGGAGTTATTGGCAAAGCTTCAAATTGCATTGCATGCAAGAAAGGTGTTACAAGAAAATTGGGACAAAATAATGACATTAATTCTAAAGGTACACTCTAAATTCTGGTCACATTTTGGTATTAACATGTAGATAAACCTTTGGAATTTATGTCAAAAAGGGGGAGAAATATATGTAAAGGTATTGAAATAATATATGTATGGTGAAAAAGTATAGATGAATGTGTGTGTGTGTGTGTGTGTGTAAAGGGAGAAGCATATGAAAAGATATGTAAAGTATACATGTATGGGGTAGTAGTACTCTAGGTATATGTATGGGAGAACAAAATTATACTGAAAAGATAAGCAGAAAACATTTTTACAAAAGTAGTTTTGAAAAATTTGAAAAATAGAGTATGTTATCGAGTTGTAAACATAGAATGGAGATAAGAGAATGTTTTGGACTTGCAATTTTGTAAATTCAATTTTTGGATGATAAGTGTTTTTGTCACTAATGCCAAAGTGGGAGATTTTTGACATTTAGTGACTTGCACTTAGTTAATATACATTTTCTACTGAGTTTCTTAGTTGCTACCGAGCTTCAGAACCTATGTACAATTTATGTCAAGTATAGTAGTATTTACTGAGTTGTTTGGTGCAAGTGATGGAAACTCTAGTGTTAACTGAGTTCCATAGTGTTAATCGAGTTCTATAGTTTTAAACATGATCTCTAGTGTCTACCAAGATAGAAGTGTTAGCAATGTGAATCTAGTGTTGACCAAGCCATGGAGTGTCAACTGGGTGATTTAGTATATGCCAAGTTTCATAATGTTCACCGAGTCACAAAGTGCTAACTGAGTTAAAGCTACTTGGAAGTGATCAGTATGAACCAAGCCTCTTCATTAATTGAGTGCCAAATGATGTCTAGTGTTGACAAAGGTTGCTGAGTTGTTTGGTGCAAGTGATGGAAACTCTAGTGTTAACTGAGTTCCATAGTCTTCAGAACCCCAGTTATACTATTTGGGTTGACTTTGTGTATTTTGGTGAAACTTGTGTTGTAGCCGACTATAGAAAGTTGTAATTTGGATTGGTATATATGTCATGCATTGTATCATATCCAAATATGAAGAGTAAGAATATGATGAGAAGAAGTGTGAATTAAAGAAGGCTACAAGTTGTATAAGGGACAACAAGGTGTTATCTATCATAGCAAGGCCATCATTATTATTCAAGTAATCTCAACTAGCAAATCAGAGTTACAAATTAGAGATCATCCACTAGTTCATCCTAACAATGCATCAGTCAAAATCCTTTAACAGGGTATACTTAATAGTCTTTGATAAATATCTTTACTAAGTGCATACTTCATTGTATATTTTGTAAATCCTTTCACAAGGTGGACCTCACAGTTCTTATTGCTCCTAATAGGGAAGATCATCAGAAGTGACCAATTATAAACCTTAATAGGACAACTTTATACTATAGTACTAAATCGTGTGGGTATCGTCTGTACCCCAATTTTACTTTCTATTTAGAAGGTTTCTGGGTCACCATATCTTATGTCAAATTTCTATGAATGTTTATTTTCTTTCATTCTTTCATGCATGCAATTAGATCAGAATCTTATGTGAAGGATTAATTGGTGAAGTAAGGTTAAGTTTTATTGGTTCTTGATTCACCCCCTAGCCCCCTCTCACTAACCTTGCCTACCTCATATTTCCAACACAGAGAAGGAAACTACCTATGCTAGAAAAATATGTGAGAACAGATCATAAACCTAAACAAATCATTGGCGATGTTGAATCAAGTATTATGACAAGAAAAAGACTCAAAAATAATACATGCTTACTTTGTGAGTTTGAGCCCAAGTCAATAAATGATGCTTTATACAATGAAGATTGGATCCAAGCAACAAATGGAGAAATTGACTAGATTGAGAAGAAAAACACTTGGACCTTAGTGCCAAGACCTAAAGATAAAAATGTCATTGTGAAAAAGTGGGTTCTTAGGAACAAGCTTAATGAGAATGGAGAAGTAACAAGAAACAAGGAAAGATTGGTATGCAAGGGTTATGCTCAAGAAGAAGGAGTTGATTATGTAGAAATTTTTCCTCCTATGGAAAGACTTGAAGAAGTCAGAACTCTACTTGCATACTCAACCTACAAGAATTTCAAAGTATAAAAATTGGATGTCAAATCTATATTTTTAAATGGTATACTAGAGGAAGAAGTATACATTGAACAACTTGAAGGATTTGTAAATCCAAACAAGAACATGGTATGTAAATTGAACAAAGCTCTATATGGATTGAAGCAAGCCCCAAGAGAATGGTATGAAAGATTACATAACTAATTGGTAAAGATTGGTTTTGAAAGGACAAATAACAATAGTAACCTATATTTGAAGAATGATAAGAACAATGAAGTATTGTTATATTAAATATTTGTTGATGATATTATTTTTGGAGGAAGAGAAGCATTATGCAAATCATTTGTTGATGAAATGAAGAAGGAATTTGAAATGTCAATGTTTTGTGAAATCAAAATATTTTTTGGATTACAAGTGTGTCAAATGAAGTTTGGTATTGTCAGTAGACAATCCAAATATATCAAGGAGATAGTAAAGACTTCTGGTATGGAAGATTCTAGGCGAATGAGTAGACCTATGCCTATTGGACATTAGCTATTAAGACTGATGATTTTGGTGATGTGAACTAGACCCTATATAGATCAATGATTGGAAAACTACAATATGTTGTTCACATCAGGCCAAATATTTCTTTGGTAGTTAGAATAGTTGCTAGATTTTTCAGAAATACATGATGGTAGTGAAAGGATAGTGAGGTATCTAAAATGAATAAAAGACTATGGATTGTATTACAAAAGAAATGATAAGTTTGAACTAAGGGTGTTCAATGACTCAAATTGGGTAGGAAATTTTTGATGATAGAAAAAGAACTAGTGGTGGTGCATTCTTTCTAGGAACAAGATTGGTGTCATGGGCAAGCGAAAAGCAAAATTGTATTTCCCAATCTATAACTAAAGTCGAGTAAGTGGCCCGCTACAGTGAACTGTTCAAATATTGTGTGGATCAAATAGTTATTGAAAGGTATAAAAGAAGAAATTACAGATCTAGTGGTTATCTATTGTGATAACACAAGTGCTATCAACATTTCAAAGAATCTAGTGATGCACACTAAGACAAAGCACATTACTATTAAGTATCACTACTTAAGGGAAATGGTTCAAGAAAAAGAAGTGAAGCTAGAATATGTGAATAATAAAGAACATATTGCTGACATATTCACAAAACCCTTACCTAAAGATGCTCATGAATATCTTAGGGGTAAACTAGGGGTAATTCCCCTAATCAAAGCTACTTAAGTAGGCAAGATGCATTGCATCACATATGCTAACCAGAATATTCTACACAGTGATACAAAATAACTCTACTTTGGGAAGTGCCTAAGGTAGATAATTCAGTGTAGCATAACATATTATTCATGGATAGATGACAAGTATCATCCAGACATGACAAATCTACATAATTCAGATGTATGAAGAAATTTTAGTTGAGATAGCTACACATCTTTGACATTGTTGTCAAAGAGGGAGATATTACTTAAGAGGAATAAATATACAGAGAAATAAATAAGAGGGAGAAATTACTACCAAGAGAAATTCAGAGAGAGAAGAATCATACTATCAATAATTTTTTTTTTGGATTGTATGGTAACCAAGCTATAGTTAGTATTAAGATGTTTGATATGTTGCCATAAATGCCAAAGAGGGAGATTGTGAGAACCTACAATTGTAACAGTTATTATTTTTTCATTGATGTCAAATCTATTGATAAGATATATTGCTACCTAATCTAAATGTCAAATCTATTTGATTGATGAAGAGGATTTGAGAAGTTGTTCATAACAATAGCACCTAGAGGAGGTTGAGTTATGAAAATGAAGTTACAATGAACATTTGATTAGATAGACTTTGATAAAGCAAAGTGATTATTTATGTCAAGAAAGCTAAGCCAACTCGAGCAATAAAGTAAAAATACTAAGGAATGTCAAGTAATGCATGTTAGATTAGGTGAAAAACTAATCTCCCAAGAACACTTGCGTACATAACCCTATCACATGGAAAAAACATCTTATGAACATGCAAAGAGCAATCTCTATTATGATCCAATAAGTGAATGAAAAAATACAAAGAGGCGAATCCTTATAAAAGGAATCACGAAACCCTAAAAAGGAAACCCTAAGGAAAGAAAACTAGGTTTTCACATTATAATTAATATAAAATATTAATTATATGCACCTAAAAGAAAGCTTAAGAACTAGAGTAATAAACCACTTAATTAACTAAATCAAGATGATCTAATTAATAAGTGAAACAAAATAATTACTCTAACAATGCAAGTGTCAACCAAGCTACAGTTAGTACCAAGAAAATCTAGTGTTGACCGAGCATTAACATTGACCAAGTAAGACAAATGATGTCAAGTCAGAAAGCTTTACAGTAACCGAGTATTTCAGTGATGACTAGCTGCTAGAATTTAGAGATTGTCAAGTGATAGTAAGAGAATGAATTCAAGGAAATAGTGAGATTAAGCTAACACAGTTGATTTCTTGGGAGATGTAAATTGTGTTGAAGATAAGATTGACATGTTGGATCATTAAATTCAAGGCAAGGATTAGGTAAAGACCTAACAAAAAAATTATAGAGAAGTTTCTAGAAGAAGATCAAGATGATGGACAGATACAATGAATCAAGTTGAACCTAATTGTAAACCCTAAGATCTACAGTGGATGTAGAAAATGGTAAAGCACAAATTTTTTATTTAAAGAGAGAGAGAGAGAGAGAGAGAGAGAGAGAGAGAGAGAGAGAGAGAGAGAGAGATGAAAAAATTATGGTGAAGGGGTGTCGTGTGTGTATGTTTGAGCTTGTATGTGAAGAGAGACATACAGAGCAAAGTTGATCAGAAACACACAAGTGTGAGACGTTGGTGTTCTGAAATGCTACAGGTTTCAAATTACCCAAATGAGAACATGACACATCTAGGGGCAGATAACTCCCATCTTTAACACATCATTTCAGACACCGAGCCAACTATAAGGCTTGATACTTCTTCTACTTCAGGCTCTGCAAAACCTAGGCAAGTGTTAGATTCACTTATATGGTACCAGTGCAAAAAATATTCCTGAATCTATTAGCAAAAAATTTAGCCCCTATTTCTCCTATTAACTCATGTAATAACACAGACCTAGAGTAGCCAAATGCAAGATAATGCAATTCATAAGCTGAGTGAGGGCCTTCTATTTTGGTTCTTTAACATAAAATATAAAGATGATTTGAATTTGATTTGATTTTATGTGAGTGGGGAAAGTGGATGAAAACCAAGTGTAGACAACAAGCTAATGATCTTGTAGCTAATTAGTGCTTGATCCATTGGGCAAATTCATAAATCTCTCTTATGCATTTTGGATATCCTAGACACATATCCTATGCCAAGACTCCAAATCTATCCATTTACCTTGTAAATTGGATATCAATGTTCAATCTAAATCTCATTCTTACCTGATATCCTCCTCAATAAACCTACAACCCTATTGATTTCCTTGAAGCATTTACATAATTCCTTGAATTACAAGCAACAATGAAACAACATACAGCCTTAAGGGACTACAACTATGATCTAGGCTCTTTGTTCAAAGATCATAAAATATTACACATCACTTAGAAAGGAGACAAGATTTAACATGAAACTCAAAACTTGTTGTTCTTTGTATTGATTTCCTTGAAATAATACATGAAAATGCATAAAATTGACTCACAAGATATCTAATAAACCCGACTATACAATAACATATGTTGTCATACAAGAGAGAAAATGGTTGAAATGAGAAACTGATGGGATGGGAAGGGGGTATCATAGCCAAAGAAAAGCTTCATGGTCTGGAACCAACAAATCCCAGATCTTTCCATTCAGACTTCATCAATTCTAGAGCCAATTTTGCTAAATGTTTTCATTCCAAAATTTCCAATATTTTCCAACCCCTTACAATGGATGAGAAAGACGAAGATATAAACAAGAAGTGAATTCTCAGATCTAATCTGAAAATGACATGTGTCCACTTGAAATTTCCTCCTTTGTAGTGAAAATAATCTCTATAATCTCTCTCCCCTTTGATCTAATTTGGTTTTCATTAATCTTTTGTAACTAACTTGAAACATCTCATGTTCAATGATGAAAACCATTTTGTTTGCCCAAAATTTGAAAACCTCATGAAATGCTAGTAAAAATTTTGGTTTTAAACTAAATAAAGGTGATCAAAAGTGACCCCAACTACATTTTTACCATGTTTTACCAATCCTGCAACTGTATTTTCAATTTTAGCCCATTTTACTGAGAAGGCTCCAAAATTACAAATCTACATGTAGCCACTCATGGTTAACACCTACACAAAATCTGACTGCAAAAATGGAGAGTTCATTCTTTGTCGATTCCAACAGTATATTATACTGCATATTTTGGATAAAAATCATGCCCCTGAGACTGAATTGAAAATCTTGCTCCTAGACTATGAACATAATATAAAATAATTTTTTTAATGATCTATATAGTAAAATTATATAAAACCATTAAATCATTTAAATCTTTTAAACCATTTGAAACTCTGAGCATTGAAAATATTTGAATTTTGATTTTATATTATTTTCAAATCTGCTTGCCACTCGCCCACTTCTTATTTGCTACTTTTCTCAAGCAAGCCCTGCATCTCCAACCTCTTATTTACTTCGTAACATCTTTCCTTTCTTATTTTCTTCATCCGATCATATGACACACTACTTTCATGACATCATAAACATTTGAGAATCCTTCTACAATCCCACATTGGAAAGCCTTTACCATAGCATTGTAATGACCCTTGCATTATCTTTACGATCTTATGACCTGTCGTAGCATCATAGACCCCAAGAATTCTCCTCACAACCACATGGCAAGAGCCCATTGTAATATCGTATCACTTCTTGCTACATCTCTCGATCTCATGGAAACTTGGGCTTATCATGTTATCGTAGGCCACTTGGAAACTGCCCCCCTATCTCATGATTTGATTGTAACATCAGGCCTCTTCACAATGAGCCTTCCAATCTCCCGATCCTATGATTCTACGATGGCATCATAGTATTGCACCACTCCAGGCTTTGCATCTCTGATCATTCGATGCTCCTGTAATATCGTAGGCTTTGGGTTTGAGCTTTCTGACCACATGGCAAAGGGAGGTTGTCATAGCATCTTGGCTGCTTGAAAATTGATGTGGAATGTTTTATGATCTTTGAACAAAGAGCCTAGATCATAGTTGCAGACCCTTAAGGTTGTATGTTGTTTCATTGTTTCTTGTAATTCAAGGAATTATGTAAATGCTTCAGGGAAATCAACAAGATTGCAGGTTTATTGAGGAGGATATCAAGTAAGAATGAGATTTAGATTGAACATTGATATCCAATTTACAAGGTAAATGGATAGAGCTGGAGTCTTGGTATAGGATATGTGTCTAGGATATCCAAAATGCATAAGAGAGATTTATGAATTTGCCCAATGGATCAAGCACTAATCAGCTACAAGATCATTAGCTTGTTGTCTATGCTTGGTTTTCATCCACTTCCCCCACCCACATAAAATCAAATCAAATTCAAATCATCTTTATATTTTATGTTGAAGAACCAAAATAGAAGGCCCTTAGTCAGCCTATGAATTACATTGTCTTGCATTTGGCTACTATAGGTCTGTGTTATTACATGAGTTAATAGGAGAAATAAGGGCTAAATCTGCTACTAATAGATTTAGGAATATGTTTTGCACTAGTACCATACAAGTGAATCTGAGGTCCATCTGCCTAGGTTTTGTAGAGCCTGAAGTAGAAGAAGGGTCAAGCCTTATAGTTGGCCCGGTGTCTGAAATGATGTGTTAAAGATGGGAGTTAGTTGCCCCTAGATGTGTCATGTTCTCATTGGGGTAATTTGAAACCTGTAGCATTTCAAAACACCAACATGAGTGATTACAAAGCTAATAGAAAAATCTTGCAAAGATGATGCGAATGATGATAAGTGAATCTAAGAAGAAGGCTTAAATGTTATTGAAAAGGGTGTACTAATTGCTTGAAGGGTCTCCAAGTGAATCAAGATAATAGATGAAAGTGAAGAATTTATCATCTAATTGGCACAAGGATTGAACAAAGATCTGAACCAACAAAAGTGAGTTATAATCATACAGATGAAGACCCACTATTTTCTTTCTAGTCATTGTAAATAGTTTGTATTGAAATCCTTTTAATAGAGGTTGACCTAACAATTATTTGAAGACCTAATAGTCTATATAAATCCTTAAACTAGGTGAAATTCTAAATGGAATGATCAAATTCCTCTTACAAGGCCACTCCTAATAGGGTGATTAAATCCTCTAACCAGGTCACATTTAACAATGTGTTTTATAACCTTTAAGAGGGTTGGCTCCTAACATAGCTCACTTCAAAAGAGTGTAAAAGAGTGACATGTTGCTCTAGTGGTTTTTTCCAAATTATGAATACATTATGTATGTTTACATTTGATAATGTTTTCATTATGCAATGCAAGTTATGTTTATGATAGTTTTATAGTATAGATCAAGCAACAATAGGATAAGCAAGACATTGAAGTGTTTATTGTTTAATTGTTCAAGTAGTACACATTGACCTTGAGTAATTGATTCACCACCCCCACCTACCACCCATCCACCCCCCTGCCCCCCCGCCCCCTGCCCCACAATTATTCTAAACATTTCTAATAGTAGGAACTTTATCACATTATGAAAAGCTAGGAAAGATTGTCTTAATCTTACATAACCTTATTGGTTTTTTAAAATAGTTAAAATCCTGATCACATTATGATTAACTAAGAGGGTTAGATAACACTCCTAAGGCTTGAGAACATTTTTTTTCCTTATATTTCCCTTTGTTTACACCTCCTTTATTCTTCTAGATTGATAATCAACTTCATATCATCAATTGGGCATCCTGAAAATTATCACCATAATTTCACACATCTTCTCAACTTTCTAAACATATATTTTTAATTTTTTTTTGGAAACTATTAGCATAGAAAATTTTGTTTCTTTACCAATGTCTATATAGTTCTTAGAGATGTATGTCTATCATTTTTATATAATGTTTGATCTACTTTACCAAATTTAAAATAAATTATATATTATTGCTCTATATTTGATTTTATGTAGACTTTAAAAAATAAATCATTTCTTATTACTTTGATACAAATTATGCCCATCACAAGAATGTACACTTGATTTTTAGGATGTGTGACCCACTTCAAGAAATCATAAAAAAAATACTCAACATGAAATTACAAAAAAATAGACAACTTTTATCTCTCACTCTTACCTATCACTTTACCAAATCATTTTTCAAAGTACTAAATCTAACTATATCTTTTGAGATTGACATGAAAAACATTATGTTATATTCTTTTGGAATATATATATATATATATATATATATATATATATATATATATATATATATATATATATATATATATATATATATAATTTTGTGCACAAAGGGTTTGACCCTCTTAATCTTATCCATTTTAAAAAATTTAACACATTTTAGAAACTACATTCAAATACTAAAATTCTTTTTTCTTTCACATCTCCTAATTTTGAATGTGTAACTCTTAAATTTCTCTTCGAAGTTTGAGATTACATTATTTCAGAAAAGAAAAAGAAAAAAGTGGCATTTATACCCCTTTTGTTCACATCTTGGTGTTACCAATACAATTTGTGATGGAATAGCAATCTAATGTATTCCTATAGCTAAGCATTTTTTTATATCATTGCTCTCTTGTGTGGAAGACAATTTTGATTTTTAATGTGATTCTAGACGATTGAGTCCATTGTTTACTCTAACTCATTAAAACACTATTGATTAGGAAAATCAAATTTTAAAACTCCACTTTATTATAGACTATCTCCATGAATATAAGTTGAACTATGTGCATATGGATTACTTTTGCAAACATGGATTTGTTGAGGTTCATCTTTCCATTTATATATATAACCCAACCAACTTTTGAGAATGGTCCAATTTAAATTTCATTGTTTATTTTTCATTAGACCAAACAAGTAGTAATTCATATTTACTATTTGTAAATTATGATTAAAATCAATGAATATTTCAATTTGTAATTATCATTATATAGTATGTTACAACTATAATCTAAACTAAATTTACTAATTATTATTTTATTAAATCCAATCATCATAAAATAAAATAAAATAAATAAATCTTTACTATATACATTGAAAACAACAACCAGCTTTGTTTGAATATCACCATATTTAAATTTATGATCATCCAAGAAAATCTGATTGATTTATAAAAATCATCACATAAAAATAATATAAGAGACCTCTCATCCTACAAAAGTGTGTGGACTTCTTTCCTTATGAATGATATTTTAAGTGTCACCGCCATTATGTATTGAATTTCTTTCTCCATTATATAAATAATAGAATTGGTGGAAGCTTTATAAGTTTGAAAGGAACCATCTCGTATTTAAAATTCCCCTACATATTGGTAATGATAAATCACTAAAATACTACTACTTTTTGGGAAATATTTGTAGTTATCTATAGTCCACTTAAAAATGAGCTCCTTTAATGAACGATAAGATTCCTCGCCCGCCTAAAGCCTACAGTGATATCTTTCCTTAAAGTCACAATGACCAATCATGCTTGTCACCAACGCACTAGTTGATGTAAAAAGAAGAAAGAAATTTGGATTTAATTTTATGTGGAGGACCAAATGATTTTTTAATATGAAACAAAATACTTCAATGTATTCGGATAATATTGTTTTTCAATAAAATATCTTAGACTTTTAAAGAATAAGGAAATATCTAACAAGTTGCTCTATCTTTATTTAGAGTCATGGTGACAAACACAATATTAAATAGAATTTAGATTTTTAAAAAATAAATAAATGGTAAATTGAGATGGTAAATTCATATAGAAGAAAAAGAAATAAACATATCTATGATCATATTTGTATATGATTAATAGAAGGTTATAAAAAGATATACTATAGGTCATGTAAGTGCTTATAATTAGACATACATAACAATTTAATGATGATTTGACAACCTAGTTCATGTCACTATGACACATGAAGATATCAAAATACCATCTTTTAATAATTCCTTTGTGTCATGCATAAAGGTGAAAGTGTGAACTTTTGCGGTGATTCTTGAAATGGTCTCCCCCCTTGAATACCTCTCATCTATTAGAGGTATTTGAATAACACGAAACCCATATATTGTGCCTAATCCTTTTGTTGGATTAAAGATGTTCTACCTAGGGATTGATGTTTTGTGTGACTTGCTTTGAACAACATAATATTAACAATTGATAGATTATTGAAACTTTCTATTGTGCAACCATTTAAATGTGTATTGTGCAATGATGTAAAGGGATCTTCAGTATGTCATTTCCTCATAAGTTATGGGATTTATTTCAATCCAGACCTACCTTATATTATACCACATTATTTTCTTGGATCAGGAGGTATATACCTTCTATAGTTGTGAGGGCTATTTGGTGGGAAAGAAACAAACACATTTTTCGTAAAAAAAGTAATCTTCTATACTTGGTATAGAAAGGAATAGAAAAAGAAGTAGTGTAGATTGTTAATGCTAGTGTAACAAATATTAAAGGTAATTTTTATGTCACTTCATGGGAGGTTGTTGAATGCATAGAAGGGAATTAAGGTACTTTTGGCTCTATCTCAACAAAAAATTACAATAGTTCTAGCTCTCACTCTTACCTTTCACTCTACCAAAAGGGTTTTTCAAAATACTAAATCTAACTATATCTTTTGAGATGCACATGAAAAACATTATGTTATATTTTTTTGAAGAAAAAGAACATTTTTTTGTGCACAAAGGATTTTACCCTTTTATCTTATCTAGTTTTTAAAAACTTTAGTATTTTATAAAATAGATTCAAAGTACTAAAATCCTTATTCTTTTCACTTATCCTAATTTCAAGTGTGTAACTCTCGAATTTCTCTTCAAATTTTAGGTTTACATGATTTTAGAAGAAGAAGAAAAAGTGGTCATTTATATCCCCTTTTTGTTCACCATCTTGGTGCTACCCATACATTTTGTGATGAAATGGAAATCTAATGTGTTCCAATAATAGAAGCATTATTTTTCTATTGTTGCTCTCTTGTGGAAGGCAATTCTTTTATGAATGTGATTCTAGAAGATTGAATGTATTGTTTACTCTTAACACATAGAATGTTTTAGATTATGGTAAAAGCAAGTTTTGAAGGGACCCTAAACCCTTTACAAAATACTAAAGATAAACATTAAAGCAATACCAAGTTTGCCAAGGACCTAAAACCTAAAGTTAAAAAAAATTCAAACTAGGTTTTACAGGGACCTGAAACCAAAAGTTTAAACCAAACAAAACATCTAGTTTTTACAAGGACTTGGACCTAGAGTTTTAAACAAACTGGAAAGCAAAAAGAAAAAACCATTAAAACTTCCCAAACTAGAAACCAACACACTTGATCCATAACCAACACCTACAACAGCTCCTTGATAGTGTTCACCACCTCTTTACCTACTTCTGAAGTACTCTAGATGATGTCAGTTGGTGAAAGAATAGGAACCCCAAGAACCTCAGCAACCATTTTCCTTGTGCTCTATTTGGTTCTCTTACTAGGCCCACTAGGACTCCCCACTCCAACATTACCAAGAGACATTATCTCTTCATTACTTTTCTTTCCTAGACTGGCCGCCACTACACAAAGACTGGAAGTGACCTATTCCATTTTTAGACCACTTTCCTTTATAAGGTGATGAAGCTCCTATTCATACTCTTTAAGCTTATCAGGTAAGTTAGCAATTTGCACTTCCAGTTGGGTTCTCTTAGTGCATTCAACATCCAAATCTCTCTACATCATCCCTAATTTTTTCTTGAGAACCATTAATTCATTATAGAACCACGAATCACCCTAAAGAGAAGTCTCTGCCTCAAGCTTAGTAGTGTGAAGAAAGGAGAGCTTAACATCATGGGAGTCATCCCTCCCATCAACCACATTCCTAGGCTTAGAGGAAGTCACAATATTGATCTGGGTATCAATATTAATGTCCATTTTCTCTATCCTTTCCTCATTCACACCTTTACTCTGGCTATTATCCTTACAAACAAGGTCTTTGCCTTCATTCTCCTTTCCCATTTCCTCCTCCATTTTCTCCTCAGTCGCATTATGAGAGGGGTGATCACTATATTTATTATCCTCCTCCCCAAGGGCTTCTGACCCCACATCCATGTCTGTATTTCTATCTTGACTTCCCTCCACATTTTATTTACCAGTAGACACCCCTTTACTCCTAGAGTACCCATCCAAGTTAGAACTAGAATCCCCCATTTTTGTTTTCTCATCATTGTCCATTTCCATCTTCTCATTATTGTCCAAGTTCCTAGACTCTGTGATTTCTTCAATATGTTTCTTAGTCCTTTCCTATTTTAAAGCCTTCTTGTTAACACTAGCCCCTTCTTCCACCTTAATTCTCTTAAGGTGGGTCTCACCTTTAATCCCTTTCCTTTTCACATGAATTGGAAAGGGTTTTATAGCCTTACTTTTACAATAGTTTTCAATAAGTAAAATTAAATCTTCATGAAGCATAGGATGAGACTCTTTCTTTCTATGTGCATAAAAGCTAAGAAGCAAAAAGTATTTTAGAAAAAATGGGAAGGAAATCCTATTTTACGCCTAAACTGATTTAGGAAAACAAAGTGAAATTTATGGACCCTTTTAGCCCTACTATCAAGAATAAAATACTCATGGGTACAAGACAACACATCCCTCCAGATAACTTTAATTTGATTCAATTTGTAGAAATCCCCATTTTTCTCCAGATTCTTCTCTTCGACTTTTGTCTTTGGAAATTTCTTAAAGGTTGCATTGGAGATGCTAGTCTCCTTACTAAATTTTATCCCTTCTTTTGGAAGCCCCATAACCTCAACAATAAAATCTTCAGTCAATTTCACTGTGACCCCATGCAAAGTAACCCTATCTTCAAAATAGTTTTTGAAGAACACTTCCATAATGTGAGTTTTATACCCATGGAGTCACTCCAAATAGGTCATCACATTACCTTTTTGTAAAATTTTCCACACAGAGGCCTTAGCCTTCCATGCCCTACAATTGCTTAGCTCTTTCTTTCTAGGTTCCCCACCCATCTCAAAAACCTAAAAATCTTTATAGAACACTAGAGTAGCACAACTCAGAAAATGTAATAAAGTATTGAAGATTACCGAGGAGCTAATAACTATACTTATGTGCCAAACATAGATCATAATACTGCAAAGGTACTTCCTAGTGAATCTCAAAATATCCTCCGTAAACCCACCACTCTCCTTCATAAATTTTCCAATCTTAGGAAATATTTCCTTCTCTAGCATGTGTCCTATCATTATTAACAATTGTCATCAACTCCACATTCTTACATAGGTTAGCATGCCACCTCAACCTGCTTTCTCAATAGATAGCTAGGTTAGCATGCCACCACAACCTGCTTTCTCAATAGATAGCTTGGTTGGCAATCCAGTCAGCAACATAATTACCCTCTCAAAAAATATGGGAAAATATAACATTATTAAATTTATTAATTAGGTTTTGATTTCCATTAAACTAGCTTCAATAGTCCAAGTGATCGGGTTCTTGTTTTTGAGAATATTAATAATGTTAAGCGAATCTTCTTCCATCCAAAGATTATGATAACCAGTTTCCATAGCCAACCTCATAGTATATAGAAATGCCATTGCCTCAGCTTTATGGCTAGTAGAAATCTCAATAGGGATAGCAATAACATCAACAATTCTACAAGTATGGTCCCTCAACACCCCTCCACAACTAGCTTTGCTAGGATTTCCTTTAGCAACACTGTCAAATTTTCCTTTAATCCATCCTATAAGTAGATATTTCCATTTAAAATTTTTTCTTTGATCATCAGTTTTGATTTTATAGCTTTTAGTCTGCATAGGATTGTTGATTTGGAAATCATCACTAAATTTTCTATGAGAATTGAAATTTTCCTTGATAGCTCTGATTATGTTATGACCAAGAGCCCACTCAGGCATTTATTTGTCTCTAAAAATTCTATTATTTCTCCCTTTCCAAATTCCCCACCAAAGCTAGGGAAGAGTAATTTTCTACAAAAAACCAGTATTGATCTCCTTAGACAAACGTGTCCAGCTCTGGAAGCATTGATCAATATTATTGTGTTCAACCCAATCTAAATTCCAATAGTTAAGGATGTAATTCCAAACTTTTTGACTATAACTACAATTTAAGAAAATATGATTTCTATCTTAATAGTCCTCTGGACATAAGTTGCATCTGTAAACCACATTTATACCTCATTTTTGCAAATTGTCCAAAGTAAGAATTTTGTTTTGAAGCAAGATCCAGAAAAAGATAAAGTAAGAATTTTGTTTTGAAGCAAGATCCAGAAAAAGATATTAATTTTAGGAATGAGACCTTTTATCCAAGCTTTCATCCACAAAGGTCTAAAACCTTTTTCCTCAGTTCTAAAAATAGAGGAGACTTTAAAACAACCACTTGAATGAACACCCCAAATCATTTTATCTTCAATATGAGGAAAAAGGCTAAAGGCATTCAAGATTAATTGAGTATCATAAAAAGCCTTATTACTTTCAACAAGATTAATCCATTTATTATTAATCCAATAATTCTCCACAAGAATAACAAAAGTTTGTTTACATCTGTCAATAAGAGTTCTATCATCGAAATCCTCAATCAAAGGATGATCTAGTATCCAAGCATCATCCCATAACCTAATCTTTTGCCCATTACCCACTTTCCGAGAACAACCTTTACTTAAAATGTTTTAAGCTCCCTACACAGCCCCCCATGTAGCAGAAGGAGATAAAACATTAGGATAAGAAAGAAAATTAGATAAATAAGGAGCATTAAAGAGGTATTTATGTTTCCAAATAGTACTCCATTCCTTATTATCATGATAAAATTTCCAACCCTGCTTTGCAAGAAGAGCTTTATTCATACTTCTCACAAACCTGATTCCTGGACCACCATCCACTTTAGGCTTACAAATTTGATCCTAAGCAATTAAAGCCATTCTCTACCTATCCTCAAAACCAAAACAAAGGAAATTCCTTTGCATTTTGTCAATAGAATCAACATATTTAGTTGGAATCCTAAAGAGAGTCAAAGCATAAGTAGGGATACTTTGGAGACTAGCCTTGAGGAGAATAATTTTACTAGCTTGACTCAATAGATTACCTTTCCATCCTACTAGCTTCTTGTTGAATTTTGTAACAAGATCATCCCAAAAAGAATTCGAAGGATTAGGCCCTAGAGGGAGGCCTAGATAAATACAAGGGAAAGAACCTACAGAGCACCTAAGAATTATAGCAATTTTACTCTGTCTAGAAACTAGAGTATTGATAAAATACAAGGAACTCTTATTCCATTAATGAATTGACCAGAAGTAGAAGAATAGATATTAAGGGCCCTTTTAAGATTTCTTGCTTCTCTAACCTCAACTTTACCCAAAAAAATGGTATCATCCACAAATTACTCATGGGAACAAATAAGAGGATGAGAAGAGGGCTACAAACCTTTGATTTCCCCTAGCGAAACCAACCTCCTAATAAGTCTTCCCAAAACATCAACCATAATAGTGAAGATGATAGGAGATAAAGGATCTCCCTATCTCAACCCCCTAGTAGGTTTGAAGAACTCCGAGGAACAACCATCAACTAGGAAAACTATCGAAGTTGTAGAAATCATCTGTAAGATTAGCTTCACCACATTGATACTAAAACTAAAAGATGATAAAATCTTCTGATAAAAGGACCATTCAACTCTATCATAAGCTTTAACAATATCAACTTTCATAATAAAGCCATGATTATTAGAAAGAGATAAAGAATGGATATTTTCATGCATAAAAATAATAGAATTAAGGATTTGTTTACTAGGAACAAACCCATTTTGTTGCTTTGAAATAAGTGAAGGTATCAAAAGCAACAACCTCAAAGTGACGACTTTTGAAATAATTTTATAAAAAGAATTGCATAGACTAATAGGTCTGAATTGATCGAGAGAGTCAGCCCCAACTTTTTTGGGAATAAGGCATAGAAAAGTAGAATTAATTTCCTTCAACATTCTTTTAGCCCCAAAAAATTCTTTAACAACATCACACACATCTTTCCCAACCAGTTTCCATTCCTTCTAAAAAAACAACATAGGAAAACCATCTGGCTCTAGAGATTTATCCCCACCTAAAGAGAAAACAATCTTATAAATATCCTCTTCCTTAGGGATAGAACACAATATTCTATTTTGCTTTTCAGTAACCAAAGAAGAAATAACATCTAACAACTCTTCCTGATGATTCAAGTCAATGTTAGGATTAGATGCCATCAAAGAAGAGAAAAAGGAGACCATTTCCTCTGAGATTTTCTTTTCCTTAGTTAACTTTGTGCTACATTTATTAAGATTTGAAATATGATTTTTAGCTCTATATTTCAAAGTAGATAAATCAAAAAAATTAATATTTCTATCACCTTCATCGAGTCATACAGATCTAGATCTCTAGCTCTAGTAAATTTCTTCTTTAGTAACAATATCATGACACTCCACCATTTTCTCATTTTCTTCCCTCATTAAATCCAAAGAGTACCCTTCCCTCTGAATCCTATCTTGGATTAATTTTAGATCCTCTTTGATTTTAGATTTATTATCAAAAATGTTACCAAAACATCTTTTATTCCAAATTTTAACTTTCTTTTTAACATTTCTGAGTTTAGAAGCCACCTAAAAAAGAACAGTTCCATCAATGTTAATGTTCCACTATTCAACCAACTGGTCTTCAAACTATAGATGTTGCAACCACATTTTCTCAAATCTAAAAGGAAAATTCTTCCTGATATGGATATTCTCAATAGTAAAAATCAGAGGAAAGTGGTCCAAACCAATATTCTAAATAGCCTTAAGATTGCACACAAATTCTTTAGTCCAATTAGGAGAAATAAGAACTCTATCCAAGCGAGCCTGGATACACTCATCACCTATCCTTTTGTTACTCCAAGTAAACTCAATACCTTGTACATCTAAATCCATTAAGCCTTCCTTGTTAATAAAATCCATGAAATCCAACTTGCCATCTAATTGACTGACATTCCCCCCTTTTTTCATGCTCGTAAAGAGGAACATTAAACGCCCCCCCCAAAAATTCCATCTTCCATAGTAATCTTTACTCTTTACGCTAGAAAGAGTCTCAACACCTTTTTTCTTGCACTCTTGATGTTAGGTGCATACACATTGACAATATAACAATCATTATTTTGGTCAATAATTTTAATTTTGATCACCATAAAGCATTTATTAGCATTCAAAAAGGTACCAAAAAATAAAGATCGCTTCCACAAAATCATTGTTCCCCCAGAAGTTCCTTCAAAGCTACTAGCCATTATGCAGTATTTGTTAAAAGATTTAATCTTTTTAGCCTTTTCTTTATCCATTTTGGTTTCTTGGAGCAATAAAATATCTGGTTTATACTCTCTAACAAAATTTTGAACAATATCTAATTTAAATGGATACTATTCAACCCCCTAATATTCCAAGTGATAATATTCATCATAATTTTTTAGGGGTAAACTCCATAATAGTTGCATGTTTCCCATCAGCAATATTCTGTAAACTTTCACTTTCTCTAGCTTTTTTAGATGTTTTCTTTCCAAGTTTCTCTAAGGTACCAACATTTAGCTTCAGTTTTGGAAACAAATCCAATTTACTGCTTCTAGTCTCCACTCCTTTAGAAACAATATTACTTTTCTTCTTTGTTCTTTTTTTCTTTGAGTCTATTTCTGTTTAGGGTCCTTCTTTTCAAATTTCCCATCCACTTCTTTGGATTCAAAGCCATCCCTAAAAGATATAATCTCTTTACATAGGGGAGACTCAATAGACTAAAGGACAACAATCTGTGTTTCCTCTAATGCTAGAGATCTACTCCTTTCCTCAAGAATTTCACCTTCCTCTATCTCTTCTAATTCCTTAAGATCTTCCCATTCTAATTCATTTTTCTAATAGATAACTAATTGATTCATAGGATCTACCATTTTCTCGTTACTTTGCCCATGAGAGATCAAATCTAGGTTTATTTGCATTCTTGAATCCTAATTTTCAAGGATATCTTTATCCTTAGTCACCTTCTCAGGCATAACTTTAGGTTTCCATAACTTTTTCTAGATCTTTACTTCTTTCTTTTTCTCCACATTGGCAAGCTTAGGTTGATTCTTTCTTTTGTAAGGGCAATTTTTTGCCCAGTGACCCTACTTTTTATAGACAAAAAAATCATTTGGAAGATCTTCAAAAACTATCTCTTGCATCCTTTTACCAAGTTTTGGAATCAATTCCACCTTCTCATGAAGGTTCTTCAAATAGGAAACTTTCACATATATTCAAGCACACTAGAGTTTTGATTTTGAAGCTGTGACATTATCAACTGCAACAAGTTCACCAAAAGAACCAGCTATACCCTTGAAAATATCTTCTTGCCAAAAATCCAAAGGTAATCCAAGAAGTCTAACCCATACCAGGGTAGTTAAGAAGAAGACATTAGATAGATCCATATTTGGCTCCCATTTTTTAATAGTAAGAGTACTATTACCAAATGACCAAGGTCCACCACAAAGCACCATATTCAAATCTTCCTTACAATTAAAATCAAAAGAAAAGAAACCATTCATCATAGGTGCTATGTCAACTTGACCACAGATGATCCATTTTCTTTTGATCATGTTTCTTAAGGTATCAATATTAGGCCTGGCCCCCACAAATTTCCCAACTAGAGCACAATCCATAGTCGAGACAGAAAAATCATCAATCAAATCCAGAATAAAGATTTGGAACTCACCTTTTTCTCAACAAGATTTCAATGTGACCGGAGGGAAAGCTAATTTTCCTCCAAGTTTTCTCCCGAACAACGAAGACTACTTCCTTTGATCATCTAGCACTTTCTCCTTCATCTAGTCCTCTATCCTATAAGAATTTGCATTCTCTTCCACATTCTCTAAAAAAATATTTTCCTACTCTAGGTCCCTTCTAAGCATGTGACAAGCAGGCAGGGGAGTGGAAAGAGCGTTCCTGACCCCATAGCTTGTGGAGCAGGAACTTGAAAGTTTGTCTTTTTCTCCCAATGTTCCATCAGATCCTATAGAACCTATCAAAATTCCTACCTTTCAGTTCCTTGTCCCTCCAGGACTAGTCTCTATTGCTAGGCTTCCTCCTTGCAGTTTCCTACCTAATAGAGCTCCGACCACTTTCAAAAATACAATTGAGTAAGTTAATGTGAATTATTCAATATAGAATCAACTAAAACATAGAATGTTATTAATTAGGAAAATTTAAATTTAAAACTCCACTTTATTATAGACTATCTCCTTTAATATGAGTTTAATTATGTGCACATGGGTTATTTTTGCCAAATAGAATCTTGACCTAGCTTTTTTCTAGGAACTTTGGCCTCAATTATAGTAATATGGTGAATGTATTAACCTCTTTGGGGCCTCCAGATGATTACCTCCATGGGGAGGAATAAGATCATTGTGGAAGGTGACTCTAAGCCAATTATGGAAGCTATTAATTGAACATTAATTGTGGGTTGGTATGTAACTAGTGTGCTCAATGATATTTGGCCTATCCTTAATCATCTAGAGGAGGTTGGTATCCATCACACCTGTAGAGAAGGAAAAAAGGTTGAACTGATAGGTTGGTTGGATTAGGCCTGGGATTGGAAGGTGTCAGGTGTTGGAGACAATTGGCATCCCTTCTTGTAGAAATCGAAACTCTCAGTTAGAGTGAAAAAGATTTGATGCATATCTAATGATGGTTACAAAAGTTAGTATCTTTTATTGGTAATATTGGGTTGCTAATATTTTGGCAAGGCACATGGGTATTTTTAATTTTGAATGGCTTGACCCTTGTCAACATTTTTTGATAAAATATGATGATCTTTTATAATTATGTGTAGGATACAACAAAGATTTGGAAGGATGTCATCAAGTACCCTCATTTTCATAATATAGATTATGGCAATAATTTTCTTACACTCCTCGTAAAGCACGATTACCAAAATGACTACATTTGGGGTCATATTAAAAGGAAGGACTTTTCACATGTGACGCCATACTAGAACCTTTTGAATAGATTTAGTCCCATTATAGGTAATTATTATAGTGGTATGTTCTGTTGGTTTGTTATTCTTATTATTTTATTTGTTTGTATCCATCATTTGAAGGAGTTGCGAGGTGGAAACTATTGTTGTAATCCTTGTAGTTGCAAACAATTTTTCCCTACTATCACGCTAGAGGATTAGTAGGGAATTTTTTTTGCAACTACAAGGATTACAACAATAGTTTCCATCTTGCAACTACTTTAAGGTGGGGCTTATGCATTTCAATGCATGGGAGATGGTTAGAATCAAGCCCAAACAAGTTGAGAATGAATGACAAAAGGATTTGTGTTTTTGGATGGCTATTAGTGAAGGTGGGCTTATGCCTTTCATGGAGGCCATGGAGGGCTATGATGAAGTTTTTTCCATGCAATTAATGAACATTTAGAATGAGAGGAAGGCCACTATCAATGGTATTATCTTTGAAATAAATGAAGTTGTCATAGATTAGGCCACTGAGTTTTTTACAAAGGGAAGGGAGTGGAAGAAGGTTAACAAAGTGCCTAATGAGACTAGTTTTAATAAAATCTTCAAGACCAAGAAAATTTCATTCACACTATGTGACATCTTTAATATAGAGAAACTCTCAAATCCCCAGAATAAGTTTTTCTTTCTGATTATGAAGCATCTCACCTAGGAGGGGCACTTTGGGCTAAGTTACTATTATTATGTCCCTCTTTTGAATCACTTCAAGTATCATGATGAGGTTTTCATTCTATCTTTTCTACTTCATGACCTTGAAGCCATGATTATGGAGGATCATGAGCAAAGAAAATTGGGGAAACACTATGTTATCCTGCATCAAGTTTTGATCTTCCACCTCACTACTTTCATTGTGCCCTTTGCCCTCCTCGAAACATTTTCCTCTTGCAATCCCATGTGATTAACACAAATCTTGGTGCCAACTCTATCGAGCATAACCTTTGTCCCTAGGTGTCACATGTTACTCCTCTTTTCATTGGTAAGAGAGATAAGAAAAAACCCTGGAGCCCCAAATGACCTACAAGAAGAAGCTTAAGCTAGAATTGCCTCCAACCCTAGGAGGAAACAAATGGCGAACATGCAGTTCAATTTACAAGAGGTGGAGTCCAACTCTAATTTTAAAGGGAGTGAGAAGAGGAAGGAGATTGATTATAAACAAAAATAGAAGGTGGTTTGGAATAATTAAGGCAAGGAGGAAGATGACCTATCAAAACTAGAGAGTGTAATAAACACCTCGAAGGTTGATGCTACTGTTAGCAATAAGGAGATGACCCACGTCTAGGCCATCTTCAAATGGACATGGTAGATCTAACTATTAATAAGGGTGTTGAGATCTTAATTGATACCTCCTCCATGACATCTACCTTCCTCCTTGTGTAGGCAACTATGTTGCTACCACTCTTTAGCTCTCCCTGCTAGAGAAGAAAAAAAGGCATGGATGATGGAGATGAGGGAAGCTCTAAGCATCTCTATAGGGTCCTAGTTGATGATTGGTTGTAAGTACTTTTGTCCAAGCCATTGTCCCCAAGAGCTAAGGGGAAATGAGGACTCACCCTCATGTTCTATTATTTTCTATTTTTTCAAGTTGATCTTACTACGATTTGCGGTTTCTAATAACTTTTATCATATGATAACTATGGTCGTTGTTAGCATTAATAGTTTTTTTAGAGCCTCCAGTAGTTTGCTAAACTGTGGTACTTTTTGGTTTGGTTGGTTTGTCTTGGTTATTAGCTTAGTTTATCGGTTGGCTGTATTTTTAAGGATGAAGGTTTTGATGTTAGAAAAGGGTATTGGCTGAGGTACTAATGTGTTGGTTTTTCATTATATTGTTGGTTTGTTGATAGAGGCTTTGCCTCTTGTTGTTATGTTTGGCCCAGCCACCCTATTTTGGCTACTTTTAATATCAAAAACATTACTCACACCATGATTTATGAATCAACATTTTAATAAAAACCTTAACAAAGATAATAATAAATGTAAGACTATTATATTAAGATTTTTCAATTGAAACAGATCATAGTTGTAAATGTTTGACTTGTAGAATTGAGAAACTTTATAGTTAAATATATTAGAATTAGAATACTATCAAGAAATTATATTCTTAAATATATTTGAATTGGAATAATGTTTAGAAATTCCATAATTAATTATATTTTAGTTAGAACAATATTAGAAAATTTTATAATTAAAAGTGTTAAATAGTATTTAAAAAATCATTACTTACCTTTATAGCATAAGGAAAAAAATATAGCTCATAAAATATGTAAATGTTAATCCTTTGAAAAACTATCATAATGACCACAATCATTGATCTTGATTTGGTTCTATGTACTGATTGGGCCAAAAAGCAAGATAAAAGTACGGCCACAGAAGTTGAATGGCAGACATTGGTACTGGTAGCTATCTTTGTATTTGATTTTTTTTTGTCTTCTTCATATGAACACTATTCGATATTTTTTTGTCTTCTTCATATGAACACTATTTATTAGACATTATTGAGACATTTGTCCATGCAAGTTTCACATTAAATGTGACACTACGACAGATACCACTCTGACTTTCACAACAGTGCAACGTATCTCAATATAACAGCGAAATGATTTTATTTATTTCTTTCATCCAGATTGTTGATACCAACAACTTTCTTATCTCAGACGTCAGCTGCTCTGTGATTTTTAAATGTTTACATGATAAAACTTTTTTATCCTCCCAACATCACAATCAACACCTCTAACATGATCAAATTGTTAGGTTTTTTCTATTTTTTCTAAAGATTTTTATGTCAGTTCAAATAAACTTTTAAAACTTTCCAATATCACAATCGCCATCAGTTCGGAATATCTTAATTGTGATGTGGATTTTGATAGGTGGGAAATAATATTTCGATCAAGGTTAAAAGTTTGAGAAATGCCTATTTTTAAAAATTATTCTAAAATCATTTCAAGTACAGTTAAATTCACTCTTCAAAAATTAAAATAGTTTCAATAATTGAGATGGACAATATTAGAACTTTATCTTATTAAACTTTTAACTTTGCTTATAATAATATGGATTGGTAGTTTGTGATAGTATTAATTTTTTTAATGGAGGGTTCACAGCAGCGAGGCACAAGCCTGTGGGCATGATCGGGGCCTCGTCCCTTATGATGTCCGAACCTTGCAACTCCGGTCTCATCTCTTATGATGTGGGAACCTTGCACTCAGCAAGACTTGATCCCTGGTGGTCCCTTATGATGACGGAACTTTGCACTCAGCAAGACTTAGATCCTGTTGGGCTCTTTGTAAACCATTCAACTTCACCATTAGACTAAAGGCCCATTGACCAATATTATTTTTATAATCAAGATTGAAATTATTAAAGTAGCATTATTGAAGAATAGTGAGTAGATTTCTACAATTGATTAGTATTATCTGTTGTGTGTGGATTCTATTGTAGATTTTTTTTCAACAATATTTTAGATCGACACAAGCTGTAATCCATCATCGAAATAAAGAGAAAAAGCATAAGAATGATAATAAATCACATAATATGATCATGAACGTTGATGAAAAAATACTGATATAATCGAATTTAAAAATAACATTTCAAATAAAATTGACATGTTCTGTTTTTGATTGACAAAGATGGGTTGTAGTGGAAACAACGCATGCAGTTTTTTTAAACTGTAATGGGCCCCCTGCTTTTGAAAAGGGGATTCTGAGTTGACACAGACAATCTGTATTTAAATATTACAGAGACAAATGTGATGCTTGTCACTGTTATAAAAATATTTCTTTTAATCCCATGCCTTATCAGTGGGCGTGACTGAAGGTATATAGTACATAACTGGTGGTTTCAACATCAAATGCCATCACATTCCTGTTTGCTATTCGCTTCATAAGAGTGTGAAACCACCTTTAAAAATCTCGTTGGTTTGACATTTTTTTAAAGAAAGCTTCTTGATTTCAATTTTGTTTTTTGTGATAATCAATGGTGACTATGTGTTTTTATCACGAGTCACAAAACTTTATCCCAAGTTACGTGTTTGACATTCTCTTTGAGGAAGATGATGAAATTCAAAAGCTGACATATATTTCACCATAGACAAATGGGCATATCATTATCAAAATGCAGATGTTCTCTTGGTCCAACAAGGAAGGGCTACTCGTGGTCTCTATCTTTATCACTTATGCCCACCTCCACTCGTTTTCCCTTGTATTTAGAAGCTTGTAGACATTTGTAAACTTAGAATATTAAATGTAAAATTGTACTATATATTTGATGTATATTGTTTAAATGATGTTTTATAAATAATATTCTATAAAATGGAGAATGCCCATGTGATAAGTTTTCATAGGACCACATTTAGTTTTTCGTTTTTTGGTTGATTCAGATTAAAAAATATATTAAAGTTTTAATTGTTAAGAATTCTATAATAATTATTACGATTGTAAGTGTAGAGAAGAAACTGAATGTAATGTGATTCCGTGATTACTATGCAATAAGTAATTGGATATATAATAATATCATTGAGTAGTTGATAAACATTAGAGATGTTAAGAAATAAAAGTATAGACATAGTGTGCAGTTATGGTAACATTTTCCCCCTTAATACATTGTTCACACAATACACACAAAACAACTCAAATTTTACCTATATCATCTTAAAATGGAAGCATCCATTTATTTGAGTGCTCTTAAGACGTTTTAGCTCCTCTTTGGTGATCTCCTAGACCATGGATGCATTCATGCTCAATTTCAACTCTATTTTGCATTTTTACTTGATTCATTCTAAGATTTCTTCACATTTTGATTCCAGATAAGTTTGAAATTGGAACCTAGTTGGGTCATGTTTACATCTCATCTGCAAATTTTACATGCACAGGTAAGGCAAGCATCTAACATCTTCTAGCAATCTAAATCTTTGCAAGCATTCATTGTTCCATTCGAGGAGTTCAATCAAGGATTATGATGTAGCCCAAACCCTTCAAAGCAATAACTTAGAAAATTACATAGCACAAAAGTTTAGAATGCCAAATTCCTCATTAGACTTTTCTACTCTACTTTTCCTCTACAATGAAAGAAAACAACTACTTATTACAAATTCAAAAATTACCATATTTGACAGATTTTTGGGAAAAATAGATTTTTCCATTTTTGGTAATTTTCAAAACCCATCCTATGAATTTTGATTTTTCCCAAGAAAAGCCCCCAACTAAGGCAAGATGAATTGCCAACTAATCTATGAAATCAAGAATATGATTCCAAATTTATTACAAAAACAACTTTCTAAAAAACTAGAAAAAAAAACACAAAATTCCAATTTTAGAGGCCAAGATGATATTTCAGGCTCTTGAAAAAATGTTGAAACGATCACCAATTGAGATGAGCTCATTAGAAATCCAAATAATTCCAGCTATGTAGCTACCTATAAAATTCAGCCAAAACCCACATTCGAGTCAAAAGTTATGACTCTCGAAAGTTGATGCATAAGATTCATTGGAGGCACTATTTCATGCATTTTCTCTTCAAGATCTAGCTTCCTTCCATTATGATAGTGTAGTTGACCATTGAGGAGATCTAAATTTCATCATCATTGCATTCATCCTTCTCATATTAAGAATGTTTATATTCATAGACCTATGAGTTGGATTTTGTAGATCTATTGCATAACTGGAGATATTCTACATTTAGACAATTCAACATCCAAGCATCCTTGGCAAGAAAGGAAAATATTTGTATTTATCTTTTTCTAGATTCATTTCATTTCAAGGTTGATTCCTTAATCTAGGGCTTGACTAAAGCAAGAACTCCCCCAAAAAACCCCAAAACCCTTTTTTAGCTTGTGCACAAATTTCATGAATGCAACTTTTGTTCACAAATACGAGTACCCATTTCAATGAAGATTCTAGATCTAAGTTTTGTTTAGAGATCAAAATAGAGGTCATCTTGATTCTAGAGCCAATTTTCAAAACAAAAATCATAGAGTAGGTATAGAACATTCCAAATCTAGTTTTATGCACTCAAGTTGACTCAGTCCATCTAGGTTGACTTGGTCTCTCTAGGTCAACTTTATCCCAGAGTTATCTTGGTCCTTAGGTTGAGTTGGTTTCCCAAATCTACTTGGTTTTGGTGCTGTCATATTTTTAGTTTCAACTATTATAGGTCTCTGCTATTCTAATTTTTCATTATTTTGTTAGTTTGCCACAAAATAACAATAGAATATTTAGATTTTAAGTTCCCTCTTTTGATCAAGGTAAGTCATTTCAATTTCATGTTCTTTCATTTCCTTTTTGTTACATTTTGGATCTGATGCATAACATATATTTTCTTGTTAAGCATTCATTTGCATTACATCTTAAGTTGCTTACTTGCTTTACATTTCAACTCACATTTTTAAGGGAAATCTTATTTTACATTCACACTATTCAATTTCTTCTCTTCAGGAAAGGAGGAACAAAACCCAAGTAATTCCACCACATCCATGCAAGGTTTACATAGTGGTGCAATTTCATATTCTACTTGATTCCCTCTTTGATGTAGAGGGATATTGATTTTCATTCTATCTACACAATGTTTGATCACATATTTCACCATCATACATTACCTATTTAAGAGGCCTTATGAGGATATCTACAATCTATTAATTTTTGGATTAATATTGGAGTTAAATGTGGTGGCACTATCTTTTTTTTGAATGTATTGAAATTCAACCTCTATATGATTTGTACACTCATGGAAACCTAGATACTTAACAAGATTCAATGCCTCCTTATTGTTGGAAAAGAGAATCAATGGTTTGTCTTTATAAATATTAGTATAATCTAGAATGTGATGTAACCAAATTTCCTCATACATGACTTCTTAAGGAGAATGATGTTTATCCTTCATGGATGAGGGAGAAAAAAATTGTTCCTTATTTGTGAGATAGGATGATACCCAATTTGAGAATACAATCTAGTTTTGATTTTTGAATGAATCTATAGATCTTGCATAGTCTAAATCATCTATAAAAATATTAGTTGTTCTTATAATATTTTAGACCATAGCCTAGAGCACCTTAAACACATAAAAAATGTGATTCTTCATGAACTTAGATAGATAACTAGAAAAATAAATATGGTCAATTATACCTCAAGTAATTGAGACTCCCAATAAGCTTTCTAATGATCTAGTAACAAACATTTCTCCATTTTAGTGGAATAGATTTAGAGACAAACATGTTATATCTTTCAAAGAGTGTTTTGTCATTTATTTCATCTAGGAGACAAAAATATGATGCTCCTTCTACCATATCTCCAAGCCAGGATAATAGTTTTCAATAGCCCCAAATATGGCACATTGAAGGATTTATTTAGATCATGCTTGACAATATAAATGAGATTGTGCAATCTCCTTGTTATCACAAGACCATGCATATAAAATACAAGAACTCTGATATCTTTCCCAACCTTCTTTACTCAATGATCTAGAATAATTTGGTAAGAATGATGCAATAATTTGGTAAGAATGATGCAATAATCTAGACTAAATTCTCCAATCGTTAGCGTGGTTTGCAATTCTCATATTGAGTTGAATAAAAAAAGTACAATCTTGTATCTAGAATTTTTTTTCATACATATCAAAGATAAACAACATTTTTTATTAGTTATATTTGGAAATAAATTTTATTTTCTTGAATCTTGTCATATTTCAAGCTAAGTGTTCTTATGTAGTTATTTGGTCATCTATGTTTGATGTTGAACAAAATAATTGTTGACACAAAATATTGCATCCTAGCCTAAGAGAATACTTCTCAAGTAGCCTTGTGTAACATGGAAACAATCTCGAAAGTGTGGGACTTTGCAACTTGAGATTGAGTCTCCAAAGAAGGCTGGTTTCCTTTACTATCAGAATGCACCTAACTAGTTCTTGAGAGGAAAAGGGAGAAGGAATGCATGTAAGTAGAACTACCTAGTCTAATCTAGATGGGTGATGCACCAAATAGTATACAAGTCTACTTATTTCTCGATGAATGCACTAGAACTTAATAGATTTCTCAAAGTATACCATTATCTACAACTTTTCAATCTCAATATCCTAGATAACCCAAAAGAAAACAAAACCAGAGAATGAATACAATGGATTCACTTGATCTAATTAGTCACCACATATGAACATGATCATATGATATTTCAAATGTCAAAATACATTCAACAAGAAAGGTCATAGGAATGCACACACACTCAGCTAATAGAAAATGGATACAACAGAGAAAATCTCTATTGAGTATAGGAAAAATTACAAAAGAGCTTTGAAAATTAGAAAAGAGAGAACCCTTTACAAGTATTTACAATTTCCTTTATAGAGTTCAAGCATAACTCAGATTGCTTGTACCCTACAACAGAGAACAACTACTATCATCAAAGCTGCAGAGAACAATCGTTACAAATCTAGGAAAGATTTGATCATGGTACACATCCAGATGTAGGAAAATCAAATATTTCACCAAACTGAACTTTGAGAAGATAGAAATGGCAGCCATAATTGTTCTAAGTGGGTAGATGGATAACCAGGTGATAAAGGGAAGGTCCTTTTCACTTATCAAGCATGGAGAATGATGAAGAGTGGTTGCAGTTGACTGAAGGATCCGATCTTTTATTAAAATGTTGCTTCTTTCATGTTTATTGTGTGCCAAATCGGACAAAATAGTGAGTCAACTAGATTTGATTTCCTAATCCTACCATGTGGCCCAATACCATTATAACATCTTGCTAGCTTGCCACTTATATATCTTATGTTTGACCCTTGACCTATTCATGGTTGTGGTTTCACAACTTCATTTCCAACTAACATCAAATGCCCATGACTATGCAATCAAACCATGCACTAACTATTATCGCTCAGTCACAACCCTGACTTGGGGTTATCTTTAACTCATACACAAGGTGTTTCATGGCCTCACTATACTAATCATAGGTTAAGCTTAACCCCCTGTGACCAAGTGATCACTGGATACTTTGTTGCATGTTAACCGTTATTCGAACAGTCACAGCTTGAAAATAATGTAACATAAGATGCCTGTGAGCTTGTGAATAACAAAATTAACTGTTGATTCTTGTAAAACCATAGAATTAACCACAATGCTACCCTTTGACTATGACTACTATTGTTACCTCCTAATTGGACTCGTTGGGACACGTGTCAACTTGTTGCTATGTCTCAAGAAATAAAGATCGAGCAACTCTACATAGTGACAAAGAAACAATCATGGATCTCACTCAATCTGATGATCCTAAAGATTTGTTAGTCCATGTTAGTATTCCATCCAATGAAAATACTACCCTTATGCCAGCTCACTTGATACCTTGTCTAACTCGCCTCCGACCCACAAGAAGATAGGACCCACATGTCATATGTCACACCATCACTTTGTCACATGAATTAAAGTCCTCGTATCTTCACAAAGTGACAAAGTGATAATCATGGATTATCTTTGATCCAATGGTGGATGAAATATATTGAAGAAATTGGCCCACAATACCAAGCACAAATCAGAACCTGCCAACTATACTTTGCCTGACAACTCCACCAGCTGCAAAGAAAGGAAGGCCCACCTTGAATATGTGGCACGATGTCACTTTATCACATGAAATAATTTTCCTACTTTTCTACAAGGTGACAAAGCGACATTCATTGATTCCTTTGCATCTGATGGATGAGAAGATGTGTGCCTGTAGAAGTATTAGATTACAAACTTAACCTTGGGATTTAGGATATAATGAGTATAACTAAGGTTTTGAATAAAATATTTTGTGCTTAAATATTTGAAAATTCAAATATCCAATTGACTGTTAGACATTTTGCCAAATATGAAATATGAATTTTGGTGGGAAAGAAAAATAGTTAACAATTATTACAATACTTTGTGTAGAAACATGTTTTCATGCTCACATATCGAATTAAAACAAGTTTATTCTCTCTTTGTTGGACATATTAAATAGCTTATGGTTAATTATATATTATGGTATGTGTAGGATCATGGTATATTAAACAAGCCTTTAAGTGGCAATGAAATTCATAAAATTAGGATTAGGCAAGTTGACATAAAAATGTGAACAAGTTATTGTTCTTATGTTGAAAAAATATATATAAGAAGAAAATTTGTAGTAAATTAAATGTAGTTTTTAATCTACTAGCCCTCTTTTGAAAAAGAAATCTATATGGAAAAACAAATTTCATTGTAGTAGTATGTATATCTTAAGAAAAGATAAGAAGCAAGTGTATGTCTAACCACCTTAAATATAAGCAAATGATAATAAGTTTTTAAATTATTATAGATATTAGTGGTATACATATGTCTAGATGTGATGCATATTTCCAAGCAAATAATTAATTATGATTTTTTTTTATACAATGTTTTCAAAATATAAAAACTCTAATGTCTAACTACCTTAACTTAGTCTAAACTTCTTAAAATTGAAAAAAAAAAAATATTGTGTTAAAACAAGCATAGAATGTGACACATATTTCAAATTTCCAAAATGTTATATCTTTTTAAAGTTATAGCTTTCTTTCAATTAGTCTATCAATCAAGACTAGAAAGATAAGTACATATATGTCTGACCACCTTAAACATAGTTAAATGATCTAATATTTTCTGACAAGATTCTAGATATAAATAGTAGACTCGTGTCCATTTGCAAGGAATAATATTTTATTAAAAAAATCCATGTAAATAATCAATTGTTATTTTTCTACAACAAACTTTCCAAAATACAAGATGGTGTGTGAAAAGAGGGTATAAGTGGACACCCTTTTTCTAAAATCAAGTAAATCTGAACTTGGACAAGACATTTGAGGTTCCTCCACTCAAAATGACAATATGTAAAATATATAAATTTTAGTGCTTTGAATCTACTTTATAAACTATTAGATTTTTTATAAAATGGATAAGATTAGGTGGTTCAACCCCTACGCACATGAAAAATAGTTCCTAATTTTTTTATAAAATATAACATAGATGTTTTCATGTGCAGCACAAAAAGCATATTTATATTTTGTATTTTGTATAACCCTTTGATAGGATGATAATTAAGATTTATATCTATAATTTGTGTATTTTTTGTAATTTTCTGATGAGTATTTTTTTAATTAATTATTGGATAGAACGCATCCTGAAATTTTGGTATGTGTTCATGTGCTGAGTATAACTTGCATCAAAATAATAAAAAATTGAATTATTTTTTAAGTGGATAGATTCAAGTGTAGAACAATAATATATAATTTATTTCAAATTTGTTTAAGTATATCAAAATTTATTAAAAAAATGGTAGACATATGTCTGTGAGAAATGTGAAGGCATTGGTAAAAGTAATTAAACTTTACATTTTTTTAATATTGTCCAAAAATAGAAAAAATTATATCGTTAGAAATCTAAGAAGACATGTTATATTATGGTAGAAATTACAAAGATACCCACTTCACCATTAGCAAACCTAATGAAGGCAAAGATGAGAATTCATCTTAGAATATGAACAAATGTCTGAAGGAAAAAAAATTGGAGGGAAAATAGTCTCCCAAGCCTTTGGGTCATTTTCCTGTACTATTACCAAGCCATAACCTGATCAGGTTTTTAGGATTTAAATAACCTAATTGGGCTATGAAAATGAAAATGAACATTCAAAACCTGAACGGGTTTTGAAGAAATAAAATTACATGTTCAAAACCCAATCAGGTTTTGAAGAACTAAATGTAGGCTTTACTGCGAAGGCCATAACTTTCACATACAAAATCTGATTGACTCCGTCCAAAATGCATTAGAAATATATTGAAAATATCTACACCATGTTGTAGATAAATCAATCCTATCTCATCAAGATTTTATTTGCCATCAATTTGAATTAAGCATAATCTTGCAAATGCAAAATCATAGGTAAACACAAATGCTAATGTTTTTTAACTCTCTCTCTCTCTCTCTCAAAAATACACATACACACACTCACTCACTAACTAAATAACTCCTAACCTCTCTCTCTCTCTCTCTCTCTCTCTCTCTATCTATCTCTATTTGTGTGTGTGTGTGTGTGTGTGAATTTCCCATTTCATGGATCAGAGATCAAGGAAAGAAAGAGAGAGGGGGGGGATTAGGGATTAAGTGTCAGAGAGAGAGAGATATCAAGGGTTAGTCAGAGAGGAGGTAAGGCTTAGTTAGAGAAGGGGAAGGTGTTAGTGAGAGAGAAAAAGGTTATGGATTGAACATTGTATAGAGAGTGGTTAGGAGTTAGTAAGATAATTAGAGACATTAAGAGTTATTAAGAGAGAGACTATGAGTTAGTAAGAGAGTGATTTTAGGAGTTATTGTGCATGATTGTGCTTGTGTGTGTGTGTGTGTGTGTGTGTGTGTGTGTGTGTGTGTGTGTGTGTGTGTGTAGGTAAGTGTGAGAGAGAGGGGGGAATTAAGGTGTGTGTGTGTGTGTGTGGCGGGGGGGGGGGGATTAAGGATTACATGAATTAGATAGAGGATTAGCTATTTGCTCCATGTTTGGAAAATAATGACTACTTATTTTAGACCATGATTGATTATAATTGATGGAAAATAAAATCTTGATTTCATACTATTATTTTAGTTACATTCTGTTGTAGATCTCTTCAATAGATTTCCAACACATTTCGAATAGAGTCAATCAGAGTCCATATGTGAAATTTATGGCTTTCGAAGTGAAGCCTATTTTTATTTCTTCAAAACCTGATTAGGTTTTGAAGAGATTTTTCATCATAGAAACCTGATTGGGTTTTGTTTTTTTATGTTTTTTTTTTTTGAAATTTCATATAACCCAATTGGGTTATTGACGTTTTATGTTTTTTTTTGGGGTTTCCACCAAACTGTACACCATCTAGGTGCACACACCCAATATAAAAGCTCTTCTGTTTGACCACCAAGTAACACATTGTAAACTTCATCTAATGGATAACTCTTTTTTTGTAGTAGGAAAAACATAGAATGTGAAAAGTGTTTTAGATTCAAAAATATTATACCATTTGAAAGTTATAGTTATTTTTCAATCAGTCTATCACTCTGGACAACATTTGATATTGCCACCTTTTTGCATATCATTATCCTACATATACCCATTTCCTTAAATATTACTATATTTGAGTTAATTATTTAAATTGATTTTCATGGAAAGTCCTATTACCCTTTTATGTTCTATGAATTACCTTGTCAATAGATCGACCAAATGTATATGATATCTATAAACCTATTGTATACATTCATATTAAATTAATTATTCAAGACACAAAATTACATGACAATATTAGGTATAGATCCATTCTTGAAGTACCCAAATATTCCATATAAATAACTCATCGGAATAGTGTCTAGATTCATTGTAGACACACTAAAACTTCTAATACAATTAACTTGAATATTTAAAGAGTGGCTCAATTCTGAAATACTCAAATATATCATACATATAAGAAATATAAGGTGTAGATCCATTTTAGAAATAGTAAAACTTCTAAAAAGAAACTAAACAATGATAGGAATAGATAAATCCCAAAAAACCCATAACATCCCTTAAAAATAACCCAATAATATACAGTGTAGGGTCACTTCAAACACACCCAAACTTTTCATACAAAACAATTAACAATGTGAGGCACAAATATATTTGTATATGAAGTATGATTTGTTACCAAGAATGCCAAAAAAATCTCACAAAATTATAGGTCTCACAAGAGCTCATTTTCCTATTTCAGTCCTACATAGTGGTTACCTCCCTTATCCAATGCTCATTTTAACATAACTTATATTTCTATCAATTCTTCATTTTAAACATATCCATTTTTGCTAGTAATTTTTCTCTCCCTTCTAACCATTCACCATGCATCTCCCTATCTCCTATTGTACACATATTTTCTTCCCATTGAAACACTCCGAAATTCTCTTTCTTCACTTCACTCAATTAGCCTATGTTCCCCATATGCTCCCTGATATTTTTATTCTAACTACATGACCTAATTATTAACTTAAGAGAAACCTAGATTCATTTAAATATCTCAATAGAATTATTTTTTGGTTGGTAATGGGCTAAAGCCTAGATTAATTATTATTATTTGTTGTAAATAATTACTATTATGTGCTAAGTTCAAGTAGAATTGAGCTCAAGACCTCTAACATGATAGGCTCACAAGTTACTGGTGTGTTGCAAGATCTTTCCTACTCTCAATAGAATGTTTCTAGATAATCTTTTGAACATTTTTTTTCAACTGGTTAATTTCATATTTTAATTCCATACTCTAGCCATTTGTGCACTAACTAATTTTTCATTTATGTTATAAATAAAGTTTTCTATTTCAATGCCTTATTAATAATGAAATTATACATTCCACATTTCTAGTCTATTTCATTGAAGAACATAGCTAATCATTATCTATGATTTCCTTTATTATTCTACCATGTATTTCTTTTGATAATAAATCATTTCATTTATTTTTAATCATTTCTTTTGATACATCAATCATAATTTATATCTAAGTCCATTTCTTAAAAATGAATAACATAACAAAGGAAATCCAATCAAGTATACATATAACTTTATTTTCACATTAATACATATTACAAGTAATGGATCCTTGGTAGAGTAATAAGGTATTTTCTTATTAATTAAATCATATTGATTTAATTATCAAGTCACTCATTATCTCTATTTTACTTAAGCTAAACATTGGGAATATAACAATTAATTATTTTATTAATTATTATAATGTAACCTAGGTTAGTTAACTTTTAGGGTTTTGATTATTTTTATAAGGATCACTCTCTCTTTATAATTAAAGACATTCAATACACTTTTTGATTCAATAACAATTTCTCTTTAGCACTATTGGCTCCTGATTTAACAGTTTTGAAAAAGACCAAGAAACCAGACGAATGCATTAAGGCTAGCAACTTCCTATGATGAATTCACCTGACTGCAGTCCTAGGCCAACTTTATGGCATAACTCCTTCTTCACTTAGAGCTTTGCTAGACCTAGGTGGGTGGACTTATAGATTATTTATATGGTACCAGTTATCAAAGCATACATTGAATTTAATATAAAGCAGATAAAACCCTTATTTCTCTTATTAAATCATGTAATAACACAGATCTACAGTAGCAAATTACAACTATGATATTCACAAGCTGAGTGCGGGCATCACATTTAGGTTCTTCAACATGAAAGGGAAATACAATTGATTATTGATGTTGATTTTCAACAAATCCTCAAACATGCAGCAATAAGAACGAATTGATCCTACAAATGATCAGTGCCTAATCCATTGGGCAATTCCATGAATTGAATACATACATCTGTGATATCCAGGACACATTTCATACACCAAGATATCTTATCCATCCTATCACTTTGTGATTCAGACATCAGTGTTCATTAAGACCTCATTCTTATGAAATATCCTTCTTAAAATAACCATCAACCCTGTCAAACACATCAAGCATTTACTTGGCCTTTTGTTCCAACAGCAAAACATATATGACATACAACTTTAAAGGGATGCAAATGGGTCTTAGCTATTTTTTCCTAGACCACATAAGATTGCAAATTACTGTGATAGGAGATAAGAATTAGAATGAAACTAAAGAAATTATGGCTCACTTGTATTCATTTCCTTGAAATTATACATTCAAATGCATGAAATTCAAAAACATAAACACCTAACAAATCTGAAACTAGCTAAATTAACTTCACTTCTATTGTTCATACAAAAGAGAAATTGCTAAATGAATGGTTTCTTAGTATTGGAAATATCAAAACTGGAACCAGAATATGGTCTCACAGTAATGTGCAAATTTTCTCCAAAGAACTAGAACCTTTTACAATGGATGAAAGGAAGAAAGATATCGACCAAGATGAATTCTTGGATCTGATTTGAAGAAGACATGTGTCCACTTGGAATTCCATCCCTAGCAGTTGCAAAACCTCTTTTATCTCTCTACCCATTTGATCTCATCTTATTTTCATCATTATTTTGTAACTGATTTGAAAATATCTATGCCTGAATGATGAAAACCTCTTGCTTTCCAAAATATCTGATTTGCCTTATGAAAAGCTGGTGAAATCCTATTTAATTGACTTAAAAATGACCCCAACTACATTTTCCTTGTCTTTTATGCATATTCAAGTCATTACCTTGCTAGAAATCATAACTAAACTCTAATACTTGAAATCGGTCACAAGATAGGAATCTGAGAGAAAACCACTTATAACTTGAACAAACAATTCCCTCTATAGAAACTAATTCCATAATTGAAAAATTCAAATTCTCGCGATTTCGGCGATATATAATATCGCTATATTTGCTTACCAAGAACCTCCAAAATATCAGTTTGAAAAAATATCCCCCTTTGCTATAAATGTCTGATCTGCACTTAATTTTCAAAAATTTGAAAATTTTCTAAAGTTTGACTTTACATTTAATGCCTCTTTGACTTTAAAATCTAGACATGACATGCTTTTTGAAAAATAATTTAAAATAATTTTTAAAACTCCTCAAATTTTTTCTCTATCCTTCAAATCTAGGGTCAACCCAAGTTTGACTGATGCCACATGTCGATCCATGATTGGCTTGCCTGACTGCCACCTCACCATCTAAGCAAGGTCTGCTGACATGTGTCAGCATATCGCTTACTCGCTTTCCTTAACCAATAAGCATCTTTCTTTTGCGGGTGTGCATTATCTGTCAGATCTGCCATGTGGCAACATCCTATGCATCTATTGTTCAATCTTCTATCTAGTGCCATGTCATCTCCAAGTGAGACCCGCTGCCACTTGTCCAAATTTTGCATGCCCGCACTATTTAATCGGTGAGCACTTTCCTTTGGCAAGGATGCATTGATTGTCAGATCATGACACATGTCATGATCTTGTGCTTCACATTTGACCTGCTTGTGTGCACCACCTCATTGCATGCACGAGACCCGCTGCCACATGGCAGTAGCCCGCTTTCTTGCAATCTTTAATTGGCAAGCAACTTGAAATTGCAGTTTTGCACCCACCGTTCATCTTGCCACGTGGCGTGATCTCCTGCAATCTCCAGTTTGGGCACCATGTCATCGATCCCACATTTTTGTTTAAAATTTTACCTGTACTTTAGCTGACATCATCAGTGGGGTCCTTCACATGGGTGCTACCTTTTCAAAAGGCAGAGTCTTTTGACACTAAGCTTATTGTAAGGAAAAGAATTTAAACATTAAAAATTCTCCCCGCCTGCTCAATGTGGGATAATGGTTATCATTGTTTTTTCTCTATTCTTCTTCTACAACAATCAACACCTGTACGTTCCCCATTAACAACCCCTGAGGCAACAAAAACCTATTGATTCACCATTCGTTCTTTATTTGCCATTGTTTCTAACACAATGGAAAGCATCTTTGGCTTTCATTGTATTGAGTGAGCAAAATACTTGGTTACATGATCTATTGTGCTATTGATTTTAGTAGTCTTTTTTGTTTTTATGACATCACTCATTGAAAGGTTCATTATAAGGGGAGATCGGTTTCCTACTTTCAAACTCAGAAGTTAGGATTTGTGAATGATCTAATCATTACCCTACGATTGGTATGAATGAATAGCATCCTTTTTGCATGAGTTCCTCTTCAAAATGGACTATCATCCTACTCTAAATACTTGCTCTACCTTTAGACATGGTGGTTTGGGTGATACATACGCCTGCTCCCTTAGCGAGGTTTTCCTGTTAAAACATGGCTCCACTCTCTTTGTTTTCTAATGTTGCTTTCCTCCATATGTTTTCAATTTTTAGTGGAGCTCCCCTATTTCCTTCCAATGCAGAGCTTCTCCTTAGTTGAGTTCCCTTTCAATTGGTGGCTTTCTTCTATCAATGCACGTGGACTTCCTTTGAAGACACCTTCCTTTTGTATGCTTTGACTGTGCTATTTCTTGGCTTGAAATGCATGTGTGGGGTCTTCTAATCGCTAGTCCCCTCTTGCTCAACATGGAGCCTCTCTTGCCTATGCTGCGGCTTGATTTCTAACTATAGATTCCTCCTTTTAATGCATGGAGACTCCTTGGTGTGTTCTACACTTCAAAACATTGGTGCTTATCTTTCATAGCTGCTCCCCTCACATTGACCAATAATGTTCTTTGTCATAGAGGTAATGTATCTTATAGCCACCACTCTAACAACAACATGATAGTGGCATACATAACCAAAGATGCCAGGTAACAGTTTTAACAATTTGAATTTGTAAAGGCTGTGTCAGCAAAGGTGCAATCAAATTTAAAACCTGAAGATTGTTTATCAAGACTTAAGGCTCTTCATTGAACTCTATCATTTGCATTTTTTGTAAAGCCTCTAACAGCTCTAAATCATTAGGTACACATGGCTTAAAAACTTCTGTAAGACCTTCCCAAAGCCTTGGAAGCCTTTCAAATAAAGAATTTTGAAACTTGTCGCATAGAGACTTTAAAACAAGTTCTGTCCCACGTCTTGTGATAAAACAATTGGCCCTAGATCTTTCCTCACCTACAGAAGATGTTTGTGACTTTGAATGTTGATTTCCAGCACCTTTCCCTATCAGAACTGGGTCTTAGTCCTCCATATTCAACTTATTTGCATTCATTTGTGTTGCCTGAGGAGTTTCACATGGATCTTGAAGGTGCCATCACTTCTTTTTACATTGTAAAGAAACTTCAAAATTTTCGTCCTCATATGTCTCTATAAGGAAACAATCAAAAAATTCAACAGCTTTGCAAATGACATTTAAAACTATTCCACATTTTTGAAAAATCTAGATGCCATAACAGACTGGTGAAATTAGTCTAGCCCCAAGTGGGTCCGGCTAATTTTTTTTTTTTGTTTTCGAACACCTGAAATGCCAAACTGATCCATTGATCATCTAGAACTGATTAGAATCAAGTTCGATCACTGAACCATCAATTAAAGCTCATTTTATCACTTATCCACAAACTATCAAATTGGTGCCAGGAGGTCATTTGACTAGCCTTAAAAATTGACCCAAACAGCTGATGAGGCCTTGAAATTAGACACATTGATTCTCTATTCTGCATACTTTTACCCTGTCAGATCTCATCTTATGATAGATTCCCAGTCAAAAGATATTCACCGTCAAAATTGCCTTCTCAAAATTACCTACATGTAAACATGTCTGAAAATAATAAACTGCATTCGGATTTGGCTTTGAAAACTAGGCAAATGAACACTTGGGAAGACAAAAATTGGGGCGTCAGTTCACTGTCACTAGGGGAGTATAAATCTGGGATTTGTGCTCATGAAAAATAACAAGACACATTTGGCGAGCGATCAAAGTGGGCTACTTGGATTTGCAGTCTGGAAAAAATGGCTGAAAAACAATTTTTGCAAATGGAATTGACCTAGAAAAGTGTGCAAATGGATTCGTCAAGATGTAAAAACTAACAAAATTAAAGTATTTTCATGTATTTTGAATTATAACATCACGAACAGGGGTACCAAACAATTTGCAAATGCTGATACCAGTAAAAAGATAGAAATTTCATTTGGAATCACGTTTGAAAACTAATCAAACAGATTCGTCATAAGCTTAAACTTGAAACATAATAAGTCTCTCATGTCTACAATGAAACACAAAAGGAATCTTAACATTTTGGTCAACTAGGTCAAGGTTATAACTCATCAAACAGGGCTTCCCAGAATTATGTGCAATTACACAAAAGCATGAAACAATAACTGACCAACTTTGAGGGATTCAAAACCTTGTCAAACAGACTCAAAATGACTCAAAATCTGAAACATAGGTTCTTGGATATGGACACTAGACACTCCCAAAGTAGTGAATCACAAAACATTTTTGGGTGTGAGATATTCAATTACAAACATAGCCTCCTATCTCTGTTTAACACGGGTAAAATTGTAGATTTGACAAATGCTTAAAATGAGACCTCACAAAATGGCTCAGAATGGTGATTTAACTTCATGGAACAAGTAGACATACTGAATAGAAGGTGTTAGAAACATTAAACACCTCATGGGGCTCAAAGGTATAGCCAAGTACATATGCATTTAAAAGCATTTATGGGACTTAAATCACTCAATGGAGCTCAAAATTGACCATGCAATTTTTAGTTCCAACTGTGGCTCTATCTAGGGATGCATGCCCCTTGTGGGCATGGCAAGGATTCAAATCTCTAGAAGAAGTAGACCATTCCCAAAACTTCAAAAACTTCTCTCGAACAGCTTTATTGAAAGCAAAAACAACTATACTACTATGTACAAGTGATGGCCTCGGGCCACTGAACTTTCAAAACTTCTTACCTCTATCATACACCTAATTTTCATCTGAACTCTCATGAGGTAAGCTAAAAACATCTCTTCAATCAATTTCACCAATTAGATTAGCACCTTGAATCACATCACTTGGCAAAATGAAATATCTTTCTTCATTCTCATAGTGCATATACAAATCAGCATTAACTTCTACACCATGCTCACTATGAGAGAATGAATCAGCATGCTCGTGACTACACAAACTGAACTGAGAATTAGAATCCAACAATGATTCATGCATACTGATTGGAAACACAAAGACTTCATATTCTACACTATTCACCAAGTTGCATATATCAATAACTTGCAACTCACCTTGTGTCTCTGGCTGCAAAGAGTATTTGAAATTTTATTGTTGCCTACTTGCAGTCATATCATTCACTAAATCAGATTCATCTTTCATTAAAACCTCTTCACATTCTTCAAACAAGTGATTAGTTACCAAGCATGAAAACTCATTCTGAAAGTGCTGATCATAATCATTTTCTTCATCTAACTGAATGTCAGAATAAACCTTGAACTTATCTTTACAAGACTTATCAGCATATAAAGAAAATCCATTATCTGATTGACAATATTCATTGTTTTCCTTTTCATCACATGAAACATCAAAATATATTTCATCATAACCAATATGAGAAGAATCTGAGATAGTATTAAACTTCCCTTCACTAACATCCTCCACATCTAGTAAATTATCATGTGCAAAGACATTTGAGGTACTGTCATCTACACCTCCAAAATTTGATAAGGATTGTTCAGATTCCACATCTCTTTCTACATCAAACTTTGGGGAAGTAACTTGACTAAATGAAGAAACATTATGATGGAAAATATGAAGATCCTTAGAAACACTTGCTTTTCAAAATCACAAGCCAACAAAATAGAGATTTCATCAGGGCTCAAGAAGACTGCCTCACAAATCTTCTCCCGAATGTGATTATCATCCAAATAACATGAAGAACTTGCAACAACAAGATCATTAGTATAACAATATGGACAATCAGAATTGTTACAATATTCATTCTTATCATAGCAATCACTACCTTTATTGCTGTTACATAATTCCTCAACTTCATATTTACTATAACCAAGTTTATTTTCACTTTCATATTCATCTTCCTTATGCTAATTTCAATTACCTGATTCACTTGCATTTGAATCCTTCTCTTCACATTTAGAAAATAGATTATCTTCATATACAAATTCATTATATTCATTACTACCCTGACTTTCAGCACACTCATTATTATCATTTGAAGAAATAACATGAAATCTATAATCACCGCTTTCCATCTCTTCAATTAATCTTTCAATTTGTAAAAACCTTTGTAATCTTATAGGTGCTGACCAATTGACCAAATTGGGTACTAGAACATCAAGGAAAACACTAGGTAAGGAAGATTCCTTAGGTCTACAATGAAAAGGCATCTTGTTGATTACTGATTTAAGCCTTAAATAACATTTTTCAACATTTAAACCTTGAGAATTTCCTACCTCAATTCTTATAAGATTGACAATCCTTTTGTAGACTAGTCAATTCAACATAGCAATGTTATTATTCACCATTTCTAAACTCTCATAATTTGGCAAGCTAATCTCAAACCTAAGATCTGACTCCATTATAAAACAAAATTTCTACCTCTTCCTTCTAGTGCTGAAAATCACTGAATAGAGGCATCGATTCTAACATTTGACTTCCATGAAAAGAAAAAATCAAAATCAAAATACCTCAAGTGTTGATGCTAAACTTTGATTTGCTGATTTGGCATAGGTGCAAGACTGAAATTCCTTCACACTGCTGGTCAAAAATTTGTAGAGTTTCCACCTCCTTTCAAGAGGATAAAGAGATCACTACTATGATTCATATTTTACACTTCAATTTCTTATAACAGCAGATTGCAAACAACACTTTAAAACTTATCAAGAATTTAAAACTTTCTTTTCAAGAGACTATCAAAAGCTTCAGATCTGCCCATACAACTGAAAATCCTTCAAAATTTTGCAATGAAATCAACTAGGAACATACTTGTATAGATATTTGAGAGTCACCACTCACACTTTGTGAGAAATAAAACATAATTTCTCACTTGACAAATCTGAACCAAACCTTCAATGTAGGAAAAACTTGCAGATTATTACCATCTTGAAAAGAAACTACACTTTATAAATCAATTCTTGACTCTGAACTTTCTCAACAACATTTGCAAAGATTGAACTGATTGAAGATAGACCTATAACACTCATAGCACACAATTTTCATCCAATTTTACAACCTACTGCTGTCCATGAATAAAGCTTAACTAGGGATCACAAAACCTTGCATATAAAACTAAATATGCAGAATACATTAGAGGTTTCCAACTCCATAATTCAGGCATTTACAACCTTGTCCCCAGTAGAGTCGCCATTTTGTTGGCTCCTAATTTAATAGTTTTGAAAAAGACCAAGAAACCAGATGAATGCATCTAAGGCTAGCAACTTCCTATGATGAATACACCTGACTGCAGTCCTAGGTCAACTTTAAGGCATAACTCCTTCACTTCAGGCTCTGCTAGACCTAGGTAGGTGGACCTATAGATTCTTTATATGGTACCAGTTATCAAAGCATACACTGAATCTAATATGAAGTAGATAAAACCCTTATTTCTCCTATTAAATCATGTAATAACATAGATCTACAGTAGAAAATTGCAACTCTATGATATTCACAAGTTGAGTGAGGGCATCACATTTAGGTTCTTCAACATGAAAGCAAAATACAATTGATTATTGATGATGATTTTCAACAAATCCTCAAACATGTAGCACTAAGAACGAATTGATCCTACAAATGATCAATGCCTAATCTATTGGGAAATTTCATGAATTGAATACATACATTTGTGATATCCAGGACATATTTCATACACCAAGATATTAGATCCATCCTAATACTTTGTGATTCAAACATTGGTGTTCGTTAAGACCTCATTCTTATGAAATATCCTTCTCAAAATAACTAGTAACCTTATCAAACACATCAAGTATTTACTTGGCCCTTTGTTCCAATAGAAAAACATATGTGACATACAACTTTAAAGGGATGCAAATGGGTCTTAGCTCTTGTTCCTAGATCACATAAGACTGCAAACTACTATGATAGGAGACGAGAATCAGAATGAAACTAAAGAAACTATGGCTCACTTGTATTCATTTGCTTGAAATTATACATTCAAATACATGAAATTCAAAAACACAAACACCTAATAGATCTGAAACTAACTAAATTAACTTCACTACTATTGTTCATACAAAAAAGAAATTGTTGAATGAATGGTGTCTCAATATTGGGAATACATCAAAACTGGAACTAGAATATGGTCTCACAATAATGTGCAAATTTTCTCCAAAGAACTGGAACCTTTTACAATGGATGAAAGAAAGAAAGATATAGACCAAGATGAATTCTCGGATCTGATCTGAAGATGACATGTGTCCACTTGGAATTCCATCCCTAGCAGTTGCAAAACCTCTTTCATCTCTCTACCCATTTGATCTGATTTTTTTTTCATCATTACTTTGTAACTGATTTGAAAATATCTATGCCTGAATGATGAAAACCTCTTTCTTTCCAAAATATCTAATTTACCTTATGAAAAGCTAGTGAAATCCTATTTAACTTACTTAAAAATGACCCCAACTACATTTTCCTTGTCTTTTATGCATATTCATGTCATTACCTTGCTAGAAATCACAACTGAACTCTAATACCTAAAATCCATCACAAGATAGGAATCTGAGAGAAAACCACTTATAACTTGAACAGACAATTCCCTGTGCAGAATCTAATTCCATAATCAAAAAATTTAGATTCTCCCAATTCTGACGATATATAATATCGCTATATTTTCTTACCACCTCCAAAATCTCAGTTTGAAAAAATATCACCCTTGCTATAAATGTCTAATCTGCACTTAATTTTCAAAAATTTGAAAATTTTCTAAAGTTTGACTTTAGATTTAATGCCTCTTTGAATTTAAAATCTGGACGTGACATGCTTTTTGAAAAATAATTTAAAATTATTTTTAAAGCTCAAATTTTTTCTCTATCCTTCAAATATGGGGTCAACCCAAGTTTGACCAGTGCCACGTGTCAATCCATGATTGGCCTGCCTGACTACCACATCACCATCTAAGTAGGGTCCACTAGCACGTGTCAGCATCGCGCTTACCTGCTTTCCTTAACTGGTGAGCATCTTTCTTTTGCGGGTGTGTGCTATACGTCGGATCTGCCATTTGGCAACACCCTATGCATCCATTGTTCGATCTTCTATTTGGTGCCACGTCCTCTCCGAGTGGTACCTACTGCCACTTGTCCAAATTTTGCATGCTCGCACTATTTAACTAGTGAGCACTTTCCTTTTGTAGGGATGCACTGATCGTCAGATCATGACACATGTCACAATCCTATGCTTCATGTTTGACCTGCTTGTGTGCAACACCTCATCGCATGCATGGGACCCACTACCACGTGGTGACAACCCACTTTCCCGTAATCTTTAACTAGTGAGCAACTTGAAATTGCTAGCTTGTACCCACCGTTCATCTTGCCATGTGGTGCGATCTCCTACAATCTCCAGTTTGGGTGCCATGTCATCGATCCCACATTTTCATTTAAAATTTTACTTGTACTTCAGCTGACATCATCAGTGGAGTCCTTCACATGGGCACTACCTTTTCAAAAGACGAAGTCTTTTGACACTAAGCTTATTGTAAGGAAAAGTATTTAAACATTAAAAATTCTCCCTGCCTGCTCAATGTGGGATAATGGTTATCATTTTTTTTTCTCTGTTCTTCTTCTGTGACAATCAACACCTGCACATTCCCCATTAACAACCCCTGAGGCAACAAAATCTTGGTTAATCTATGCTACAAAAACCTGTTGATTCACCACCCATTCTTTATTCATTGTTGTTTCCAATGCAAATGGAAAGCATCTTTGGCTTTCATTGTATTGAGTGAGTAGAATACTTGGTTACATGATCTACTACGCTATTGATTTCAGTAGTTTTTAAAAAAAAATTATGACATTGCCCATTGAAAGGTTCATTATAAGGGGAGATCAATTTCCTACTTTGAAACTCAAAAGTTAGGATTTGTGAATGATCTAATCATTACCCTACGATTGGTATGAATGAATAACAGCCTTTTTGCATGAGTTCCTCTTCAAAATGAACTATCGTCTACTCTGAATACTTGCTCTATCTTTAGACATGGGAGTTTGCATGATATATATGCCTGCTCCCTTAGTGAGGGTTTCCTATTAAAATATGGCTCCACTCTCTTTGTTTTCTACCACTGCTTTCCTCCATATATTTTCAATTTTTAGTGGAGCTCACCTATTTTCTTCCAATGTAGAGCTTCTCCTTAGTCGAGTTCCCTTTCAACTGGTGGCTTTCTTCTATCAATGCGTGTGGACTTCCTTTGAAGACACCTTCCTTTTGTCTGCTTTGACTGTGCTATTTCTTGGCTTGAAATGCATGCGTGGGGTCTTCTCGTCACTAGTCCCTCCTTGCTCAGTGTGGAACCTCTCTTGCCTATGTTGTGGCTTGATTTCTCACTGCAAATTCCTCCTTTTAATGTGTGGGGACTCCTTAGTGTGTTCTATGCTTCAAAATATTTGTGCTTATCTTTCATACCTGCTCCCCTCACATTGACCAATAATGTTCTTTGTCATAGATGTAATGTATCTTGTAGCCACCACTCTAACAGCAACATGGTAGTGGTGTACATAACCAAAGATGCCAAGTAATAGTTTTAGCAATTTGAATTTGTAAAGGTTGTGTCAGAAGAGGTGCAATCAAATGCAAAACCTAAAGATTGTTTATCAAGACTTAAGGCTCTTCGTTGAACTTTATCATTTGCATGTTTTGTAAAGCCTCTAATAGCTCTAAATCATCAGGTACACATGTCTTAAAAACTTTTGTAAGACATTCGCAAAACCTTGGAAGCCTTTCAAATAAAGAATTTTGAAACTTGTCGCATAGAGACTTTAAAACAAGTTATGTCCCACATCTGGTGTTAAAACCTTCAGCCCTAGGTCTTTCCTCACCTACAAAAGATGTTTGTGACTTTGAATGTTGATTTCCAGCTCCTTTCCCTATCAGAACTGGGTCTTAGTCCTCCATATTCAACTTATTTGCATTCATTTGTGTTGCCTGAGGAGTTTCACATGGATCTTGAAGGTTCCATCACTTATTTTTACATTGTAAAGAAACTGAAAAATTTTCATCCTCATATGTCTCTATAAGGTAACAATCAAACAGTTCAACAACTTTGCAAATGACATTTAAAACTATTCCACATTTCTGAAAAATCTAGATGCCATAACAGACTGGTGAAATTAGTTGGGCCCCAAGTGGGTCTGGCTAAAAAAATTTTGTTCTCGAACACCTGAACTACCAAACTGATCCATTGATCATCTTGAACTAATTAGAATCAAGTTTGATCATTGAAAAATCAATTAAAGCTCATTTTATCACTTATCCACAAACTATTAAATTGGTGCCAGGAGGTCATTTGATTGGCCTTAAAAACTTACCTGAATAGCTAGTGAGGCCTTGAAATCAGACACACTGATTCTCTATTCCGCATACTTTTACCATGTCAAATCTCATCTTATGACAGATTCCCAGTCAAAAGATATTTTCTGTCAAAATTGCCTTCTCAGAATTACCTACATGTAAACATGTCAAAAAACAATAAATTGCATTTGGATTTGGCTTTGAAAACTAGGCAAATGGACACTTGGGAAGACGAAAATTGGGGCATCTGTTCATTTTCACGAGGGGAGTATAAATCTGGGATTTTTGCTAATGAGGAATAACAGGACGCATTTTTTGAGCAATCAAAGTGGGCTACTTGGATTTGCAATCTGGAAAAAGGGCAGAAAAACAATTTTTGCAAATGGAATTGACCTAAAAAAGTGTGCAAATGGATTTTTCATGATGTAAAAACTGACACACTTAAAGTATTTTTAGTGGACAACATAGTGGTACAATCCATTCAATTTCACCTATCATAGATTTTGAATTATAACATCACAAACATGTTTACCAAACAATTTGCAAATGTTGACACCAGTAAAAAGATAGGAATTGCAATTGGAATCGCGTTTGAAAACTGATCAAACGGATTTGTCATAAGCTGAAACTTGAAACATAATAAGTCTCTCACGTCTACATTGTAATGCAAAAGGAATCTTAGCATTTTGGTCAACTGGGTCAAGGTTATAACTCGTCAAATAGGGCTTCCCATAATTATGTGCAATTACAAAAAAGCATGAAACAATAATTGACCAACTTTGAGGGATTCAAAACCTAGTCAAAGGGACTCAAAATGACACAAAATTTGAAACATAGGTTCTTGGATATGGACACTAGACACTCCTAAAGCGGTGAATCACAAAACATTTCTGGGTGAGAGATATTCAATGACAAACATATCCTCCTGTCTCTGTTTGACATATTAGATTTATGTTTGTATAAATAAATATCGAAATGATGAATATTAGTAAAAGTCATTTTGAGAGTAAATGGATTATTATTATCCAGTAAAAATCCTCACTTTCCCTTCTTTCTATGTTTTCGAAGAAGATATGAACATCGGGCAAAATTGCAGATTTGACAAATGCTTAAAACGAGACCTCACAAAATGGCTCAGTATAGTGATTTAACTTCTTGGAACAAGTAGACGCATTGAATGGAAGGTGTTAGAAACATTAAACACCTCACATAGCTCAAAGGTATAGCTAGGTAAATATGCATTTAAAAGTGTTTATGGGACTTAATTCACTCAATGGTGCTCAAAATTGACCATGCAATTTTTACTCCCAACAAGCACATCAAGAATGTCTCATCTATCATGGATTTTTGAATCGAAGCCTCTACAAATTTTCTTCTCTCATTCTATGAAAAGTGTTTGTATGAAAGAAATTCATGGGAGCTATGGGTTGAGCTTTCCTCAACTTCAACATGGTATCAGAGTTCCACACTTTCATACCTCTATTCTATTCATGAGAGGTTTGGCAGCAATTTTCAGATCTTTTTTTGTAGAGGATTTTTTTATTAGATATGGGGGACTTTTGTTTCTGGTCACTTTGAGCCAAAATGGTCATCATCATTAAGGTTAGAGCACCAAAAAAACCACATTTGAATACATTATTTGTCCATTCTAGGCAAAGTTATAATCTATGGCGAAAGATTTTCACACCCAAGTCATAAAAACCTAGTTGCAATTTTTGAGACTGCAATATTTTATTTTATTTTTAAATTATCAAAACATCTTATGAAAAAAAATACAAGGCATGATTTATTTTATTTTATTTATTATTATTATTATTATTATTATTATTATTATTTTGGTGGGGGGTGGGGGGGGAGTGCTTTTGAAGGGAACTGATAGGAGGCAAACCCTCTATAGTCTCTATTAGTGATGAATCCCTAGTATAGTTAGTGTTTTTGGTATTGTCCCCTCTTCTATGTGTCTATACCCCCTACACATGCACAACATTCATGTTTGACATGTCCCTTAGAGCCTCTTTCTAACACATGAGATTCCACATGACCTCGAGCTCCTAACTCCCCCACATTTATATTGGGCTCTTTCCACTCCACCTTGTCTCCTCTCCTTGGCCAAAAAGTGCTTGGAGATATTCCCTTGCAATTATATTTTTTGTGTGCCTTCATTTTTGGTCCACCTTCTCTACCTTGGCCCATGTAGCACAATTTTCTTTGTTACAGTTTTGGTAAATCCCTCTCATTGTTTTGGCCCCACATTTGTTTAAGGAAGGTTTGATATAAAGTTTTTCATACATATTGGACACACCACCTAAAGAAGCCTCACCTCCTTCCTCGGTCTGCCTTTGAACTCTCTCAACCACACCCGGGTGTCTCTTCCTACAGCCCACTTTGACATGCTCTTGCTATTGGAAATATAAGGTAGACAAGGTTATTGAGACGGGAGGGGTGAATTAGGAACCAATAAAAATTTATCTTACTTCACCAATTAATCCTTCATAAAATATTCTGATCTAATTGTATGCATGAAAGAATGAAAGCTTTTAAACATTCATAACACTTTGGCACAAGATATGGTAACCCAAAAACCTTCCAATTAGAAAATAAAATTGGGGTGGGGATGATACCCACAAGATTTAGTACTATAGCATAAAGTTAACCTATTAAGGCTTACAATTGGCCACTCTAATTTTCCCTATTAGGAGCAATAAGGACTATGAGGTCGACCTTGTTAAAGGATTTACAAACATACAATGAAGTATGCCCTTAGTTAAGAGATTTAAGAAAAGACTATTAAGTCTACCATGTTAAAGGATTTAACTGATATACTTGTTAGGATGAGCTAGTGGCTGATCTTTGATGTACAACTCTAATTTGTTGGTTGAGATTCCTTATAATGCAATGATAACCTAACTATGATAGATAAATCTCTATTGTCTCTTATATTGCTTGTAGCCTTCTTCAATTCACACTCTTACTCATCATATTCTTCTTTACATACTTACTTGGATACGATACAATGTATTACATATATACCAATCAAAATCATAACTTACTAGAGTCTGTTACAATACCAATTTCATCATAATTCAAAAAGTCAGCCCAACTTCTGTAACTCAATATCTAAAGAAAACTTGGTGATGTTCTAATACTCAAAAAATACTATCAACACTCAATAATATTTGGCACTTGGTTGAACTTGGAGCTTGATCCATACTAATAATTTCCAAGTAGCTTGAACTCGGTCAACACTGTGTGACTCATTGAACACTAAGAAACTTGGTAGCTACTAAATCACTCAATTGACACTACATGACTCAGTCAACACTAGATTCATATGTTAACATATTGAGCTTGGTAGATACAGTTTAACTTGGTTAATATACCATAGCTCAATTAACACTATGATCTTCTTCACTTCCACTGAATAGCTCATTAGTCTTTGCTACAGTCAATTTCCAATGTGCCTTGTCTATGAAGCTCAATAAACACTGTGTAGCTTAGAAAACATTGTAAACTGACTCAGGTGCTTAGTAGACATTGTATTCTAACTACTTGGATTGGGAACAACTGTAGAGCTCGGTAGCAATGTAATCATTCAACTAAGTGTTGAGTCACTAATAGACAAATTGACCATGATAATGTCAGCAATCTCCCCCTTTGGCATTAGTGACAAACACACTTATCAAATAAAAAATCTAAATTTCAAAACTAAATCATCATTCTATGTCTTCAACTTAGTTTTGACTATCTGTTGCTATTGCTCGGTAACATACTCTATTTTTCTTATTTTTCAAAATTTCTTTTGTAAACTTTCTTTCATCTCTTTGAAGTAGCTTCTACTGTCCATTCAAGTCTTAATTGAATTTGTGGACAACCTTTGCTAACTGATCCAAAATTGGTTGAGTATTATCAACCTCAATACTCAAAGCATCAATAAATATGTTCTTTATGTCTTTAAAATCTTGATTTTGTTTCTTCTCTTCTCTAAGATTTTTTCACTTAGCTTTCTTATTCAATAATTCATCCATGGTATTCATTTGATCAAGGGTGAGGGTGGATATATACCAATTTGGAATAACTATATCCTCATCCAGATCAATAGTTTCCTTTTCTTTATCCTTTTCTTTTAGAATGGCGGAAATAATTTATTTTCCCATGTCTAGGACTTTAGTACTTAGTTGAAACTAGTTCTCCATTGTCATTGTACTAGCTATGGATACACTTGGGATAGAAACAATTGTATAAACTAATGGAATAGTAACAAATGTTGAAACGATACTAACAACAAAAATACTTTTTTTCTACTTGATCAAGCCTGATGATGGAGGGACTAGTTGCTCAGCAGATGAAGTGTTGGGCACTTTTGTCAATGTAACATTTAGTTGAATAAATTCAAAGCTTGGTTGGGTTCTTGGTATAGTAGTGGTATCCACAACCAACTCGATAGAAGATTTCTCTAAGCTAGATTGTGCTAAGGTTGTACTCAAAGAGTGAGCAAATGAGGCCATGATTGTTGCTGTAATTTTCTCTATATTGGTTTCCTCAATGCTTTGAATTTCTAGAAGGTTTCGTCCTGTAGCTTCTTGTTCTTCCTCCTTATCATCTAGGTTGACATCATCTAATTCATCATCTTTTATTTCTATATTTTCTTCCTCATCTTCATCATCCTTGTCATCAAGATGCACGACAAAGTCACTAGGTTGATGCAACCAATATATACTTTTCCATGTATTTGTAACTTCCTTCACCACATATTCAATGTCCTTAAGTAGTATCATGCATGTGTTTAATTTGAGAGTGAATTTCTTTTCATTTTTCTTCAAGGATTCTTTTACCTCCTTATTACTGAAATTTGGCATGAGTTTCTTCAAGGTCTTTTTATAGATGTCCTTGGCAACCTTCTATGCATTTTCCCATCTAGATTTTATTGCCTACGCAAGATCACTAGGAATTTGTTGTGCAAGCTCATATGGTGAGTACTTCCATTTACCTAGCTTGGTCATAACAACATCCTCTATCTTCCTTTTCTCTTCCTTGTTCTTTCTCTCATACTTGAGAAATTTGAAACATGCCATGCCTAAATCTTCTTCCATCTTCTTTAATCTTTCTTGAAATGTAGGTGCAGATCTCTCGAAGATAATATGCTCAACTTCATCTTCACCTAAGTTCAATTTCTTCCTTGACTTGGCTGCCCTTCTAGTGAATACAATAGGGGATGATTTGGTAGGTCTAGTTATAATAACCTTATCTTTATTCCTTAGAGGCTCTTCATCCTCAAATTTGGCTTCCTCTTCTTCATCCTCTTCAACATCATCTTCTATATCATCACCTTTTCCCTTGGTAAGCATTAGAGGATAACTTGCTTGCTTTGTGCTTTTTAGTATCTTCACTACTCTTTTCCTTCTTTTGCTTACTTCTTGAGGTAGCTTGATCTCAAGCTCAATTCTTTCATTTTCCTCATTGTAAGTTACAATATAGGTGGCTTTAGGATCCATAGGATCATTCAATAGAGCCTTAATTATATCCTTGGTGTCATCAATGTTAACCTCATATTCTAGAGGCTTAACCCATGTCACCCTAGGTCTGGTTGCTTGTATATACAATTTGTCACAATCCACCAAAAATTTATCTTAATTCATTAATTAATCCTTCATAAAATATTATGATCTAATTGCATGCATGAAAGAATGAAATATTTTAAATATTCATAACACTTTGATACAAGATGGTAACCTAGAAACCTTCCAATTAGAAAGTAAAACTGGGATGGGGATGATACCCAAAATCTTTAGTAGTACAGCATAAAGTTAACCTATTAAGGCTTGCAATTGACCACTTTTGGTGATTTTACCTATTAGGAGAAATAAGGACTATAACATCTACCTTGTTAAAGGATTTACAAACATATAATGAAGTATGAACTTAGTTAAGAGATTTAAGTAAAGACTGTTAAGTCTACCCTGTTAAAGGATTTAACTGATAGACCTCTTAGGATGAACCAATGGTTGATCTCTAATCTGAAACTCTAATTTATTTCTTGAGATTCCTTGTAATGCAATGATCACTTGACTATGATAGATAAATCTTTGTTGTCCCTCATACTGCTTGTAGCCTTCTTCAATTTGCACTCTTGCTCATCATATTTTTCTTCATATACTTACTTGGATATGATACAATTTATTTCATATATACCAATCCAAATCATAACTTACTAGAGTTGGCTACAATACCAATTTCATCATAATTCACAAAGTTGGCCCAATTGTTGTATCTCAAATTCTAAAGACAAACTCAGTGATATTCTGATACTTGGCAAACACTGTCAACACTCAAAAATCTTTGATACTTGGTTGAACTTCAAGCTTGGTCCATACTAATCACTTCCAAGTAGCTTGAACTCAATAAGCACTATGTGCTTTGGTGAACACTAAGAAACTTTCTAGCTATTGGATCACTCGATTGACACTGCATGAATCAGTCAATACTACACTCATATGCTAACACAACAAGCTTGGTAGATATAGTATAACTTGGTTTACATACCATAGCTCGGTTAACACTACGATCTTCTTCACTTCCACTAAATAGCTCGATATCCTCTGCTCTGCTCAATTTGCACTATGCCTTGTCTTTGAAGCTTGATAAGCACTACATAGCTCAACACACACTAAAAATTGACTCAAGTGCTTGATAGACACTGTATTATGACTACTTGGCTTACAAACAACTACATAGCTCAGTAGCAATGTAACCATTTTGTCTATTAGGTTTTGAAGAACTAAAAGTAGGCTTTACTCTAAAGGCCATAACTTTCACATAGGAAGTCCAATTGACTCCATTCAAAATGCACTGGAAATATATTGAAAATCTCTACAAAATGATGTAGATAAATCATTCCTACCTCATCAAAATTTTATTTTTCATCAATTTGAATTAATCATAATTGAGAATAGGTAGTCATTATTTTCAAAATGCATAATCAAATAGGTAAACACAAATGCTAATGTATTTTTAATTCTCTCTCTCTCAAACACACACACACACACACACACACTAACTAAATAACTCCCAACCTCTCTCTCTTTTTGAAGTTCCCATTTCATGGATCAGAGGTTAGGGAGAGAGGGGGGGTTGATAAGATTGAGAGAGAGAGAGAGAGAGAGAGAGAGAGAGAGAGAGAGAGAGAGAGAGAGAGAGGGCGGGGGGGTGTAGGTCTATGTTAGAGAAATAAAGTTTATGGATTGAACATTATATAGAGAGTGGTTAGGAGTTAGTGAGATAATTAGAGACATTAAGAGTTATTAAGAGAGAGATTTTGAGTTAGTAAGAGAGTGATTTTAGGAGTTAATGTGCATGAGTGTGCGTCTCTGTGTGTGAGAGGGGGGGTTAAGGACTACATGAGTTAGATGGAGGTTATAATTTTGTAAGAGAGACATATATTGAGTTAAAGAGTTAATGTGTGTGTGTGTGTGTGTGAGAGAGAGAGAGAGAGGAGGGGAAGAGAGGGGGGGTAATTATATGGAGAGAGAGAGAGAGAGAGAGAGAGAGAGAGAGAGAGAGAGAGAGAGAGAGAGAGAGAAAACTACATTTCCTAATCAAAAGCTGAAGTTGAGTATGCTAAAGCAAAAGTGAATTGTTCAAATATTAGATAGATCAAGAATTTGTTGAAAGGTATAAGGAATAGATTTGAAATCCAATGCTTATTGATTGTGATAACACTAGTGTTATTAACATATCAAAGAATCTTGTAATGCACACAAAGACCAAGCATATTTCTATCAAGTATCATCGATTGAGAGAATTAGTTCAAGACAAACAAGTGAGATTGGAGTATGTGAACACTAAAGAGAAAATAGATAATATGTTCACTAAACCTTTACCTAAAGATGCTTATGAATATCTTAAAGGTAAACTAGGGGTAATTCCCCTAGACAAAGAAACTTAAACTAAGATGGTGATTTTTATCAAATGTGTTGATCAGACTATCTTAAAAATTTATGTAGATAGTTCTACTTTATGAGTTGCCTAAGGTAGTAGTGAAGAAGAAGAATAGAATGATGGATTATTCATACAAAGATGAAAAATGAAGAATCAAGAGCTGAAATGAAGGTATCTACATGAAAAAGATGCATGAGTTATTTCATTGGCATTATTGTCAAAGAGGGAGAAGATTATCAAGTCACCATAAGAAACAAAGAAAGGTTATCCAGAAGAATAGGAAGATTACTCAGAAGGAGATAGCAAAAGATGTTACAATATGAAAGAGGAAGAGAATACTTAGAGGAAGCCCATAAGACTTACTTAAGGTGTTGCCAGATCTAATTTGATAGAATGATCTTATGTTATTTAGATGGAAATCAAAATAAAACTAAGGATATCGATGAAGGTCTAATACATTGAGGGTGTTGCTCGAGATAATATATGTTTTGGATTGTATGGTAACTAGTGGTGTTTCTTCAAATGCCAAAGAGGGAGATTGTTGGAAACTACAATTGGAACAATTGTTATCTTTTTATTGATGTTAAACCTATTGTTGAGATGGTTTTCTATCTAATATAAGTGTCATATATATTTGATTGATGAAGAGAATCTAAGAAGTTATTTATAATAAAAGTATCTAAAGGAAAGGTTGAGTTATGAAAAGGACACTATAAATGGAAACTTGACTAGTTGGACTTTGACAAAACAAAGTAATTGTTTAAATCATGTTACAACTAGAGAAGAGAGTAATGCTAAATCCTTGAAGGTGTGATAAATCTATCCTTTTAAGGCATCTATAGATCAAATGCATAGGCTTCACCAAGTAATAGAGCAAAAGATTAAGGAACTTGAAGTATATGTCAATTGATCGCTAGAAGAAGCCAAGCAGAATTAGTGTTAACCAAGCATTAGTATCAACTGAGTGACAATTTATGCACCAAGAAATAAATTTAGTAATGACTAAGTATCAGAACATTGTGTTGGTAGAGGAACAACATTTTAACAGTTTGTGAGAAATACAAATTTCTTGGGATATGGAAAGTGTGTTGAAGATAAAGATCGATATGAAGTGGGTTAAGTATATGCAGAATTTTTCTTTCGTGTTGAAGCACAAAAATGGACAATCAAATAAGGTAGCAGATTATTTGAGTAGAAGAAGAAGCTTTTTGACAAAGATGTGAGTTAAAGTTCTTGAATTTGAAGATTGGAAGAACTTGTATGAAGCTAATCTTTATTTTTAAAAAAACCTCAAAAGCTTGTAAGAATCATATAATGGATGATAAAGAAAAGTGGGTCGATTATTTCATTTAGGAAGATATGTTGTTTAGGGGAATTCAATTATGCATACCAAGAGGATCTATACGAGATAATATCATTAAGGATAAATATTTGTAGGATGATTTTGTTGAACCTAAAGGAAAATTTGTCTATTAGTGCAAAATACTTAGTCATTTACTAGGCAATGTTGTCCGGACATCACTGTGATCGAGTCCTCATATAGGCTAAGCTCTTACAAAGATAAGTGAAGAAGTACAGTTGGTGCCAAGGCATATATGAAGTTGTAAGAGAGAGGATTTTGTAGTTGAAGGTGAACTAGAGGTGGAAGAACTAAGAAGACCAAGCAGTGCAGAGAGAAGATACAACATATCTATCTCATTGAGGTGATTGTGTATTGGAAAGAGAAGATATATCATCAATAATTAAGTGTTTACTAAAGGATCATGGAACTAATATCATTCTAACCAGTGAATTAGTTGAATCTCTTTAAAGAGTAGTCCTAACATGCCTTTTGTAAATCTCCTAATAGAGTACTCACTTTATTGTGATGTAAAATCCTTTAATCAAGGTAGACTTAATAGTCTTGTAAGATCTTAGTAGGGAAAACCCTCATAGGGTAGCTTATTAGAAGTGATCAAATTTTGTAGCCCAAACAAGCACACTTTATTGCTGTAGTAGTGAAGATTTTGTGGGTGTCATCCCCACCACTATTTTACCTTCACCTTGGAGAGTTTTTTCTTTACCATATTTGGTTTCATGTGTTGATTATTGATTATATGTGTTATTCATGTTATTAAATTTTAGATATGATATTACGATGTGTTATATGAAGATGCATGTTAATATTAAGGAAGAGATGTGTGTGGTGAATTAAGTAAGAATGTAATTCATGTTTGAAGTAGTAGAAGTTGTATAGATTCTAATTCACCCCACCCGCCCCCCCACCACCCCAAGCATCTTAATTTTCCTAATATATTTCCAACAATTGGTATCAAAGTTGAGCTCCTTAAGGAAGAAATCTAACCACTTGAGAGTTACAAATCTTGGAGATGGAAGCCTGCAAGTTGGGAAAGGTGATTGAGAACCAAACACTTGATTTGTAGCTTTTATATGAATAGGTCAAGACTATAAAGGAGGAACTAGAGAAATCCTTGAAGAGAAGGAAGGAGATGGAAATATAGAAAATTGACACACAATACAAGGAAGAAATAATTGAAGACCTATGTGATGAAGGTGGATCAAGTAAAATTAATGTAACAATAGCAGATCTATTGGAGAAGAACAAAATTCTGAATGAAGAAGTGAGAGAATTGAAAAGAGAACATGAAATATTCAATAAGGCTATGTAAAGTTACTAAAAAAAATAAAAAAAATTTGAAGAAGACAAGATAATGGACGAAGAAGACAAAAGATAGATGGTTACACATCTTGAAGAGAGGATCAAATAGGTAGAAAGGCTCACTCACAATAAATTTTGACATTTTCAATTAGTTATTTAGTGTTAATCTTGATATTTCTAGGAAGGGGGAAGACCTTGCAAATTTGAAATTCAAGAATAAAAAATTGAAATATGAATTGAGAGATGAAAAGGAGATCATTGAAAGAATGAATAGATTAGAAGAGGCTATGAGATAGCTTGATGAACATTTGAAAGCACAAAGAAGACCTCATGACACTTCTAGATTACACTATACCAAGTTCATATTATCTATGGAGCAAGGAGAATCATCAAAACATGGAGAAAAAAGGAATGCTAAGAATGAGAAGCCTACATGTTATCATTGTGGAAAACTAGGTCACACAATAAACATTTGTGAGAGAGAAATTGGTAAGTCAAATCCTATGCCTTAGTTCAAAGGAAATTGTTTTAATTGTAACAAGCTTGGACATCAAGAACATGAATGTAGATAAAATATCAATAAGGCACAAGTTACATATAGATTTGAAGGTCATTGTCATAAATGGTAGAAGTACGGTCATAAGGTATAAGATTGCAGATCTAATACAAAGAATAGATAGACACCTAAAGGTCAAGGAAAAGAAACCAGGAAAGGTTACAATATAAATTAGAATTACTATACTCTAGTGAATTGCAAATTTTATAGAAAGTATGGACACATTGCAAAAAATTATGTAAGGATATATCTTAGTGGAAGATCAAGAAACTAGAGAAATTTTGGTACAATATGTTTCAACTATTAGAAGGTCAATCACCTAAGTAGATATTGCATGAACTGTGTAGTAGTATCCAATAATAAATAAAATAATGGAAAAACAAAGGTCAATGATGAAGAAGTGAGAAATCAAATAAATCAATCCTAGAAGAAGAAATATGATGAAGGAAACAAATCAAATGGTGAAGTTGTGATCACCCAATCCAATGGAATAGGTAATCTCCCCACCTCAAACTAAATAAAGAGGTATGTATGGAACTTTATGTTAAATTGCTAAATCATACATCAATTCCTAGAATTAAAAGTACAAATGTCCAAATTAGCATATTTTCATAAGCATTAGGACAAATTTGAAGTTTGTACCAAGTAATGTGTGGAGACCAAGTTGATAAGCTAGAGTTGACCGAGTATCAACATTAAGTAGCCAAGTGATATTTCTAGTACTGACAGAGTTCATATGTGAGATGAGCTAAAGATTGAAGGATGTGAGACTTTCAAGTTTTGTACTGAAGGTTGAGACATCTATCATACACCCACTATATGTATAAAGAATTTATCTAGAGGCCCTACAATTGAATTTTTGACTCTTATAATAAATTTTGTTGATCATTTTGATCACCTTGTATTTGAGATTCTAGAGAAGAGAACAAAAGAGAAATTAAAAACAAAGTTGAGTAATTTGTGTGAAGATCTTACAACGTGTCATTGGAAAATTAGGAGTGATTTGAAGGTTGTGGTTATACCAAGAAAAATAGGGTTTGATTTCTCCAAAACCTAAATGTAGAAATGACATCAGGTTCTATAGTCAAAAATAAAAAAACATTAAAGGTTAGAGATGTCCTCTTAATTCATAATGATGTTATAAAACCACCAAAATTTAGAGGATGTCCTAATATTTCATCGGAGGGTGATGCATCTGGTGACTTATCATCCATCCTACCTAGGATTATAGTGATCCATGATTTAAGTTCATGTTACACAAGGAATATTGGTGAGATAGGTGATTTCAAGTTGAGGAATGCATATGATAGGTTATGCATTGGCAAGAAACTCAAAGATGAGCACAAACATATTACCAAGGCCAAACTCACCTGTGCCCTAGATTTCCCTAAACTTTTCAAAGTGGAGTGTATCAATATTGTTCTTTTTCATGTACAGGGTATATCTAGGATCATGGTGTGCCAAAAAGTGGCAATGTGAAAAAAATAGAGTTTGAAAATGTCTAAAAGTGTTTCAAAATCCACTCTGACTTTTTTCCACCCATCCTGATACCAAACTTGGAAAGTAGGCCCCCAACCCTTATCGGGTATCTGATTTGATATCAGATGCCCAATATTATTGGATATTTGATAGTATTAGGTATCCGATATCATATTGGATACTGATAACTATCATTGTTAGTTAAAAAAACACAGTGATATTGTGTTTTCTTGCTAGATATCCATTTTTTGATCAGATACGTGATAAGAGGTAAGTTTTTTTTGTTTTTAATCAATTTTCTTATAAATTTATTAAATTTTATTATAAATTTGTTAGTTTTAGTTGAATTTATTAGATTTTAGGTATTTTTTTATAGAAATTGTTAAAATTTAGGTTTTTTTAATTTAAATTATGTTTTGCAAATTAATAGGTATGGTAGACCAAAATGATGATACTGAGGCAAGGAATGTTGTTCCTTGTAACTCCCCACCAAATGATCCAATTTTCCTACAAAATTGTACACCAAATGATCTGTTACCCCCTCAAAACCCTCCTCAAATCAAGGATTTGATATTTAAAAATCTCATCGAATTGAGGGTTTTGTGAACAACATATAATAATGTACCTACATTGGCTCCTATGTTATCCACATTAAACACCATAGTGGATAACATTGAAACACTTATCGAGGAACAAAATGTCGTTGTTCGTTGGCATGATGAAATGCACAAGATGTTTGATGATGGGTTGGACTATGATGAGGTTCTGGCCCTCAAAATAAGTAAAGATGATTTGTTTTCCCTTTTTGCAAACCCAAAAACTAGTTTACCAGTCAACTACGAAAAGCCCAAACTATCAATTAAATGGTGCACAAATGACGCCATACGTGCAAACTTTTGGGATCATGGGTGAATGATTTTTGACATCTCTCCCCACATAGAAATTTAGAGGTTCCATTTTATTTCCTTAGAAAATTTTGTGCATAATTTGTGTTGGGCCTCAAGGTGAACTATTGGAGCATGAAGCCCAACATGTGTAGGACTAGGAGCTCCTTAGGATAGACCCTCTTCCTAGAAGAAGAAAGCTGGCACTTTTGTCCCTCCTACTGATGTCTCCCCTCCTCCTCGAGTGCAACATCTTGATATTATCATAGAGGCTAGCTCTCAAACCATTAGAGCCATCCATAGACTGAGTAGCCTATTTATATCTTAGGCTAGGTTAGTCGTGTCTCCCCATGTTGATGATGCTAGCACGAGTCCATCATTGGATAGCTCATCACACATTTGTGTGCCTCATACTTGCATTAAATGCAAGAATATTTGTATGGGTACCATAGGTGATCTTCCTAAGTATTAGTTTGCATTAGACAAGGATACACTAGATGCACATGCAGAGGCTACAGACCCTGATGCGAGAGAGGAGGTTCATACAGAGGCATGGACTCCTTCTATGTCAGTATGTGTATACATTTTTTTTTTTTATGACATATGTGATTGAAATTTAATTCTTACAATAGAGTAATTTTAATTTTTAAGCCATACTAACTTATACATGTATGTGATCTTCATTCATGTTTAGTTGATGACTGAGGAGGAGCTGAGATAGGTTGATGATGTTATGCTCTCAGCCATTTCATTTGGCCTTAAGACATCTATGATACATTATGTTGTGTTCTCGTTGTTTTTTCTATTTGATATTGTAGCATATATGATTTCTAATCTTTCTTTTATCTTGCAAGTACCACCTGTCCCTAGGGGACAAAGTGCGGGAGATGAACCAGGATCAATTGACAAAGGAAAGGTAATTAGGTACTTTCTATTTGATTAAATATTGATGCATTCTTGTAAAATGTTTGTGGTAATGAAATTTAATTACATTCTTTATTGTATAGGGCATGGCTACTGGCAATGAGCCCATGCAAATTCTATGTCGTAGATGCTTAGGCATTTCTATTTGTACTAAGAGCCCCATTGTATGTATAAGTATCATTTATTTTTTATTTTCCTTATCTTCATAAATAAATTCAAAACTGATTTTCATGATATTAACAACTACTATTTTGTATCTCATAGGAAACTCCTACTACACACGAGGTTGGATGGAAGATTTTTGTATCTTTGATGATACAACCACTATATCTTGAGGAGGAGCCTACACTAGTAAGTTGTAGTTTGAATTCTTGATTAAATATGTTATAAATTTAGCATGCTATGAATTATAATAGTATAGTTTAAGTTGTAGATTCATTTGAAAAACATATTTGAACATACACAGGCCAGGCCAAAATTAGTGAGGTACAAGCATTTCTAAAGGCATACGAGAGGACTCCTGACCGGTGTCGGAGGTTGACAAGAGAGGTATTTATTATGAAATTTTAATAGTATAAAATATCATTAAAAAAAAGATCATTATGCATTTGAATAATTCAATTTTAGATACAAAGAATCATATAAATTTAGTAGTCTAACTTTTGGTTTTCCTTTTTTGTTTATGTAGGAGGCATCTGATCTACCTAGTGCAACAAAGAGGCTACATTTTGATCATCCACAGCACCCTAGGATAGTATAGTTGTCATAGGATGCATCATGAGAAATTTTGAGATGGCATGTGCCACATTGTTTACAGAAACATTGATATTATACACATTTCAATGACATGATCAACCACATTTTGTATATGGATCTATGTATTTTGATATATATTTGTGTAATTTATCTATGGATACATGAACTTTGATATATATTTGTGTAATTTGTCTATGAATACATGTATTTTGATATATATTTTTATCATTTGTGTGCACAATGATATACATATTAATTTAGTATCTAGTATTGTTCAATTTATCACGGATCATGTGTATTGTTCATGTTTATGGAATCTCATTAATTTTGATCATGTTTGTTATATTTGATTCAAATGCAATAATTTTTGAATAATAGTTTAACAATCTTTATTATCAAATTTGGATGCAATGTTTAATTTGAAGTGCTATCATGACATAAACACACTTGTTAACCTCCTACACAAGGTTCCCATAACACCAAATCTGATTTTAAACTCCACCTTTAACCTTGAAACTAACTCTTGGCTTCAAATATAATCTCAACATACTTAAGGACTCCACTCCTCAACCATGGATTCTATTCCCAACCACGAACTCATTCCTAGACTCATAATCTTTGATAACTAGCCCTTCACTTTGTTACTATCCTCATACTACAACTTTTCAATTTCAACATAACCTCAAAATATCCCAACTTAAGAGATTTTATTGGATCAAACCTTTTTAACTTGGTTCCCCAATACCATATCCATATAAATGGTATCTATACATTTCTCACATTGATTAGATTAGCCATACTAATCCACTTAACAAAACTGGCTTCATTAATGCATGTTATCATTTCACACCTTATATAGGTGTTTCTAACCTTGTATGGTCATGCTCAAACTCCTAACTGATGCTTTACACTCATTTTCACTTTGCAAGAAAAAGTTGCAAAAGTTGTAGAAGTTGCAAAATTGCAATTTTGCAACTTTTGAAATTTTGAGCAATTTTTGCTATAACTTTAAATTTTTAATTATATGAGTTCACCAAACTTGGTAAGGGGTTATCGATAGCCCACACGAGCTTCGAGTTTTGACCCTCGAAAGATTGACCTCGAAATGCACTTAGAGCACCTTGGAGTCTCCTTGGTATGAGGTGGCCACAGACGATGGATGGGGTCCACGACTACAACAAGGGTGTCACTAGAGTTCACCTACCTATCTGGAGATAATGGCACTAAGGATTTGATGCCAATATTAGCAGTTTCAAAGTTATGTTGTGGTGCACCTATGAACTAAGGCACACTACGAGTTTTGGCATCGAGCAAGATCATTGTGTCAAATCCAAATGGAATGCGATCTCTTGAAAATGAGATAGATTATTTTAGGCCTAGACATCACTATCCTATAGCATTCAACATTTCATCAATAGCCCACATGAGCTCTAAGTTATGACCCTCAGAAGATCGACCTCAAAACGTACTTAGAGCACCTTGGGGACTCCTCGATACGGGGTGGCCACGAATGATGGAGGGACTCTGCAGCTAGAATAAGGGTGTCACTAGGGTTCACCTACCCATTCAAAGCTAATGGTGTTGACAATTTGATGCCAAGATCAGCAGTTTCAAAGTTATACTATGGTGCACCTATGAACTAAGGCACATTGTGAGTTTTGGCATCGAGTGAGATCACTATGTTGAATCCAAATAGAATGTGATCTCTCAAAAATGAGATAGGTTATTTTAGGCCTCTGCTTTACCTTCTTGCAGCATTTTACAGTTCATCAATAGCCCTCACAAGCTCTAAGTTATGACCCTCAAAAGATCAACCTCAAAATACACTTAGAGCACCTTGGAGACTCCTCGGTATAGGGTGGCCATAGATGATGGATGGTCTCCATGTACAGAACAAGGGTGTCACTAGGGTTCATCCACCCATCCAAAGCTAATGACACTGACAATTTGATTCCAAGATTAGTTGTTTCAAAGTTATGTTGTGGTGCACCCATGAACTAAGGCACACTACAAGTTTTGGCATCGAGCAAAATTACTATGCTAAATCCAAATGGAATGTGATCTCTCAAAAATGAGATATTTTATTTTAGGACTTGGCATCACCATCCTATAGAATTTTATGGTTCATTGATAGCCCTCATGAGCTTCGAGTTACAACCCTCGAAAGATCAACCTCGAAATGCACTTAGAGCACCTTGGAGACTCCTTAGTATAGGGTGGCTGCAAATGATGGATGGTCTCTATAGCCTAAACAAGGGTGTTACTAGGGTTCACTTTCCCATTTGAAGCTAATGGCACTAACAATTTGACACCAAGATTAGTGGTTTCAAAGTTACGTTATGGTGCACCTATGAATTGAGGCACACTGCGAGTTTTGGCATCGAGTGAGATCACTGTGTCGAATCCACATGAAACATGATCACTTGAAAATGAGATAGATTATTTTAGACCTCAACATTACCATCTTGTAGTATTCAATGGTTCATCTATAGCCCTCTCGAGCTCTGAGTTATGACCCTCAGAAGATTGACCTCGAAATGCACTTAGAGCACCTTGGAGACTCCTCAGTACGGGGTGGATGCGGATGATGGATGGTCTCCATGGTTAGAACAAGGGTGTCACTAGGGTCCACCAGTCCATCTAGAGCTAATGGAAATGATGATTCAATGCTAAGATCAGCAATTTCAAAGTTATGTTGTGGTGCACCTATCAATAATGCTACAAGCATGAAGAAGCTCTACTCATGAAATCTTATATTTCTCCTTAACTAGAGCTCTCTTCACACATGCCCCTGCTTCATCATGTTCCCCTTTCCCATGGTTGGACTCAAATAAACTCCAAATATGAGGTACCCTCCTCTCTACATGCATCCTACACAACCAATAAAACATGTGAGCATTCTTGAATTGAAATATACAGTTATTTGACCAAATGATATGTCTATCCATAGCAATTGCATCCTCCTATAAGAAATCAAAATAATTCTTGAAACAATGTTGCACAAACTTGTGAGAGTGAGATCTATCATCACTCATATAAAAATGATACTCTCTAATAATCTTCCTATTATCTTCCGCACTATCAGAGGCATGTTTGTATGTTATGTGGATGAAAATAGCAATCTGAATGGAGTTGTAATACTGAGATTGTGTCTCATTTTGAGGTTGCAATGTGTAGTTCTCAGCAAAGTCAACAACTGATATAATAGTGCTAATGGGAAAAGTCTCCTTACACATTCTAAATTTTTGATCCAACCACTAAGACCTGTGACTATGTCTTACATACTTGTAGAAAAGATTTGTCTTGAAATTTGAAATAAAACTAGCCACATTGATTTATTTTGCAACCAATTCATATCTAGAGCCCTCACCCCCACTCTTCAATGTGTACTTCATCATTTCGTATAATTTTTTTTTTACTATTGTCTTTCCAAGATCTTGTTCGGGCCCCTCATGGAAACGTGTGTCAAACTTGGATAAGCCACCACATTCTGAATGCTTCTCATTTAAGAAAGCATTTTTATAAAAGAAACAACCATCAACTCTATGACATAAAAATTGATCTAGCAAGTCTCTTGATGATTGTGGAAGCCCACTAGCACCACAATTCTCCAACATTTCTTTACTATGAAAAGTAGAATGGATGGAGCATAATAGTTCATGGTGCATAGAAAACTCAACATGATATTTGCAACAACATGTATTTCATATTTTATGTGGCACACAATAAAATGGCTTCAAAGATTCATAAGCCCTTTGTGATATATGAAGACTTGGATGACTCTCTCTAAATTTTTTGAACAACATAGTTTGACTTGCCTCCAAATAATTTTTAGGATGTGGTGTGCGGTCTTTGATGCCAATTCTCAACTTTAACACATCTTTAGCATTGGGTGATACTCTTGAGCTAGAGTGCCAAAATTGTGTAATTTCTTCCTTCACATCATTAGATAGCTTCTTATCAGAACATGGAAGTCTCCCACCAAAAGCTCATGTTTCATTTTGAAGAGGTTCACCAATTCTCTTTCATCTACTAAGTGCTCTTCTCAAAGTAGTATGATTTAGGTTCAAGTCCATACAAGATTTTCTCATATATCTACCCTTTCTCAAATGATAACTTATCAAAGAGGTTGTAATAACCCCTTCAAGAAGCTCTCTTAGCCTTCTCCTTGCTATTTTTACCAATGCTATTGAGAGCACTAAAAATATTCTTCACAATAATGGCATTTCTTTCTAATTTTCTATTGACATGAATCTTCAATTTGGAAAGCATAGGTCTCATCTTTTGCATCTTTAATAAGTGTATAAAAAGTTGACATTGCTCCACCACTATCTTGTTGCTAAAAAATATCTTATATAGTTTTGAAGCCCATAACCAAATGGTTCTTTCTAATTTTGTCCCTTCCAAATTGGCCATAATTGTTTCATAAATTTCAATTATCCATTTTGGTGTTCTAGAACATTCATGTTGATTATAATTAGGAGATATGTAAGGTTCCTATGCATTGTCATGTTTGGCATGGTCAATCATGCAATTTAGATTATGACCTAGTAGCATTTCATCCTCCAAATTTTCCTTCTCTAAATTTTCAATCCTAGCATTATCATTTTCAATTGGTACATTTTCATTCCGCAACTACACATATTCATTATCTAACTTTATGATTTCACCTTCAACTAATTCATCATCAACTTGACTCACATTTAACATACCTTGTCTTTTTCTTCAGTGATTTACTTTGTCCCTTTCCCTATATGTGGCAATATCTTCATTGGATACCTTCCTTTTGCATTTAGCCTTTCGACGACTGTTGCTCCCCATTCAAATGACAATATCAAACACCTAATGATATATTATCAAAGAAAAATTGATTGTTTGGGCCCCAAAATGTGACTTTTTCTAAAACTCGTGAAAATGGCCCACAAAAAGTGATATTGTCGAGTCTACAGTCACAGGGAATATTTCGGGAAAATCATTCCAGTATAATTGAGTATCCAATCTGAGATTGGATACTCGATAATAAATCAGATATCTAATTTCAGATCAGATATTTGATATTCATGCCAAAATTTTGGAGGGAAATAAGGGTTAAGATTAAGATTATAATGTATAATGAGTTATGTATTATATATTATTATGATCTATTATTATTATTGATATATGCGATTATTATATTATATTATTATTAAATATAGTAATATATGTTATTATTATTATTATCTATAAATTATATATATATATATGATTATTATATTATATTTTTATTATTTTTACTATATTATTATTGAATATAATAACGTAATATATTATATATGTTATTAATATATATTATTATTATTATTAAATATAACAACATTATTATTATTATGACCTATGAACCATTTGGTTGATTCTAAAATGTGTCGAGAGGGGTCATAGGTTAATCTATGGCCCCTCTTGATGCAATTCATGACAACCTATGTCCCTAGGGGCCCTAGGACCCCTAGGGATGCATGTGGTTGGTTCCAATGCGTTGAGAGTTGTCATAGGCTATCAACACATTTCATGACAACTTATGTCCCTAGGTGCCCTAGGACCCTTAGGGATGCATGTGGTTGGTTCCAATGCATCAAGAGGGATCATGGGTTAACTTATGACCCTTTATTGATGAATTTCATGACAAGCTATGTCCCTAGGGGCCCTAGGATCCCTAGGGATGCATTTAGTTGGTTTCAATGCATCAAGAGGGATCATAGGTTAACCTATGACCCCTATCGATGCATTTCATAATAATGTATGTCCTTAGGGGCCCTAGGACCCCTAGGGATACATGTGGTTGGTTACAATGCATTGAGAGGGATGCATTTCATGACAACATGTGTCCCTAAGGGTCCTAGGGCCCCTAGGGATGCATTTGGTTGGTTCCAATGCATCAAGAGAGGTTAACCTATGACCCCTATTAACGCATTTCATGACAATGTATGTCCCTAGGGGCCCTAGGACCCCTAGGGACGCATTTGGTTCGTTATAATGCATCGAGAGGTGTCATAGGTTAACTTATGACCCCTCTCATTGCATTTCATAAGAACATATGTCCCTAGGGGCCCTAGGACCCCTAGGGATGCATATGGTTAGTTTTAATGTGTCGAGAGGCATCATAGGTTAAACTATGACCCCTCTCGATGCAATTCATGACAACCTATGTCCCTAGGGGCCCTAGGACCCCTAGTGACACATGTGGTTGGTTCCAATGCATCAAGAGGGGTAATAGGTTAACCTATGACCCCTATCAACACATTCCATGATAACCTATGTGCCTAGGACCCCTAGGGATGCATGTGGTTGGTCCCAATGCATCAAGAGGGGTCATAGGTTAACCTATGACTCCTCTCAATGTATTTCATGACAACATATGTTCCTAGGGGCCCTAGGACTACTAAGGATGCATGTGGTTGGTTCTAATTCTTCGAGAGGGGTCATAGGTTAACCTATGAACTCTCTCGATGCATTTCATGACAACATATGTCCCTCGGGGCCCTAGGACCCATAGGGACACATGTGGTTGGTTTCAATGTGTCAAGAGGGGTCAAAGGTTAAACTATGAAACCTCTCAATGCATTTCATAACAACCTATGTCCCTAGGGGTCCAAGGGCCCATAGGAATGCATTTGGTTGGTCCAAATGCCCTATCGACACATTTCATGACAATGTGTGCCCCTAGGGGCCCTAGGACCCCTAGGGATGCATTTGGTTGGTTATAATGCATCGAGAGGGGTCATAGGTTGATCTATGACCCCTCTCGATGCATTTCATGACTACGTATATCCCTAAGGGCCCTAGGACCCCTAGGGAGCCATTTGGAATGCATAAAAAGCGATCATAGGTTAACCTATGACCCCTTTCAATTCATTTTATGACAATATTATATTTAATAATAATATAATACTGTATATTTTAATATAATAATAATATATTATTAGATTGTATAAAATAATAATCATATATGTTACTAGATTATAGATTTAATAATAATAATAACCATATATTATTATATATAATAATAGTCATATACTACCCCTTTTAAGGGAGGGCCCCCCTTTCATATTATTGTAAGGGCCCTACGAGGCCTTTCTCTCTCCTTGTCCTCCCACAATGTGAGTTGATTATCTAGATTTCTTTATTCCACCCACCCTCAGACAACTGGATCAAGCTCCGCTCCTAGCCCTAGAAATTGTAGGGGTAGGGCTAGACCCATTTTTCTTATTGCCTCCTACCTGAGATGGATCAGAGGTGAGGGATGGAGGGAGCACCCCCATTGATCGAGGATATAGTAGTCATGTTCCATAGAGAATGTTGTTTCGTGTTTGGCCATAGTCCATCAATCAATCCAGACATCCCACCTATCCATCTATAGTCCCTTTTGTCTATGAGAAAGAGGGCAATGATAACTTGATATCAATTAGCTATTCAATGAACTATATATAGTGAAGATGACCTCAACTAAACTGGCCCCTATTATTATATTATTGTAGGGCGATGGTCTTGTGAAACTTCCTCAACCACCTTCCAAAATACAAAGAGGGTGGGAGTCAAGCAGGCAGTTCTTTCTTTATCCCTATAGTTCTCACCCACCCTGAATGCCATTTATATTGATCGGTAGGGTCTAGAAAATCCATACATCAACAGGCACCCCCGCATTGGGGTTAATAATAGTTGGGGTGGGCCTCCCACCCAACTTAATGAATCTACCACCCTACCATTTTATAGGCTCTCATAGAATAGTAGGGGCCCAACTCTCCTAAATAATTGCCTTAGAATAGTTTGAGAGGGGCACCCACCCTACCTATAGAATGGTAGGGGGCCACCCCTACTATGGCAAAGGGATCAAGGGTGTTCAAAATGAATGAAGGTTCTTTAGGTGCATTGACTTGGGGAAAATGACACAACTCAGAGAAAGCAAGAATGGGTAGGGTGGGGATGGGATTGAAACAAGGTAAATAGGCTCTAGATCAATGGAAGGAAGATACCAAGTGGTGTTGTCAGGTGATAGTTGCCACACAATGATCATGCCACTATTATAACTAGTATCTACCTACTTTAATTATAGGGATAGTCGAGCTAAGGGAATGTATTCTATCCCCACTAGAGCCCTTCTATTTGATGGGGGTTCATCGACTATCCAACCCATTATATGTGAATCGATCCTAGGGGAGAACAATTTTGGGGAGAGAAAGGAAGTAGGTGAGGGTGGGTGGAATGGTGAAGTGAAAGAGGCCAATAGTGGCCCCATGTAGATAAATAGATATGGCACAGTGAAGCCAATGATCCAGTTTCCTCTCTTGGATGGCTAGAGATATATAGGCACCAGGCCCCAATGGAGCCCTAGTCGCTCAAATCCTTCATTTTTTCTAGGTGAATGATAGCATTGAATGGGGGAAGTTGATCGAGTCCAAGGTAACTATAGGGTATTTAGAGATTCCCATGATAAAGAAATGGCTCATTTGCATGCAAAGGAATGAACTACTGGGAATGGAAACCCATAGCTAAGCCCTACTATTCTAAGGGGGCAGTGTATGGACTCAATGGTTGGTGGCGAACACCAAATGTTGATGTGTGAGGGGTTCTAGTTTGCTTCACCCAATACTATTGTCCTAGTAGGCCATAGAAATTAGAGAACATGACATGGTTGGTAGTCTATTCGAGAGGAACAATGGTGAAATGTGGTGAATTCCCAATTGGGATCGATCTGGTAGGATAATGGTCAAATCAGGTAGGGGCCATCCAGTGCTACACAGTTCTTTTGAATGGTAATATCATGAATAGGATGAGGCAATACATGCACACCTCTACCAGTGTAATTTATGGAGGGGGTATGTAGATGCACTCTTCCATATTGGTGAGTAGGACACGAAGCGAGAAGATCTGAGATGTGCTTCTGCTTCTAGTAGATAGGGGATAGGGTAACAATAATTTACCCCATAGAATTTTAGGGTCCATAAAATTCTAGGGGCCACTTCCATAAAGATTAGATTGGGAATTAGGATCTATGCATGGGGGGTTAGATAGGGGTTGGGGGGGAAAGGGTACTCATGCTAGATCAGGTGGGGAGAGGGGGAAGTACTTAGCAGTCAACTAGTTATTCGGTGAAGTGGGGAAGGTAGTCACTTTTGTCAGGCAGTTTAGTTTATATAGTGCTCGAGATATGAATTCATTGATCACTCCTTTAATCCAATATCCATACAGGGTGGTCCTAATAAAGCAAGCATTGGAGCTTCTGTACTACTATCGATCTCACATACCGGGCGAGTGGGTCCTACTATTCTATGGCGCAAGCTAAAACCATGCCTACCATTCTATAGGGGTTGGCAACTCTAATCTCCATTCTAGAATAGTTTCAAAAACTATTTATAAATTCCTACTGGACATGTACCTAGAGAGATACTCCCCTACAATTCGCCCCAAATAGATTATTGCTACCTCTGGAGATAGCTTAGTTTTGTTGAATAGTAGTGCCTGTCGATATAGTAGGCATTAAACTGACTAAACTACATCAATCTGATACATGAACACTATTATCTCCTCCACCCTCCCTCCAATTTTCTTAGGTGGGATTTCTAGCCCTCTATCTATATGGAGATGCAGTTGGGGTAATTATGAATGTAACATATTGAATCTGGCTTGTCATTAATTAGCCTACTAGATGTTGGGTGGGGCTCAAGAGGAGAGTTATTAGAAAGGAATGCAAGAGTAATGAAGCCAAATTCTATACATAACATGCTCCCCCACTCTAACACTAGTTATAGTTGGGGAGAGAAGAGTGAATGATAGGGAGAGAGGTGAGCCGCCCACTTGAAACCTGGGTGCTTCATCAGATCCCTAACTTGAACCAACCTAAATGCATAGAATAGTAGGGGTCCTCCCATAGAATTTTAGGGCAATAGAATCTAGTGGGGTGGATAGTTGTGAGTAGGGATGCTCCAGAGAGGGAGGACGGTTCTCACCACATCTATGGTTGAGAGGGGGGGAGTTAAATCCCAAGAGGTTGGCAACCCCAAGGCCAAAACCACTCAACTAGTTTCTATCTATGGATCCATTGATTGGGCCTTTCCACTACTGTCAAAGGTTTGGATTCATCTTATGCCCTCATACTCATTTTCCTATCAAATTTTAGGGCATGACGATGAGGCCATAGAAATTATAGGGCCTCGTCTGAATAAAATGAAGATGAGGGGGTACTCATCTACCTATCAAGTTTTAAGGCATGAAGATGAGGCCATAGAAATTATAAGGCCTCATCTAAATGAAATGAAGATGAGGCCCTTATTATCTATAGGCCTTACTCAATTATAGATAGGCTCTTGGCAAGACTCGACTGCAACAATAGTAGCTGGGACTTCCCCACCCCCTTAAAATAGTAAGATGGCTATCCTCTACCATAGAATAGTAGGGCCCACCCTAGCCTAAAGAAAAAATAGGCCTTTATTCCTACCTATAAAATTTTAGGGGATGCCATCTATGCCTTCATTCTATGTCTTTTCCCGTAGAATAGTAGGGGCCTATGTAGGGTATCAATATCGATCTGCACCCCTACTATTCTAAAGGGCAATCTCAATCTGGTTAATTAAACCCTAGATGAACTCTACCATTGGTGGTTATAGAACCTCTCCTATGGATGTGAATAAGCTAGATAGCAAGGCCCTACTATTATAATGGGCTGGGTGGGAGGCCCATTGGGGAGAATGCCCTATGCCCTACTATTTTAAAGGCTAGGAGAAGAAGGGAGGGTCATTTATCATTGAGAAGCCAATCAACCGATTAGAAATTAGTTAACACCTTAACTATAGAAAGGGGGCTACCTCCCCTGGAAAATAATAGGGCATTTAGTTAAGTCTCCTACTATTCTAAGGGGAAGGTAAGGGCTTACTTAGCGAGAGTTTTTTTTGAGCTGGACTACCAGCATCACTCTGTTGCCCTACTATTCAAAGGACTATAGTAGGGCTTGCACTCTATTGATTATTTCCTAGTAACATGAGAAGTGGGCCCCTACTATTATATGGCCATTTGATGAATAGAGCCTCACACACTGCAATAATATAATAATAGGGGCACCCTTGATTATCTTTCTTTCTCCTTATCCTCACTGGCAGCTAGACCGATTGTCTACCTTTAGAATAGTATGGAAATGCCTATCAATTCTATGGTGCTCAAACAAGGAAGGGAAGATAGTCTGTGCTTGTCCAAGGTGAAGGATCCAAACAATCCAACAATAGGTTATGGTATTGGTGAGGTGACAGTATGAATGTAGTAGTTATCGACATGTTTCCCTCTATAGTTTTTCCTAGAAAATAGTAGGGTTGAGGGTGTTCATGGGGATGAACTAATAGCCTAAATCCCCTCCTTGGATTTAAAGCTCATGTTGTGGAGTGATTATCCGAATGAGAGAATGCTCAGGTCTTGGTAGTAGAAAGATGCAATAATATTTTTAGAGAGAATAGTAGGGAATAAGTCAAATAGTAGGGTTGGGGCTGCATTCAAATAGATTACAGAATAACCTTGCCAAATAGTAGGACACCCACCCTCCCCACTAGGTTCCTAGGTAGATCTAGTTAATATTTTACCACTGTCGTCATGTCACATATAGAATTCAATCATTATACATGAAGTAGCCCTCTAAGAAAAAATGAGCCAACCTATAATAGAAACCAGCCAACCTGCAACTTTCCATTAGCCCTTGCCATAGTAGGGGGCCATAGAAGTCATAGGGGCCACCCCTACAATTTTATGGGAGTTTTGGGGGGTATAGGCTGAACCTTACATGCCCACCTAGCCAGAAATCTTAGAGAGCAAAAACTCCTCAATGAGCCCAACTATTGCAAGGAACTGAATGTCTCTGGGCCTCAAGAACCATTATAGCAAGGGAGGTTTCTCTAATTAGTTGTTGGGGTGGATGGATATAGTTTTTTCGATGGGTGGCCCTGTATTCTATTGTTGATGGGCCTATCATTTCCCTACTATTCTAAGGGGGCTTGACTCGAGCATATCATTTAGGTTGCCCCATATATCAACATGGCCCAATGCATGTATATAGAGGGAACTAGGAAAAATCAGCCCACCAAAGCTATAGAATAGAGAGATAGATACCCACCCTTGACCCCAGCCAAATGAAGTGTTGGTTCATGTCAGTTGGGGAAGAATGAACAGAGTGCCAGGGAAATATAGAGAGTTGAATTCCACATCCATCAGGGGATGAACGAACTATAATCAAACAAAGTGGCTAGTTTAGACCAGATGAAGCCAATCAACATTAGCATCAATAGGTGAAAAAACCCAATCCAATCCCAACCCCATCTATAGAGATTTGGGTATTCCAATCAATGGCATTCTTGAGATAGTTTTCTTCATCTACCCGGCAGCCCCCACCCAGATATGTATAGGCATTTGAGTGCCTAATGGTGCGTTGAGCTGACAGCTATAATGACCAGCCTTGAAGCACCAACTACTTTCTATTGACAACTATATTGGCCACATATTGGCCAAAGGGCCATATACCTTATAGAATATGGGGGGCCCTCCCTACATAAATAATGGGCTAGAACTAAATTATTGAAAGGTTGTTCTGCACTCTAACTGTTGATTCAATAGGTCAATTGGTGACTATTGGATATGGATATCACATGGATGACCTGACTGGGATATCAAGACACATAGATCATCTAGAATAGACCAAGAAGCCCACTCCTGAGTGAATGGGTTAGTATAACTTACTCTCAATATCAATTGCCTGTCGGGCCAAGAGGAGTTGAAAAAAATGAAACTATTCAAATGGAAAGAAGGTGTGTATTGCTCTTGTAGGTATTGTCCTATATGTTCTTGCCCTATTTTCATCTATTGGTGGATCTATTGTCACCTCTACAACTATTGGTGCTTCACTGGAAGACTACTTCATCAACTGAATCATCCAACTCAACAATTACTACCCTACAAATTGCAGCTATTCATTAATTAATGAAAAAGCCATCTAATCAAAATGTAGAATCTATTACTACTGGTGGTTTTGGTAATGGACTTGGTCTAGCTACCTCCTATGTCTATGCTCTAGCCATCTAATGGTTATGAAGAATAGAAAAGAGGGGGCCACTGATTCTCTTGTTGCTATTGGCTCTACTATTGGGTTTACTTCTAAGTCCACTTGGTAAGTTACTTTCACTACTGGTGCACCTATACTTGCCACAGGTGCCTTCTTTTAATGTTGTGGTGATAGATGCTTATACACTTGGGCAAGGAAAATGGTTGATTATTAGTTTTTCTTTTTTGGGTGGGCTGGTGGCTTGCTAGGTCTTTATCATTGAACATCATAATCTTCCTCTCTATCGCAACATCTAGTGATTATTTCTTGATTTTGATCACAAGAATCTAGAACTGTATCATGCTACCCCATCATGATTAGCATAATCGACGAGCTCACTTACAATTGGTGAGAAGTAGGCATGGTATCTGGATTTGTAGATGGATATGCATCTAGGCAAGGTGATGGTCCTACACCTAGAGCTTTGGTACTTAAGCTTAAACTAGTGATGCCTTTGGTGCCTAAGATAGATAGGGCTCAGTCAAAATCTAGCTACTTTTATAGACTTGGGGAAGTTAAGGAATTGGGCCTGGACATGCTTCTCCTATATTGACTCTTGGATTAACTAAATCTACTGCATATGGGGGGTAACCTAGTACTAGGTCTAGAAGCTCTGGATCAAAAAATGGTTGTTTATGAAGCTCTTGCTATGCTTGGTTCTCCTCTGCCTTAGCTTATTCTAGTGCTTTAGGCCATAAGGCCTATAGAATTGTAGGGCTTTATAAGCTGCTTCTAGTGCTGCTTTATCTAGGCTTGGAACTACTACTACTAGGTATCAATCTACATCAATATGGGCTAAATTAAGAGAGGGCTAGGTCTCGATCTCACTCATCCTCTTTTGCATACCAAGCATCTAACTCTGCATTTACCTCAAAAATGTCTCAGTAGAATCAGCAGCTACTAAATAGCTTATGTATATGAAAGGGCTAAGCAATTGAGTTGAAGGAAAGGGCACATGGCTAGCCACCACCTAGACCACCTAAGGATATTAGTAGGTAGTACCATCTACTAGTGGTTTGCGAGAAAATCAAGACCAAAAAGTGCTACTTGTACTCACCTAGGAACTCACTTAGGAACCCTTAGCCACCTTGGAAATATAGTGGCAATGATTATTGTAGGGGCCAGACTAGATCTACTATATGTATGCATTTGGGATCCCCTTTATTTCTAAGGTGGATATCCTCCCACCCCAGTATGATAGATCAATGGATACATTGTGCCTTTCCCTCAAATTCTATGGGGTAAATGAAGTAAACTAGCTCTGGATCCCCTCCTATCAATACTGCCCTATATAGATTATTTGGTACCTTCCTTCTTGCCAATTGGCTGGCTCCCCTTACCCTTCCCTTATAAATCGTAGGGGGTATGTAGGGGTAGGGTTGGTGTTGAAAGTGGATTTGGATCTTGCTATGGCTATAACAAGATTCACGAAGGGATGCTAGCTCTCCTAGGTCATCAACTGGTGAAACCCCATTATTTCTAGGGATGCTTCAATATACAGGCTAGTCTTGCTTCTTCCTCTGTCTCCACCTTTGTCTATATCTTTGTACCTAGCCCATTATACTCCCTTACTAGGGATTCAACTGTTGCTTCTGCATGCCCATAGAATAGTATGGTAGCACTTTATTGAGTTGTGATTGTTAAGGATAAACTAATTCCCCAACACCTAGGATTGGTTCAAATGCTACTAAATGGCCTACTATATCTAAGGCACTAGATGCTGGATCTAGCCCTATGGGGAAATGCTTCTTGCTTTGATTTTGATCTCTACTAAATCAACTACTTCTAAAGCATTTGACTCTCCTATGAATGGCCTACCCTACTATATCTAGGGCTAAGGGGCTCCATATATTGAAACTATGGATCTATGAGTGATGGTGCTAGTCGATCTTGATATGAAGTTGATTTATAGTCTATGCCCCTACTTATTCATTCTTCTTTTTCTATTGCTAGCTCTTATACTACTGTTGGTGGTACTACTATCTTTGCTAGACCTAGAACAATAGCTCCTGGGTATGTAACTACTACTAGGTAAGGAACTACAGTGGTGGGTCATAAGAAACTACTACTAGTGAGCCAGGAACTACCACTCATGCTGCAAAAAATGTGAATAACTAGCTAATGAAAACCCGTACAAATTCTATGGAGGTTCTTTTACTCATACTAGCTCTTATGCTATTGGTGGATCTACAGACTCCTGCCCTTCTAGCTGATATCTTTGTTACTGGTCCTAGGGAAGGGTGGTCTTTTGGTCCTACCATTCTATAGGCCCTATAAAATTGTAGGCAGTATCAAATGGAAGGGTTCAAAAGCCTCCTCGCTAATGATGTCAGTGGATTAGGGATGAGAAATAAACTCTGTTAACTCAATCAATAGGCTCTAATTCTTGTCTTGCTCCCACATCTATTATCTCTGCTCTAGCTAACTCAACTCCCACCACCCTTTTTTTTTCTTCCTCCATCTCTTATGATGGCGTTGTATCCATAGCCATGTCAATCACTTTGAAGTCAATCAAATCGATGGATAAAACAATTGCCTCTTCCTATTGTTGTCTTTCTCACCTTTACTCCTGCTCCTATAGCACTCTGCCCCTTTCCCTTTCCCTTTACCCTAAGCTTTAAATATAGTGGGGGCCCCTACCCTAAATTAGATTATTGATTATTGATTATTGGGGTAGGGGCCCTTCCCTTACCTTAAAATATAGTGGGGGGCCCTCCCTACTATTCTAAGGGATTATTACCCTACCTATAAAATAAATTGATTATTAGGGTATGGGCCCTTCCCTTTAAAATATAGTGGGGGTGGGAAACATTCCTTAAGCTAATGTTTCAACTAGCTCAGATGCTAGCCCATAACATTTTAGGCAACTACTCCATAATTATAGTTATAGTTCACTAGTGCAGTGGTGTAGAGGCCCGCAATAATCTTAAAGGGGGAAACTAACCTACCCTCTACATAGGAGGGTTAGCCTACCAAGAGGGGTAGGGGTAGGGGGTTGGAACTTAGGAGGGAGTTAGCCAAAAGAAACTATAAATACCCTACAACCCTACCCCCTACAATTTATAAGGGGCCCTTTACAAACATATATTAGTGGGGGTAGGGTAGGGTGTTGTTTCTTTAAGGCCAACTTTAAGGAAGGTTGGAGGCTAATTGGTCCAATTCTTGAAAGTCAATCAAGGAGATGATAAGGTCTAGAATAAGAATTGCCAGATATGATCCATCAATGCCCTATCAATTATGGGGCCATGGTTTAGGTAGATCAGATGGTAAATTTGAGTAGATGGTTTGGGCTATCGAGGAAGGTGGTTCCTCTTTTAAGCAGAATACTGATCAAGAGAATTAGAGTGGAAAGGGGAAAATTCTATGGCTGTGACTCATAAAATCTTGATAATAAAAAAACCACATGATCGAAGGGTGGGCACTTGTCAATCATTGATATTCTCACATTAACTATCTATTCCCCTATTCCCAGAAACTCCTCCAAACCAACCACCACAATAAATTCCCCCATTCTCACCCTACCGACTACCCATAAAAGCCTTTTAGGCTACCCTCTATTCATTGACAGGGCTTCAAGTGCAAAGGTATATTATTGTAGGGGTGGGTGGGAGTTTGAAGAATATAATAATAGGGTCGTAGATGGCATTGATGGATAGTGGCCCACAAAAACTATTTTGAGGACTGAACCAACTAGAGATAGCAATCTGATGTCATCATCAATTTTAATTGCTAGCTCCTCCCCATGAATAATAGGCATATGGCCATAATTGACTAGCATTTTAGTACACAATCTATCTATATGGGGGCCACACATGTGGTCAAACTCCTTCCTTTCCCATTGGTTTTCCCCCACCCAACCTTAATGCAATTGGTAGCCAGAATCATACCACTCACAATTCTCACTACTTATCGACTATAGAATGGTAGGGGTTGCCCTACCATTCTATAGTCAAACCCACTACATGCAATAATCTATTTGATGGGGCCTCCCTTCCTACTTGACATGAGTACCTAACCCATATATAATAGAATCATTAAGGGCCTCTACATGTCCTATCCTATGACTATAGAATGGTAGGCCCCCTCTACCCCTTAGAATAGTAGGGAATAGGTGAAGTGGGGCTTACAAACTGCATGCACACTGCATATCAACAACTAACTTCACAAGTGCTACATTTTTTTAGCTACCCTACTATCTATAGGCACCCTTTCAAATAGTAGGGCCTAACCTCAATTGACCCTATTATTGAAAGGGCTTAGCAAGCTATGGGAAGAAAATATTTAACCCCCTGCATATTGACACATATCGAATAAGACATCACTTAACTTACTTCAAAAAATGAATGGGATCGAAAAGGTCATCATTGACGTAGATGATGCAATAGCTTCGATTGGATCAAACCCTGAAATGGTGTGACCAAATGATTATTTAGCCAATGATGGATTTCACACAATGAGATGAATCGAGGAAATAAAAACATTTCCAATACTGGCAATAGCTCCCACTAAAGCAATTGTAGCTACTTTGGAACCTATTGATTTTGCACCCTCTAGCATATCTCTCTCAAAGTTTCAAGTGGGTCCCTGCTCCATAACATGAATCCCACCATGGCATTGACATCTACCTCCTAAAATAATTTTGTAGATGCACCATGACACCCACCCATATAATTTTAGGGGCCTAGAGAATAGTAGGGAAAAAATTGGGGTGGCAAAAATTATGTGGGGAGTCTTTATTGTGGCTTCATATTTATTAATGACCCTAAAAGAGGAATAATAAAGCATGCCGATGATGCAACGATTCTACATTGTTCCTATTCTGCATGAAGCCTACTATTATATGCATGCATTTCTTTGTGTGTGCTTTTTCTGAACTAACGTCCCATTGTTTTTTTATTCTGTTGGTGGCTTCTAATATATGCATTTTGATATAGTAGGCATTGAACCTACTAAATACCATAGCCTCTTTCCAATAGGCCCATCCAACTATCACCAATCAAGTTAAGTTATGCCTACCTGCAAAGGCAGATTCTATATGTAACATGCCCACCCCCATCTTAGCTTAAGGAGAAAACAAGGTCCAAAAATTCTATAGGTGATCGACCTAGCTCACCCATGGGGGCTCAATGTAGTATAATCCATATTGGGGGGTGGAACCTAAACTCTTCTCTTAGCATTTCATTTTAGGCATGTGCCTTCAAGCCCCCCAATAGAACCTTCTATAATTAAGAGTAGTTTGAGTATAGTCTTATCTTAAGAGTTAAGGCCCTATCCTTTCATCTAGAATACTAGTCCTTTTACTTAGTAAGAGTAAAGGGAGGTTCTACTACAAGAGGGGTGAGAGGTAGAGTTCTACTTTGTGGCCTTGTGTTGTGGATAAAGGAAGGCAGTCCCTCTCCATCTTGCCTCTCCCCCCCACCCAACATTTATTGTTGAGGGGGTCAAGGTGCCCCCCCACCCCTAGCATTAATAGCCTTAGTATGAATGTTTTCCTCTAGCCATCTCCTCTTGCCTTTAATGCCTGCCTAGGTTAGTAGTCTAATCTAAAAGGAGAGAGTGGCCTTAGAAACTTTCTCTCTCCCATAAGATCTTATTCTATATGCCCAGTGTAGAACACCCCCTACATTATAGTTCTAGTTGTTGTTCTACACCAGGGAGGTTGCTAATGTAGTGGCACTAAAGGTCCAGGTGGGCCCTACGGGAGGGCAATTTGGATAGGGTGAGCTTATGCCCCTACTATAGATATGTCATGATGGACGAGGTGAGTGACTCATCGATCAAGAATTCAATAGTTTATCACAATCCCTTATTAGGATGCCAATTAAAATTGCAGGGACCTTTAAATTTATGCCTATAGAAACAATGGTCCTCCTATAGCCTATAGAAATAATGGGTAGGGCATTTAGGCCCTACAATTCTCAGGTAGCATGCTTCTATAGGTAGGGCCTTAGAATAGCCCTATTATATATTATTCTCAAGGCCTATAGCCTACAAAAACAATGGGGTGGGCTTATAGAGGATAACCCTACAAACTTCTACCACCCACCCTAGCCCCACCTCACTGTCCACCACTCATTGTACTACTTTTGTTATGTATTGCCCCCTTCCCCTGGAACTCTAGATTCTAAATATCCACAAAAAGAAACTCCATTCCACACTGCTATTGAGTTGTTAGACTCCTCCCCAAAGTTTGGTTGTGGATTATGTTATGAAATTCCACCTGAGCTAGGCAGATAGATAGACTCCTTTCCCACTATTGAGAAAGAGTAGGGAACAAAATGATTGGACCAATATGTAGGGTAGTGCTTCGGGTACTAAAAGTCCTCCCACTACCAACCAACATATATCATTTGGCTAGGTCTTGTCGGTATCAACAACTAGATCGATCCCATGGAAACAAGAATAGACACTCGCTATGGCTATTGGCCAAGACAATGTCCACCCCTATTCATCCATATCCTGGTAGTGGATGAACATATGTGACAAGATGGGAATGCAATCCTGGGCCGTAGTGAATAGATTAGATCGAGAGGTCATTCCATCCCTTGTCCCTAATGGGAAGAAGATGGGTAATCCATAACTATTTTTTCTCTAATCTGACCTAGCTGGCGAGCAATCCTAGTCTACTTTTCATTGACAGAGGAAGGAGGAAAAACTTTGTTTTCTTTTTCTCCACCAAGCACTGGAGTTTTGGGATAACTCTAGGTTGGTGGCCACCCGAGGAAACTCTGATTCAATCCGCCAACTAGGAGGCACCTACCTCATCTCGATCACAAGGAGAGGTTCACCATGATGTTTTGTAAGGAATAGAGATAGCACCTGGTGGTTCATCTATAGGGGCATTCCTGCACTAAACCTCTGCATCCACTGGGCCTCCCTACCACCCATCCCATTGGCTTCCTCTGCATGCAAACTTCCTAAAGTCAGTCAAGTTCCCCAACTAGCAGAGTGCCCCCTACATGTGAGGGTCCTCTATTGGCTAGCTGCCCTATCACCCTATCTATAGCTATTCTAGAGAGGTGGGGGGTGCCCCCTACTATGGATAGGGTGGATAGTGGCCTTCACCCACCTAGTTGCCTCTGCCTCTGCATAAAGATAGGGGGAGAGGGTATGCATGTAGGGGGTGGGGGGTCTGCATGTAGAGTGATGAGTTCATTATTTTATAGGGGAGGGGATTTTTTCATCAAGAATTGGCTCCATATGCCCAACTCTTTGTGTCTTCCTATCTCCATACTTTTGCAGCTCTTCATCTTACCAGATTTGCAGTAGACTCATGTGATAGATGAAGTGTCATTAGAGAAGTCAATCCAGAATCAATATTCTAGCCCTCGCCCCTACCTTGCCCTACCCTAAAATTCTATGGCTATGGGTGGAGGGGGATTGATTGATTATTGCCTATAGATAGTAAGGTTGTAGCCCACACCTATGTAGAGTAGATCATTTAGCACCTATGGCATGAACCAATGTTTGACTGATCTGCACTAGTATCATAGGCAAGTGAATGACTGCCCCCTAATTACTAGCTTGCTATGATAATTCCATAAAAACCTAGCAAGGATATTGTAGACGGATGAAGTATACCTATGTCTAGATCTGACAATATCATACCATAGTCAAAAGATACAATGGCCCAGGCAACCAAACTGGGCATATATGTCACCATTGGAGCTAGTCTAGAGAGAGAGAAAGTGGCACTAATTGGTGGAATAGGTTCTTTTATAGCTGATTTCAAACCATCTGCTAGAGGTTGTAACAATCTGAATGATCCAACTACATTGGACCCTTTCAATGTTGCACAAAAGCCATTACTTTACGTTCGGCTAACACTGAGAAGGCTACTCCTAGTTGAAGTTGTATGACCATTTTAGGTATTTTTTCTAGAATAGCAATGTATGTTTCTAATTTCCTATTCACTAAGGGGTGATCATGCATGAAACTGCAGATGTTGACTCGAAGAATGAGACCTATTCTCGATGTAGGGTTTCGGTTATTGAGGTATAAATAGTCATCATGTATACCTAGGGAGGTAAGGAAAATTTCTCTACTTACCTAAATACACTAACCCCTATATGCATACCCCCTACTATTTTGAAGGTGGCAGCCCATGTGCAAGAAATAGCCTACCTAAAATTCTATAGGGTGCGGGTGCAAAGGGCTAACCTTAGAATAGTAGGGTAGTGGGCCTCCCACCCTACCCCTACCCCCTACTATTGAAAGGGGATTTTTCTCCCACCCCTACAGGGGCCCTACTGGCCTACTTAGTGATTCTATATGTAACATGCCCCATAGAATAGTAGGGAGGCTCTAGTATTTGAAAGAAAGGTGGCCCTACTTGGCAGCTTGACCTGATAATTACTCGACCCAAGACCCCAACATCCCACCAACTATTATTAACATGGCCCAATAATCTATTAGGGGCCTTCCCCTTAGAATAGTAGGGCATTCAGTTAAGTGGCCTTGGCCAAACTTTATTAGAATGAATACCCAAACAATAACTATAATGGGGGGTGGGGCAGCACAGTGTGAGCCTTCCTATTATCAACTAGATCAGTTCCCTCAAGGGCCCTTTCCCCTTTTTTCCATAGAATAGTAGGGAAATAATAGAATAGTAGGCCCTACCATTTGTAATAGTAGGCCCCATACCATACCTAACCTAAAATTATAGGGCTAGGGCTAGGGATCTACCCTAGCCCTAGCCCTATAATTTTAGGTAGGTTAGGTATTATATTTAATAATAATAATCATATATATTACTATATATAATAATAACTATAATCATATATTATAATAATAATAGTTAATAATAATAACCATAATCATATGTAATAATAATATCAATGTCCACACTTCTCCCAAATAAATTTCCCTCCCTTCAAAGTTGCAATTGGAAAATCTTTCCTCTCAAATTTCCCTCCAAAATTGCAATTGAAAAATCACATAGTGATCGGATACCCAATTTTATATCGGATATCCAATTTTAGATTGGATACCCAATTTTATTTTGGGTATCCAATTAGGTTCGATATTTACCAAGCCTATTTGGCCAACCCAAAAAATGTGTTTGAGAAGGGTTTCACTAACACTTAGACTTCGAGTAGCCATCTGAAAATGTTATTTTCATCGAAATTGAATGAAATGAAAAGGATTTTTTTATAACACTCTCGAGATTCCATCGATATAATTTCTATCAAATTTTGAGTTTGATAAGTATTTATTAGTTAATTTTCAATGAAGATGATTGTAAAGTGTTGATTAACATACTGATTAAAAAATATCTATAACTTTCAAACGGTATATCATTTTCTAAATCCAAAAATTGTGTCACATTATATGCTTCACCTAGTATAAGGAAAAAAATTAATTAATTTGGTAAAGTTTTATGTTAGTTAAGGTGGTCAGACATGGAAAAAAAAATTCGAAAAAGTTTTAGTAGAAAATTCATATTTAATTATTTATTTGGAATAAAAATACCCAAAAACATGTGTCACATCTAGGCATGAATCTACTTTTCATATCTATAATTATATTAAAAAATATTATCATTTGATTTTGATTAAGGTGGTCAAACATACACCTACTTTTTATTTTCACCTTGAGATTTTCGTAATATTGCATTAAAATCCAAACTTTTGACCAATCAAATATTTTTTTCTCTAGATAAGGCCTAGTAGTTTAGAAACTAGATTCAATTTCCTATAGATTATTTTATAAAAACTTTTTAATATAAAGTCCAGAACCACTTCAACATTATGTGTCAAGTTGACATAACCCTGATTTGCTAGTTTTTCACTACCACTTAAGGCCATAGTTTGGTTGACCATGATCTTGCACATACCCTACATGAGATGAAGTTATGTTTGGAGGGAAGACCAATGGAGGTTATTAAAAAACTTATTCATTAAGTGATTGGTTACCCCACAATTGACAAAATAAAAACCATTCATTCTCAAAGCAAATATGTGATTGAAGCAAATACACTGGCATTGTGGAACAAGTGTGGAATGACAATTTTCACTAGTCAAGATGCCAAGAAAAATTTTTTTGTGAGGATAATATCTAACAATTCCTATCAATCCAATTAGCTAGACAATGTTCCCTATGTTCGAGTTGATGTGGCTTGGAAATTTGTGAAGAAAGGTCATTCTTACGACCTAATTGAGCTCTAATTACAATAGCTAGAAGAAGACTTGAAGAGTATAAGGAAGGAAATGTTGGAAATGTAGTATAAACTAGGTGAGTAAGAGGGGGGGGGAATCAGGAACCAAGAAAACTTATTATTTAATTCACCAATTAAACCTTCACACCATATATTGAGCTAATCACAATCATGGAAAAACTAAAAGAAATAAAACATTCATAACACTTGATAATATTTGATAACCCAAGAACCTTCCAAATAGAAAGTAAAACTGGGGTGGGGATGATACGCACAAGATTTATTACTATATTATAAAGTTAACCTATTAAATCTTACAATTGATCACTTCTAGTGATTTTTCCTAGTAGGGGAAATAAGGACTCTTAGGTCCACCTTGTGAAAAAATTTATACAATATAATTAAGAAAAAATTTATACAATATAATTAAGTATGCACTCAGTTAGGAGATTTTGAAAAAGACTATTAAGCCCATCTTGTTAGAGGATTTGACTAATGCACCTATTAGGATGAACTAGTAGTAGATCTCTTATCTGCAACTCAGTTTGTTGAATGAGATTCCTTTGATATGTAATGATCACCTTGATGTTTTTCCTTATACTACTCGTAGCCTTTGTCTTCTAATTTGCACTCATACTACTTTTACTTATTACACAATCTCATTTGGATATGCCAAGATGTATTACATATATACCAATACAAATCAACACCTTCTTGAATCAGCTACAATATCATAATTCACCAAGTCAGCTCATTGCTGAAACTCAGGTCTTGAAGACCACTTGGGTGATGTTCTGACACTCAACAACACTATCAACTTGGCAGGCTCTAGCACTCAGTTGACAATGGTACATAGTTCACATTGATAACTCAAAAGTAGCATGAACTCGGTTAGCACTTGGTGGCTCGGCAAACACTAAAGAACTTAGTAGATACTAAAGGGCTTAGTTGAAACCACAACTCGGTCAACACTACCTTCATTCTCTTTTGTTAACACTATCAACTTAGTAGACAATTATAAGCTCACTTAACACTATAGAGCTCAGTTAACATATCTTTATTCTTCTTTTAACATTTCTTCATTCTTCTTTGTTAACACTACCAACTTGATAGATATTGATAAGCTTGGTTAACACTATAGAGCTTGGTTAAAACCATTTCATTCATGGTTTACACTGATGAGCTCAATAGACATTGTGAAACTTGACTTCCACTAATTTCTACTTATGGATCTTGGTAGACTCTATAAAGATTGACTTACACTACATTTTGCCTTTGAAGCTCGGTAGCAACTACAAAGCTTGGTATACACTAATATCTTCCTCTTAAGATTTGTAGCAACTATAGAGCTTAGTAGAAATGTAATCAATCAATCTAATTAAATGTTTAGTCACTAATTGACAAATGATTTGATCATAAGGTCAGCAATCTCCCCCTTTGGCATTATTAACAAAAACACTTATCATACCAAAATACTGAATACTCAAAAATATAAGTTAAAAGTCCCCTTATCCATATGTTTGGGTCCATAACTCAATTTTCACTATTGTGCTATTACTCAATAAACACTGATTATATTTTTTATTTTTCAAAATTGTTTTTGTAGCTTTTTTTTTTTTGTGTGTGTGTGTGTGTGTGTATATATATATATATATATATATATATATATCCTCCTTGTATATAGATCCCATTTCGCCCTTGATCTTATTTCTTATGAATATACATATACCCCTTGATTTTGATACAAATGCCAAAAAAATGCATATCTACAAGGTAACACAAAAATGTGAAAGGAAATCACTATGTACTTCAAAATTATGGACATGGTTTTGTCCCAATTCTCTTGCAAAACTTTTCGAACTATTCAAAGCTATCTACACCTCTGCTAATAGTTCCATCATGTGATCAACAATTGAGAAATTGTTGTCATGGATCAATGTTTTATCATGAGCAGTATGTTTTTGCATTGCAACCATGTTTGGAATTATCATACTTTGTATGTCTACAAGTATAGCTCTTATCCTACCTTCTTCTCTCAACAACTCTCCTTGCAAGTCTGTCAAATTTTTGATCTTGACAAAATGTGTAGAACTAGTGCTAGGGTTAAGCAACAAATAGTGTGCACTTACCTTCATATCAACATCAATCTTAGACAACTTTTCCTTTATTTCTTTTTTGAAATTTAATGTGTCACTTAACTTCACAAATAAAGAAATAACATTATTTACAAATTTTTCAAAATTTACAAGAATGGTGAATAATTCCACTTGATTAATGGTAGTTTTCTATGCCACCTTCTCCAAAACTTTATTCTCAAACTTCCTTTCTACCCTCTATATAATTTTTTCCTATCCACTCAATTCATCATTAAACTTGTGAACAAATTTAGCAAGTTGAACCAAGATAGGTTGCTTCTCATCAACCTCTATACTAAGCGCATCAACAAATATTCCTTTAATGTCTTCAAACACTTGATTTTTCTTCTTCTTTTCTTATTTGAGCTTCAAGTATCATATTTAAGAGACTTAAAGTATGACATACCTCATCCTATATGTATATTCATAAGAAATAAGATCAAGGGGGATATAGGATATGTGTGTGTGTGTAAAAAAAAGCTACAAAAATAATTAAGTATGCACTTAGTTAGGAGATTTTGTACAAGACTATTAAGTCCACCTTGTTAGAGGATTTAATTTATGCACCTATAAGGATGAACTACTAGTAGATCTTTGATCTACAACTTGGTTTATTGAATGATATTTCTTTGATGTATAATGATCACATTGCTCTGATAGATAAGACTCTTCTTTTCCTTATACTACTTGTAGCCTTTGTCTTCTAATTTGAACTCATAGTGCTCTCATTTTTATATGCCAAGATGTATTACATATATTTCAATCCAAATAATTACCTTCTAGAGTTGGCTACAATACCCAATCCATCATAATTCACCAAGTTAGCTCACTGCTAAAACTCAGGTCCTAAAGACCACTCACGTGATGTTGTGACACTCAGCAACACTATCAACTTGAAAAGCTCTAGCACTCAGTTGAAATTGGTACATGGTCCACATTTATCACTCAGGAGTAGCTTGAACTCAGTTAGCACCTGGTGACTCAACGAACATTGAAGAACTCGGTAGATACTAAAGAGCTCAGTTGACACTACAACTTGGTCAATACTACCTTCATTCTCCTTTGTTAACATTGTCAACTTGGTAGACACTGATAAGATTGTTTAACACCAAAAAACTCAGTTAAAATTTCTTCATTCTACTTTGTTAACACTTCTAGCTTGATTAACACTATTTCCTACATGTTTTACACTGATGAGCTTGGTAGACACTGTAAAGCTCAGCTTGTACTACTTTCTACTTATGGAGCTCACTAGACTCTATGAAGCTCGGCTTACACAGAATTCTTCCTCTGAAGCTTAGTAGCAACTATAAAGCTCAGTATACACTAATATTTTCCTTTGAATCTTGGTAGAAACTATAGAGCTCAATAGTAATATAATCAATCAATTTAATTAAGTGTTTAGTTACTACCTAACAAATAATTTGACCATAAGGTCAATAGGAAAAAAAATACCATGTGTAAGTTTGGTTCTTTGTTAGTTTGCATATTTTTATATGTGTGAATCTCTTTTCCTGCCAAATGTAATTTGACATGGACCTATAAGAAGTCAGTCACTCTACAAATTGATGAGTTTATAAGTCAATTTGGAGATAATATGAAGATATGTTGCTTGGTAGACATTGGCAGTATGATTGCAAGGTTGTGCATGATTGTGTCAAGAATGTCTTTACTATTGAGAAAGGTGGTAGGAAGTTTTCCCTAATTCCTTTCTAGAATGAAGAGCTTGGTAGGAGGAATTTGAGTATTGGTAGCTGAGTTGAGTTGGCATATTCTGAGTCAAAGGTTGGAGATTAGTGTGGAAAGAAAACCTATAGCACACTTAAGATGAATGTGAAGAAGTAGAAGAAGAACAAAGGAAAGAGTGTATAAGTTGAAGACTTGGAGGATATGTATGTGAAGAAAGAGTTTTGGATTTATGTGTTGAATCCTAGAAGATGTTCTTCCAACTACTGAGAACATCTTTTCAAACCTGAGGTTTTTAACGTAGGAGCATCTTGGGTTTTCTTGCAATATTGCATGTTTGGAGGGATTTTAGTTAAGTACTATGGAGCTTGGTAGATACTAGTTTTTGACATACACTAGGAGCTTGACATGGTCTAGGAGCTTAGCATGGTCTAGAACTTGGAATGGTCTATGGAGGTTGGATTTGCTTAGGGATTTATTGGTGCTCAACTTGGTCTTGGTTTCTATTGGTGCCAAGTTGTCTATGAGCCAACTTTTGGCATTTAGTTTATGTATGGGCATTTAATTTAGTGTTGTAACTAACTTGTGGCTTCACATATATTTAATGTCAGCGATTTAATTTATTTTTTCATGCACTGGGCTGACTTATGGCTTAGTTAGGTATAAGTAATGGGTCTTGTAGTGTCTTTAAGTAGGAGGAGGATGGGGCAAAGGTTGATCATTCCAACTTTGAGAAGGAAATTTTGAAGAGCTAGGGATACAACTTGAGAAATAGGGGATTGCTTGGTGGACTTGAGGGTACAAGTGTTCATTCTTCTTGGTGTTCTTATCCAATTGAGTATCTAGACTAGTTGGGATTGGGTTTGTAATTGGATCTTGCAGGATCTTGCAGAACTAGTATTGTGATTGCTATTTGTACTTGGCCCTAACCCAAAAGGCCTTACAACCAGGCATATTGCATGTAGTGAGTTATATATATGAATAAAGAGTTGTGAATTGGTATCAAATCTTGCATTTTTCTTGCATTGTTTTTGGTTGTTGTTGTGTTTTCATTGTGTGGTTATTTGCTAGGGGTTTGGACATCTCCTTCGGGGATTATCCTGCCGTGCATTACATCATTTTGTGTCAATTTTAGATGGTTACTTTTAAGAATTAACGAAGAAATGAAAAATAGGTAAAGAATCCCCAAGTCATTAGTCGACAAATACTATGAAAGCATTTTTTTCTTTTAGATATAGATCAAGCCTGCATCCAAGAAGTCATACCTATAATTATGTGGACGAAACCATTAGGTTGTGAGATCAACATTGATGAGGTAGTGGTTGCAGTCACAACATTTTGTGATGAACCTATAGATAAAGAAGTTGATCCATTAAACACTTATAAAAATAAAAAATTTAAAATCATGATGGAAGCAAAGGTTCCTAAGCTGAATGAAAAATGAAAAGGGGTTATTGAAAACATGGAGAAATTTTTTTGTGAGGTTACCAAGTAGGAGGCACCATTACAAATTATACAAGTTAAAAGTGAAGATCTATCCAATGATGAAGAAGAAGAAGAAAGAAATGAAGAAGGACATGATGAAGAAAAAGAGGCAAAGGGTAAAGGAAAAGAGATAGTTGTGGTTGAGCCACAAACTAGAAAAGGAAAGAATAAATATCCAATGCCTACCCCTAACACACAAAGAGTGAAAACATAGAGAACCAAGGTATCTTCTACTAGAGCTACCAAGCCACAGAGAAAGTAAGTAGTTAAAGTTACAAAACTAGCTCAAGGAAAAAGTGCATCAAAGAGAAAAGTTAATCTAGAAGGGGTCAAGTTGATTAGACTAGTAAAGAAGCTGAGGAGAATGCCTATGGTAGCTAAGGAATATGGTGATGAAGAAAGGACATAATCTAAATATACAAGAAAGTTTAGAGTGGTTGTACATAAGAAGTCCCAAAAAAAAGAGGTATGTGAGAATATAGGGGAAGTGTAGGACTATCCAAATTTCATTTTTATTAAGTATGATAAATTAAGCAATAAAGATAAGAATAAAGTTGAACAAGCTGCGTGAGACATGCTAGAAAAATTTAAGTACAAACCACTAGAGTTAGGGAATATGATACCCAATGAGCTCTATAGTGGAGTAGATGGAAAATGGAAATATGCCTTAACTAAAAGGAAAATCAAAGAGGGTACACTTGCTCAAGTCGTGCTTGAGCTAAATAAGAAATAAATTGTAAAATCCATAAAGAGTTTAATAACATATTTGTACCTAAGAGAAGGAATTTCCAAATCTTGAAAAACATAAACAAACTCATTGTGGAGGAAAGAAAAAATGATATGGAAAAAGAGATATGGAATGATTCCTCGAGATGAGAAGAAGGAAGAAGTAGAAAAAGATGAACAAGAACATGTGGAATTAGACAATATTGAAGATATTGATGATGGTCAAGATAATCTTATCAATACATTCCATAATTTGGTGCAAATGAGTGAAAGGAAAATAGAGACAGTGGTCATTGACGATGAACTAGACAAGATCCCAGAGAAGAATGTGTTAAGTTAAGGGAATGCCACAATTGAGCTAAGAGAGAAAAGAGAAGATCTTGTAAAAATTGATTCAATACACTTTCCAACTTGTGAGAAGCTAAGGGGCCTCAATCCTATGATTGTGAAAGTCAAGGACTACCCTAAAATTGATGCATAGGAGTCCATTCAACAAGTAGAAACTATCTGTGTTATTCCTATTATTTTCATTTTTGTATTAGTCAAGAAAAATGCCAAGGAGAAGGTTAGGATAAATAATAAGATATGCTAACCAATGCAGAATGAAATTTTTTAATCCTAGAATAGAAAATTGAGGCCTATGATGACAATGTGACTATTGAGAAGAAGCATGAAAAGAGATGAAATGGTCAAGTAGACCAGAATACATGTGAAAGATCAAGTTCCTTAGGACTTTAGATTAAGTGAGAAAAGGAGGTTGGACAATTGAGTTCCAAACATGAACTCATTACAAATGTTGAAAAAGAGAAGGAGAATGCACCTAAAAAGTTGGTGACTACTAATTTTTAGAATCAAATAGCTATTGTGGAGAAGAAGAAAACCAAGGAGACACCTAGGCCAAGTGTAAATGTAGAAACTGAAGGTTTATAGTTGACTATGTGAAGCTCCAACAGCCCAAACTTAAAGGGGAAGAGGATCAAGAAAATGAAAATCAAGTCTCGAATGGAAATTCAAGGTAAGCATGTTACCTTAGATGAAGTTATTTTGATCCCCAATTGGGGCACAAACAATTTTACTCTTGATTGGTTGAAAACATTGACTAAGATCTTTGCAAGGAAAACAAAGTAGGAGGAAATGAGGAGAGAACATCAGTAGAGGCTATGTATTGCATGAGATCAAGGATATATTCCTTAAAGATATTGATATTAAGAACTTTAATGAACAAGCCCCAATCATTGAATAGTTGATTCATATTGTGAAAAAGTTAAATGACCTTGACATTTATAGAAGAACAAATATTATACAGAGGTCGGAGAGAACATTTGAGATTAAGATAGTGGATAAAGTTGCAATAGAGATTGCAGTGAAGCATGTTGAAATTTCTTCCCTTGTAAATGATTTTGAGAAGATTGTACAAAATTTAAATATAATATTTATGAAACTATGTTACATACCTTCTAATGACACTCAAAAATGCATTCCTATTTTGAGTACCATTCCAAAATTTGAGTCATTTTGAGCACTATAGGCACATTTTCTTGCTTGTATACTCGATTGTCGTATTAAGGTCTAAGTGGTGTTTTTATGTTTCTAACACTTTTCATTCAACATATCTATGCATCATATAATGATAAACTGACATTCTAAACCATTCTATGAAGTTATGTTTTGAGTAATGTTCAATTCTACATTTTTTGCTTGTGTCAAATAGTGACAGGAGGCCTAGTTTGCATTTGAATAACTTTCACCTAGTTATGTTTCATGACTCGCCACTTTGGGATTTTTAGTATAAATATTAGTGAACCTATGTTTCAATTTTGGAATCATTTTGATATTTTTTGACTAGGTTTTGAATCCATCAAATTTGGTTACTTATCTTTGTCATGTTGATGCATATTTCTTAAAAATCTAGGAGGCCTTGTTTGACCTATTATAACTTTGACCCAGTTGATCATACAGAGAAAATTCCTTTAAGTTGCACACTTTCTACTCTCTAGATTTAAGCCTATGATGAATCTATTTGATCAGTTTTCAAATGAGATTCTGAAAGCAATTTATAACTTTTTACTAGTGTCATAAAGTGCAGATTGATTAATACTGCAGTTTGAGCTATAATATCTTCGAATCCATAATAGATGAGATCAAATGGTTTCTACCACTACATTCTACTCTAGAAATACTTCAAGTTTTCTTATTTGCAAACCTTGATGAATCTATTTGCACATTTTTCTAGGGCCTTTCCATTTGCAAAAAATACTTTTCTATTGATGTTCCCAGTCCTGCAAATTTGAGTAGCCCACTTTGCATGCTCGTCAAATGCATCCTCTGATTTTTTCATGACACCAAATCACAGAATTATATTGTCCTCATGGAAATGAATTTTTTCCCTAGTTTTCAAGCCTTCAAGTATTTGTTTTCCCTATTTTCAAAGCTCAAACCAAACACACTTTCTAGTTTTCTAACTTGTTTATCTGTAGGTATTTTTGACTAGGCAATGTCAAACATCAATGTCTTTTGACTGAGTGAGCACCATGAGACAAGATCTGACAAGATGCAAGAAATCTTTGCTTTATTTTTGGGAAGATTGTGTGACAATTTTTGCATCGATATTTCAGATCACACTCTATGATCCATCATCAGGATGAAAGAGCTAAAGGAGAAATGTGGTAAGATTGTAGACCTAGGGTGGATACAAGGGGAAGGTGGGGGGCAAGGGGGGTTGTTGTGGGTGCACAACATTTGAGGAGAGTTTGAGGTTTGGCAACAAGGTGAATAAGGGAAGGATCATAGGTATAGTGAGAAAATTAAAAAGATATATCTAAATATGTGAAGAATAAGTGAAAAATAAAGAACAAACTTAATAATGAAAATAAAAATAAAAATAAAAATAAAGATAAAAACCATTTGAATGGTTTATATATATATATATGGAGGGTATCCTAGAAAGTAGAACAAGAAAAAGAAAAAGATTAGAACTAATTTAAGAATGAAAATAATAGTAATGATATAAAATTAAAATAAATTACATGTAATTATTATTATTATCTAAAATATATATATATATATATATATATATATATATGAATATGAACAATAAAAATTAGTTATGGATTTAGGTAAAAGAGTTAGGGAAATATAGCGACAATAAAAATAATGAAGGATTTTAAAAGTGCTAAATAAATCAAGCAAATATATATATATACTTTTGTTTTAATTTTTATTTAATTTATATCTATTTTATAAATGTGTGTGTGTAGATATTTATTTACATTCATATGTGTATGTGTGTGTGTGTGTGTGTGTGTGTGTGTGTGTGTGTGTGTGTGTGTGTGTGTGTGTATGTCTATGCAAATAACTATATGTATAAAAAGAATGAACTGGATACATCCCAAGAATGTGTATATATATATAGAAGTAGGCAAAAAAAAAAACTCAAAATGAAGAGAGGGGGAATGAGAGAGGGGAGCGCGGATAGGAGAGGAAGCATGTTGGGGGAATGATGGAGAGAGAGAGAGAGAGTAGAGAGAGGGAGGGAGGGGAGAGAGAGAGAGGGAGGGAGAGAGAGAGAGAGAGAGAGAGAGAGAGAGAGAGAGAGAGAGAGAGAGAGAGAGAGAGAGAGAGAGAGATCCTCAAGGTTGACCCAAATAATTTATAATAGAGGATAATAAGGGTTGCCAAGAATTGCTAAAAAGAATCCTTCATCTCGATATTAAGGTTCCACAGGTGGTTGCTGATTTCAATGGCCTCTTTAATTTTTCACCTCAAGAAATTATCTTCTTTGCATATGACTTGAGTCTTCTCTAAGAAAATGTGGTGTTTGGTCATTGAGGAGTGCTTAGCTAGGGCTGACTTGGAAACTCAAACATGTTTTATGTCAGCCCCATGTTCTTTTAATCAAGTCTTGATAGCATTTCATGTTTCTCCTATATAAGGAACACCACAAGAACATTCAATCTTGTAGACTTCCAATTCCATAAGGGTATCTTTGGGGTCTTTCAAAGATTGGCTACGATGTTTAACCAATGAGAAGGGTTTGAAAGTGTTGCAAATGCCCTTATTGCCTAGGATTTAAGCAATCTTGTGGGAGATCCTATTGATAAAGGGCACCAAGACCCTATGAGCGTGAGGAATTTTGAGCGGGTTGGATTGAGAAAGGATAAGGATTTTGGTGTCTTTGATAGCCTTTGTGATTTCTCTACTAGAGTACCCATTCATCTGGAATATGTTGCAAAGATGTGAGAGCTCAAGGTCTTTGGGTTCATCATCGTAGATGTGGAAGGCTCTCAAGATGAGCATCTTTAGAACATCAAATTTTTTACTAGGGTGGTGGTGTGAAGATGAATGAAGGTATAGATATGTGTGGGTGGATTTTTGGAAGACTCAACAACCTATGGATTCATCACATTTTTTGATGAGTAAGATGTTGAGAAAAGAAAGTTGATTGTCCGACTCAGTCTCTAGTGTGAAGGAAATGTAAGGAGTGATGTTGTTGAGAAGAGTGAGGAAGTCTTGGAGTTTGTCTAGGCCATGGGGCCAATAGATGTTTGTGTCATCTAGATATCTTTTCCACCATCTAGGTTTGAGGGGAAAGGAATAAAACACAATTTCTTCAAAATGTTCCATGTACAGGTTTGTAATAATGGGAGAAAGTGGCGAGCCCATGACAACCCCATCAACTTGTTCGTAGATGATGTCTTGGAATGAGAATAATGTGGATCTAAGGCACAATTTGACTAATGTTGTGATTTCTTCATTAGTCTTTTGCTTGACAATCTCTAAGGAATCTCGGATAATAACTTTTGTAAAGAGGGAGACGACATCAAAACTCACAAGGAGGTTTGAATCAGCAAGAATTTTTCCCTTGATGAACTCAATGAAATGGGATGAGTCCTTGGTGGAAGTAGAAGTGTTTCTGACTAATGGCACAATAAGTTTAGCAAGAAATGAGGTAAGAGAATAAGTAGGATCCAATGGTATTGATAATGAGTCTAAGAGGAACCTTCGTTTTATGAATTTTTTATGCACCATAAATATGGGGGGTTATTTCTTTAGAAGGGATGAGATGCTTTTTGGTCTCATTGTCAAAAGACGAGCAAGATATTGATGTCTTGACCTTTTTTAAAATTTTGGAACAAGGGTTACATGGAAGTATTTTATAAGTGCAATTATCTAAAAGGAGGAGCAACATTTTGGATACATAGTCTTGATGGTTCATGATGACTATGGCATTCCCTTTGTTTGCCTAGGTAATCACAAGATCTTTGTTCTTAAGAAATTTGATAAATGCTAATCATTCAAAACTAGGAATATTGTTCCTAGGAGGTTTAGCATGCCTTAATGCCATGACACAATCTTGTCAAACTTCTTCTATGACATCTAGAGGAAGAGAGCGAACTAAATTTTTGATTTCAATGAGAAAATCTATATGGGCAACATTCTTTGGTAAAATAGCAAAATCAAGACCATGTTTCAGAAAATTAAAAGCTTCGGTGCTTAATGGGGCATTAGAGAGATTAATGATTGATTTTCTCTCCTAGTCTTGGATGTACAAAGACTCAGACTTGTGGTGAAAAGCATTGGGTTGGGTGTCATGAGAGATAGGATGATGAAGAGATCCTGCATGATTAATGTGATGAGAGGAACTAGTAAAGACCATGGGTGAAATGGCTCACTCAAGGGTGCAAGTGAAAAGATGTGCATTGGGTTCGGGTGCATAGGGTTGGGGTGATGCATACATAGTGCGGTGTAAAGTGACATCAAACAATCAAGAAGACATAGTGGAGACCATGAATTATGTATCCAGTACAGTGGAAGGTGAATAAGGATCCCAAGGTTTATCTTTGTTGGGAGAAGAAGATCTACATTTAGTGTCAATTTGAATAGAAGTTGAAAGCTAAGATGAGGAGTTATTGAGAGACATACCTATGTGTTGACTATTGGGAGAAGTTCATTGTTGGATTACTACATACTTGTGATTGGTTCTATAATTTAGGTGTCACTGAGTTTGATGGAAGATTTGAGCTATGTCCTATTACTCTGTGTTGGATGATGTTCTAGGAAGATGCTTGGTGGGGGTTATTGTTTTTGGCATCTTCTAAGTTTGGGGTGGCTCTATGTTGGAGTGGTGAGGACTCTCACAATGGCCTATGTTGTGACCAAGAGAAGAGGTCAATGGCCTCATCATGTTTTTTTCATACTTTTGTTCATACAAACTATTAGCATATCAGCTTTCAAAGCCCTATTATCTATCTAGGTTAGTTTTTAAAGCCAGTTGATAGGCCCTGTTAGTAGAAAGTCATAGTTTGTAGATAAGTGATAAAATGAATTCTAATGATGGTTTACTGGTTGAATTTGATCTTGATTAGTGTTAGATTCTCATTAGATTAGTTTGTAATGTCAGTTGTTTGAAAATGAAAAAAAATTAGCCAGACCCACTTTGGGGTCCAATTGATTCCATCAGACTAATGAAGATATGTGCAAATTGAAGTTTTTGAAAAGGAAAGTGTAATAATTTCTAATTGTAACAATTTTCACTATATCTATATCATCATTCAAGTTCAAATGAATTTATGGGATCAAATTTAATATGAATGAAAGTGGATCCAAATATGTGCAGGGGACCATTCATTTTGATTATATATGCCAAAAGTGTGCATTACAACATTTTGAGCTATAGAAGATAATGAATTTTTTAAAATAATAAGTGGCAATGAATGGAATGCATTGGTTGTTTTAAATTTTGCAAGAAACATTTTAATTAAAATAACAAACATTGAATCTGAGTTGGGTGAATTATATGCCAAGTTTTTGATTTGTTTCATTAACCAGAGAGGATTTGGGTTTCAAGCTCAAGCTCTGATTTTTAGTGTGCCTCTCCACCATTCTAGCAAAACTCACCAAGTTTGAACCATTAGAAATAAAAAATGAAAGGAATGATTGCCTCACAAGGCTATGGGCTTTATTCCTCCCCTATTGTGTGAGTGTCTTTATTTTTCATGTATCCAAAATCTATGCAATAGAGGGTGAGAGGAAGCTTCAAAAAGTTTCACGGAGGCAACATGAACAACATGGCATCATTTTAAAGCTGAGAGACCCACAACATAGAGGGGGTAGAGCATTGTCTCCTACTATTGGTTACTAGTCAAATTATGTACATAGGACCCTATTTCATATTGCAATCCATGGGGAACTACAATCAACAGCAAGGGAAATATGTAAGAGGATGTAGGAGCTCTCATGGCTAGGAGAAAATTGTAGTGTATCACCCCACACCAAGGGGAAGACCACCACATCATAAAAGAAAAACATCCCATGGTTGGAGATCCCATCAGGATACAGTTCATAGTAGGTGCAAGAAGACATGCCCACAAATGGAGAAGTTAGAAGACAACAATGTCTCACGGTAAGTGAATCTCACAACAAGCAAATGAATTAGAGGTGAGAAACACTCCACGACATACAGGGGAGGAGATCTCTAAAGCTAGAGCAACTCCAGTGTTTGAAATACAATGTAGTCCATGCAAAGGTGTAGAGATCCCAATTAGGGCATGCAAAAGATCTCCCTTTCTATTGGAAACAATAGAGACGACATTGGAGTGAGATGCTCCATAGCAATCAGTGGTGGCAACTGAGTAAAGGAACATTCCACCATTTTTTTTTAAAAGAAGGAGACATCTATGGCAGTAGGGGAGATGCCATAGTCCATGCCATGTAAAGAGAATGCCATCTATAGGAAGACAATACACATCCATGGTAGGAAGAAGGTAGATAAATCTACTGTCTTTATGCCACATGCATCTAAAATGATAGTTATCTAATGTTCATTAACATGGGAAATTGATATTAACTTGTCTACAAAATGACAACCATATGAAGGTAGAGCTTTTGTGGAGGGTCCTACCCATCCAACTAGTTGATAGAAAAGTTAGCATCATTTTAATGGTCAACATAAAGAATAAAATGTGACACATTATATCATTTCAGGATTCTTTCATATTATCAGAGATGGAGAATAAAGTGCCCTACGATGCTGCGATGGGCCCTCTTTGTCATGTGGTCAAGAAATGGAGATAACAATGCTATGATGGGAAGATGGATCATAAGGTTAGGGATGTTGAAATTGTGGTTGGAGATATTATGACAAGCCACTTCTTCAAAGCTTACAAAGTTATGAAAATACTATGTCATGAGATCTTGGTTAGGTAATTTCAACAGTAAGATGCTATGATTTCTAGATGCCATAAGATCATAGAATGATTTCCAAAATATTATGATGCTATGAAAAGGGGAGTTTGGCATGAGATCATGGAAAGAAAAATTTAGTGCCAAGATATTATGAAAATTTTAATATCATAAATGCATACATTTTAAAATTCAAATGTTTCAAATGTTGCCCAGTTGATGATGACAAATGGGAATCTAACAAGTGGCACTGGTGGATTGGATAGGAATGGAGAATGAGTGAACATTTAAAATTCAAAGCTATTCAACATACATGAAATTCAAAGTTGAAACTTTTAAATGAATTTAATGTTTTATATAGTTTTAACTATGTAAGATTTTAAATTTTTCATTTTTAATGATTGTTCATGGTCCGAGGGACGAAATTTTGAATTTATCTTAGGTGCACAATTTTTGTCCAAAATATACACTATAATATACAGTCAAAACTGGGAAGAGATGAATTTTCCATTTTTGCAATTTTTTTTTGTATAGGTATTCTCTAGAAGCAACTACAAGAGGATTTGTAATTTTGAGGAATCCTCAGTGATAAATTGTAGATTTGATATTTTCAGAGGGAAATAGGATCAGATATGATCAAATTTGCATAAAATTTGATTTCATTAGTTATGAGGGATGATTTGATTATTTTAAATGTAGTTGGTTGCAAATGATGTTTTTACCAACAATACAATTGAATTTCATGGCAAAAGCAGAAGTGACAAGCTAGATTTGAAGCTCTAGCACATTCTATCATGCATATTTGATATTTCTTCAGAGGATATTTTGTTGATTGTTTTGAGGGATATATCAAAAAAAAATAACATCATTTATGGTTTTAATTGTAGGTAGATGAAGAAATTTCAATTTCAACAACATCAGGATGAAGATATTTCAGTGGGACACATGTCAGTTTTAGATGGCAATTCTAGAAATTTCTTCTCCTCTGCTCATTGTAAGGGTTCTTAGTTCTAAGCATTTTTCATTACTATGTGACCACTTTTTTGGTTCTAGAGTTGGAAAATTTCATGACTATTGTGATACCATTTCTTCTTAGTATTCCTCTGATATGAACAACAATAGTCTATTTCTTTTGAAGAATTCTATACTACACAGTCATCCCTTGGTTTTATTTTCTAAGTTTTGATATACAAATGATGTATTGGTTTCAATGAGATTAATACAAGAGCTTCATTTCTCTTAATTTCATTCTAATTCTCATCTCCTTCCCCTAATATTTGTAATGTTTTAGATTTAAGAATGAAGAGTTTGAACTCAATTATAGTCCCTTAAGATTGTATGTCTAGATCGGTTTGCTATTGGAACAAAGAGCCAAGTAAATGCTTATTTACCTTGATAGGGTTGCAGTTTTCACCAAGAGGATAGTACAATAAGTATGAGAGTTTTTATGAAGATAGATATCTATTTCAAGCTAGATAGATGGATTGAATGTCTGAGTATACGAGTATATTAGGATATCCATCTATATATTAAGGTTTAGTTGATGCCCAATGAATAAGGGACCGGTCAGCTTAGAGATTGCATGTTCTCTATTGTTGCATACCCAGATTATGTTGAGATCCAAATCTTTAATTGAATATTTTTTCCTGTTATGTTTAAGGAAATAAAAGAGTTTTCTCTCACTTGGTTTACCAGTTTTATGTGCTTTGTTATTAGCTATTTCATGAACATGAATGATTACATAAACATAGAAGATTAAGGGGTTTTATCTACTATCTAGATTCAATTGTATGCCTTACACTAGTACCATATAAAGAATATGAGGTCCACCCACCTAGGTCTTGCAAAGTTTGAAGAAGAATAAGGAGAGCTAAATAGCCTTATAGTTGGCCCAAGATTGCATTCAAGTGCATCCATCATAGGAATTTGCTTGCCTTAGATGTATTGGTCTAGTTTCTTGGTTATCTATAAATATATTAAATCAAGAGCCAACACTTTCATTCACAATAGAAATAAGGGATCAAATGGATAAGATTGATGTTGATTTATAGCAAAGTGGAGATACATTGACATTGGACACAAGTTCAAGTTCAGTTTTATTTAGTGGTAAAATGGAAGCAATTTAATAAGGATGTAAACTTCCACTTTATGGGGTCACTAAGAAATTCAAATATGTGTGAGGGAAAGATGGTAATTTTAAAATATGATTCCACTTATAATCAAAATTAGACTATCTAGGATCCAATAGAAGAAAGGAGCTAATGCAAAATTCAAATTACAAGGTGGAATGGAATACAAGGAAATGTACTCTCTTATGCCCTTAATAGGATAATGTAAATGTAGTATTGAATTAATATATGCTACATGAGAATAATAAGCCAAATTAAGATGTAAAGCTAGGGTACAGATATGAAATGAATAAAATATAAATAGCTAACCTTGAAATACGTAGAGGAAAAGGTAATTTTTTTGTAGAACTCATAGATACAAACTATTTCAGAACTTCCAATCACAGATCTCAAAATAAAAAGATGAAAGGAATAAAACCCAGAAATCTCCATGGAATATAAGATAGAAGGACTTGGTTGACTTTGGAAGATATCCTATAACCATGTTGATATAGTATGGCAATCTACACGTGAAAACTCCAAAAACCTCATGAACTATATGTTCCAAATTTGCAATCATTTTCACTACTGCCCTACAAATCAACTTTGAAAGGAAAGGTTTTTTGGTTGGCGTTTGATGAGAGCTTACCGTGGTCAAGCCCTAGGTTAAGGAATTAACTATTATTGGGAACTATAAATGTAAATCACTATAAAAATAGATAGATTTTAGGATTTACATTACTTGAAACCCTTGTTTGTAAAGATTTTGCATGTAAATGTATTATACATCTTGAATTTAGTATGAAGGATGTAGGATATCTCCATAATTTCAATTGATCTACCATAAGTATATCATGGAACCATGGATGTAAATGTGATTAAACAAAGAAGATAATGAATTCCTTAATGTAGATATCCTCCCTTAATGGATAGAAAAAAGTTAGATCTTGAAGAAGAAATGCCCATAAAGAATCCTTGAATGTTTAAAGAAGCTTTCTTGAATGCTTGAATGCCTTGCCTTGGGAACTTGATGATCTCTAAATTCTTGATGAGATGAGATATGAATATGAATCCCCAAGCTTTCTTTTGTACTAGTTTCCTAGTGGGAAAATAGTTAAAAGCCAACTATAGGCTGACTGTTAAATAAAGAGTTAACTATAGGTTGATTGTTAAGTGGAGAGCTAACTGCAGGATGACTATTAAGTGAAGAGTTAACTTTGGGCTGACTATTAATCAAAGAGTTAACTTCAATTGATAGGGGAGAGATAAATTAATTGATAAGCTTGAAAACTTTTGGGCACTAAAATTTACACTCATCAAGGACCAGGTCAACTCGAGTCAACCTAGTCCTAGACTAGGTCGACCCTAACCTAGAAAATGGAGGAAAAGTACCTCAAGGAGGACTAGGTCAACCATTTCCTAGACTAGGCCAACCTTTTCCTGGACTAGGTCAACCTAGGCTAACTTAGTCCTAAAGAGTGGGGAGAAAATGCCTCAAAGAGGACTAAGTCAACCTAGTCCTAGAATAGGTTGACCTAGGTTTTCTTAGTCCCAAAGACTGGAAATAAATGGCCTTAAAGAGGATTAGATTGACCTAGGTCAACTTAGTCCTAGAGACTAGAGAGGAAAGACCTTGGGAAGGCCCAGAAGGATGCACAAATAAAACTAGAAGATAACGGACTAATATAATCAAAAGGATATCACAAAAACACCTAGAAGACTATGTTGAAAGGAGAGAGATGATGAGGAAGAATAAAATTGAAGAGGACAAGAGAAAGGGAGACACTAAGCACAGGTCCTTCCATGGTCCAAGAGAGGAATTATGGAAAAGGGTGCTAAAAGGTATTAAAATACAAGTGTGTCTATTTTAAGATGGTACATTTGGCCCCCACTTTAGTGGGAGTATGAGTTTCCTCAAACTCATGGTAAAATAGATCAAAATGAAAAGACAGACTTATCATAGCCTAGAAGAAAATGAAATCATCAAGCTATGAACAATGCATATATTTGCAGATAACCTAGAAATCATACCAAGCCATAAAGTCCAAAGTACTCTAAGCCATACTTAGAATCTGTATTTGCCCCTATAAAACTTGAGTCTTCATCAAATCCCAAAATCACAATAAGAGAGATGTCACCAATAAGAAATGAAGAGAGAGAAAGAGAAGGGGGTATAATCAACTTGCCTAATAAGGTTTGTGTTCCCAATAGTCAATCCTATAAATTTTCTTTACACTCATGATATAGTACTCTTATATTATGATAATGGTTTATGTATAGATTTGGATAGGTCAAATGGTCTAGCAAGTGTGTGTGGCATGGTAGTCAACCACTCCAAGACATGTAAAGAGAGAGAGTAGTTGGCCGAAGCAAGTTGTGTCATGCTAGTGTACTCTATATGGTGTGCTTGAAAAATTAAAAAATATATGAGAAGGATAAGGAAACCATGTATGCCCCCCTTAAGATGGAAAAATTATTTATTATTTTAGCATCTTATGGATGTGATGAAGGATAGAACAATTTCAACATCAATATAGTATCTACAAATAATGCCCTATCTAAACCAAAGAGATCATAGCTCTTATGAGGCCATGGAAGGGTAGAATACAGAGACACCATTAAAGAATGGAAAAAAGGAAATCCTTGAAAAAGATGATACACTATAATGACTATTTTAAAGTGATCTATCTACTGTGTAAACCCACTTTCTAATATTATAAGATTATGTGTGACATGATAAAAGAAAACACTAAATCAAAGGTGTTGATATTAAGGTCAATTTGTCTATTAGTGACTCAACACTTAGTTAGTTGGTCATATTTCTAACAAGCTCTATAGTTGCTACCAAGCTTATCATTCATCCAGTAGTGTTAACCAAGTGTTTTAGTTGCTACCAAGCTAAATAGCTAGTTTACAGTTCATGTTGAGCTACATAGTGTTTCTCGAGTAGTTGAGATAGTTTTCAGTATAGCCCGAGCATAGTAGTTTCTACCATGATATCTAGTAGAATTGATGAAGACTCTAGTGTTAATTGAGCTATGTAGTGTTAACTAAGTTCTATAGTGTCTACTAAGCTTGCAGCATTAACATATTGAATCTAGTGTTGACTGAGTCATGCAATGTCAACCGAGTGATTCAACAGTTACCAATTTTCTCAATATTGATTGAGTTACACAGTGTTGATTGAGTTTGAGCTACTCGAAAGTGATTATTATGGGCTAAGCTTCAACTTCAAATAAGTGCCAGAGTTTTCAGAGCATTGATAGTATTTTTTGAGTATCACAACATCACCAAGTTTGTCTTTAGAACCTAAGTTACAACAATTGGCTTAACTTTGTGAATTATGATTAAATTGGTATAGTAGCTAACTCCAATAAGTAGCTGTTTGGATTGATATATATGTAACTCATTGTATCATATCCAAGTGTGTCAATAAGAAGGACTATGAAGTGAATGAGTGTGAATTGAAGAAGGATACAAGCAGTATAAGGGACAATATAGATTTATCTATCATAGCTAGGTGACCATTGCAATACAAGTAATCTCATTCATCAAATTAAAGTTGCAAATCAGAGATCAACCACTGATTCACCCTAACAAGTGCATCAGTGAAATCCTTTAACCAGGTGAACTTAAAATTCTTTTTCTAAATCTCCTAATAGAGTGCATACTTCATTTTATGTTTGTAAATCCTTAACAAGGTGGAGCTCACAGTCCTTATTTTTCTTAATAGGGAAGATCACCAAAAGTGGTCAATTGTAAGCCTTAATAGGTTAACTTTATACTGCATTACTAAAGCTTGTGGGTATCATCCCCACCCAAGTTTTTCTTTCTAATTGGAAGATTTTTGGGTCACCATATCTTCTGTCAAATTGTTATGAATGTTTTATTTCTTTCATTCTTTCATGCATGCAATTAGATCAAAATAATATATGAAGGATTAATTGGATAAATAAGATAATTTTTTATTGGTTCCTAATTCACCCCTCCCCTCTAAGTAGCCTAACCTACCTTATATTTCCAACAATTGGTATCAAAGCATTTGGTTCTCACAAAAGAAGTTTACCCACTTGAGATAAGGTTAGAGGCAATGGAGGTATATAGGTGAGATAAGGCTACTAAGAATGAAAAGATGGATCTGGAATTAGCCATTCAAAAACTCAAGAAAGTAAAGGAGCAACTCTCTATTTCATTGAAAAGAAGGAAAGATGTTGCAGCATAAATGGATGAAAATATCTACATTGAAGAAAGAATTGAAGACTTATGTCCAAAAAGAAATTTAGACGAAGTTGATGTAGCAATAAAAGACCTACTAGAGAAAATTTCCAATCTTCAAGAAGTTAGAAAGCTGAAAAGAAAGTAATAAATCCAATCAATTAGATTACATGAAGTCATGGAATAAAACTACAAAGACAAAGAAGTGATAGAAGAAAATGATAATGAATTCAACAACTATCCCTTTAGCAAGCACATTTCATTGATCAACTCAATGATGTAAATCAAGAGCTTGTCAATCTAAAGATAAAGAATGAGAGACTACAAAATGATCTCAACATTGAAAAGAAAACCAATGAGAGAATGATGAAATCTCAAGAAAGCATGAATCAATTGAATGAGAGAAATCATTATAGACACAAAGGTAAAGCTAGATTGGGATATACAGAAGAAGGTGAATCATCTCAACAAGGATCTCAAAAGAACAAAGACCTACTTGCAATCATTGTGGTAAGATAGGTCAGACACCAAATAAATGTTGGAGAAATGGAAAAGAAAAATTCAATGGAAAGTGTTACAGTTTCAATAAGCATGGACATAGAGCAATTGAATTCATAGAGAAAGCTAAGTTTGAAGGAAAGTGTCACAATTGCAACAAATAAGGACACAAATCTTCAAAGTGTAAGACCAAGAAGTCGAACCCTGTAGAATAAATTGTGAAAGCAATATTTGGATGGGATTACACCACATGTTGTAGATGTCACTACTATGGTGAGTTAGGGCACATTGGAGCAAACTATGTGAAACATCACATGAGGAAAAGAGATACTACAAAGAGATATTTTATTTGTATAGAACTTGAACATCTTGTCAAGAATTGTATGACTATAGGAAGAATTAGAGATGAAAAGAAAGCCAAAGATGACAACATTAGAAAACAAATAAGGCAACAATGGGTACAAAAATCTTTAGAGAATGTAGGCCAAAGTCCTGAAATTTTTGACACCCAAGTTAGTGAGTTGGGTGGCCCAAGCATTTCAACTTAGTTCCCCATAGAGATCACTAGAACTGTAATTAAGAAGAAATCATCTAACATCAGTTCTAGCTAGCAAGAAAAATATCCATATCAACATTCAAGATGCACAAGGATCACTGAGTGATGATAGAATATCAAGACCTTACTTGGCAAGGTCAGGTCACAAGATCTTACCAAGAAAGGTCAGGTTGCATATCTTTTTAGGAAGTAGACACTAAGTTAGCATCTCTACCTAGTGCCAAGTTTAGACCAAATGATTGTAATTTTACTGAGTTTAAAGTTCTTTGAGTTGGTAATTTCTACTAAGTCAAGATATGTTACCAAGTTGAAGGAATCTTCCAAGCATTAAAGACCAAACTGAGTGGAGGACAACCTATCACTAAGTGAGTATGTGTACAAAGCATTAATGATGATTGTAAAGAAGAAATTTGTTAAAAGGAAGAAATCAATTATATTGTTTCACCATGAATTTTATAGAGAAAAGAGTTTAGAGAGAATTCAGAGCCTCTGGGGGATTTTAGTAGTTGTTGTTGAAGATTCTCTTGCATTTGAAACCCTACTGAGTGATGGCATCTTCAAGAAACAAGGCTAAGAAACATTCAAAAATATTAGTTCATGGAGTGGATTGCAAGGCTCCTGCATTCAAACTGAGTCTAGCAGTTGAAGAGGCACTAGACCCCACTACAACACAATCACAGATTCCACCAAAGGTACTTCTTGTCCATGACATTTTTTCATTCTATTACTATTCTATTTAGGAGCTTGGAACCCTAGAAATGAATGGATCATTTAATGAGATTTGTGGATGGCATTCTAAAACCTAAGCACAAACATTTGGAGACAAAGGGTTTAACACATATTCTACATATGCCAAAGGATTTTCAAGTGAAATGGATCATATTTATCCTGATTCATGTTCACAATGGATAATTGTGGCTACATCATCCTATTCCAATAACCAAGAAGATGATACATAAGATCATTGGATTGCCCATGTTGAATAAAGAAAAGACCACTAAAACCCTAGGAAAGAAAAAACTAACAAAGGGAACTCTTTCCAAGTGGGATGGAAGAGGCATGAAGCGAAGTGGTGTGACTAACATGGAATTAAATTTTTCCATCTATGTAATTTCTCACAAGATCTATAGCTCAATTCGGTTGAACAACATTTCATGTGCAACAATTGACCTAGCATACAAGGTTGTGAAGGACGATCTATCTTTCGACCTTACGAAGATGTTGTTGATTCAATTCAACAAGAACTTGGAGAGCATCTGAGTGTCAAAGAATAATCTATGTAATTTTGGTTCTCTCTTGACATGTTTATTCTTTTAATTATATTAGAATTTTTTTCCCTTCTAAAAGATCTATGGTATGGAAGAAAGATACTCCAGTGCTATACCAAATCAATGAATTCATAGGAGAGATGGGAGAAAAATTTGATAGTATCATGGACAACTATTTTGAAACTTTTAAGGAGAAAATGTTAAGAATATTTAGGATCCATAGAAAGCTTGTAGAAGATTATGAGAAAGATATTTTTTTTATGGTTGATTATGATAAGGTTTGCATTCAGGCAGTTAGACCTAAAGTGGCATGGATAAAGCCTCTAGAATATGAGGTAAACATAGATGACACTAAAGATATTGTTGAGGCTCTATTGAATGAGCATGTGGATCCTAAGGCAACTTATTGTGGGACATATGATGAGGCTAAGGATAGAATTAACCTTGAGATCAAGCTACCTCAAGCAGTTAACATAGGAAGGGTAAAGAGGAAGAAATTGACATGGATGGGAACATTGTTATTCCAAATTGGGATATCTCTATCCTCGCTCTTAATCACATGGATACCCTAGGGGAACTTTATAAGAAATGGGATAAGCAACAGGAGTTTAGAGAAAAAGAAGAAGAAGAAAAAATCAAGTCCTCGAGGACATAAAGAGCATATTTGTTGACTCTCTAAATATTGGGGTTGATAGAAAGCAACCTATTATGGATCAATTAGCTAAAATTATCCACAAGTATAACAAAGAATTGAATAGATGGGAAAAACTAGTGTAGAGAGTTGAAATAAAATTTGAAAATAAAGTGTTCAATCAAGTAGCACTAAAGATTTCTATAGATCAAGTAGAATTGTCTAAAATTCTTTCTTCACTGGAAACATCTATCAATAATATTGTTTCTTTATTTATCAAATTGAGTGACACATCTATCTTCATAAAGGAGATCAAGGATAAATTGTCCAAGATAGATGAGGATATGAAGGCAAGTGCACACTAGCTATTACTTGATCTAAGTTATAGCTCTGCATACTTCACAAAGATCATATGTTTGATAAATCTCCAAGTAGAATTATTGAGGGAAGAAGCTAGAATCAGTGCCACACTTGAAGAAATTTAGGGCATGATCCTTCCAAACATGGATTAACTAAAAAATCACATTGAACATGCAAAGACTCTCATCCATGATAACAACTTCTCTATAGCTGACCACGTGATGGAACTGCCAGCAAAATTTCAAATATAATTGCATGCAAGTAAGGTATTGCAAGAGAATTGGGACAAGACTATGGTACTAATATTGAAGGTATATTTTGATTTCTTGTCACATTTTGGTATTAACTTGTAGATATTATAGACCTTTGGCAATTATGCCAAAAAGGGGGAGAAGTAAATATGCTTTGGGGAGAAGATATGAGAGACGAAGATTATCTATATAGAATATTATTGATAAAAGGGGAGAAGAATATTATAGTTCAAATATATGTATATAGGAGAGATAGATGTATGGGGGAGTAGTAATATGTACAGATAAGTCAAAACTGAGTTGAAGACATATAATGTTGATAAAGGAAGTTTTTGACTTGTAATTTTGAGTATTCAGATTTTTGGTTTGATAAGTGTTTTTGTCACTAATGCCAAAGGGGGAGATTGTTGACATTAAGGTCAATTTTTCTATTAGTAACTCAATACTTAGTAAGTTGGTTCTATTGCTACTGAGCTCTATAGTTTCTACCAAGCTTATCATTCATCTAGTAGTATTAATCAAGTGTTTCAGTTCCTACTGAGCTAAATAGTTAGTTTATAGTTCATTCTGAGCTACACAATTTTTATTAATCAATTGAGACAACTTTACTCATAGCCAGAGCATAGGAGTATCTACCAAGCTATCTAGTAGAATTGATGAAGACTCTAGTGCTAACTAACCTTTGTAGTGCTAACCAAGTTCTCAAGTATCTACCAAGCTTGTAGTGTTAACATAGTGAATCTAGTATTGACCAAGTCATGCAGTGTTAAATGAGTGATTTAGTTGTTATCAAGTTTCTTAGTGTTCACTAAGTTACACAGTGTTGATCGAGTTTGAGCTACTCGAAAGTAATTAGTATGGACCGAGATTCAACTTCAACTGAGTGCCAGATTTTTCCAAGCATTGATATTGTTTTTCAAGTATTAGAACATCATTGATTTTGTCTTCAAAACCCAAGTTATAGCAGTTGGGCTGACTTTGTGAATTATGATAAAATTGTTCTTGTAGCCAACTCCAGTAAGTAGTTATTTGGATTGATATATATGTAACTCATTGAATCATATCCAAGTGTGTCAATAAGAAGGAATATGAAGTGTATGGGTGAAAATTGAAGAAGGCTCCAAGTAGTATAAGGGACAACAAAGATATATCTATCACAGCCACACGATCATTGCAATACAAGGAATCTCATTCAACAAATCAAAGTTCCAGATCAAAGATCATCCACTAATAAATCCTAATAGGTGCATCAGTCAACCCCTTTAACTGGGTGGACTTAAAAGTCTTTTTCTAAATCTCCTAACAAAGTGCAGACTTCATTGTATGTTTGTAGGTCCTTTAACAAGGTGGACCTCACAATCCTTATTTCTTCTAACAAGGTAGATTGCTAGAAGTGGTCAATTGTAAGCCTTAATAGGTTAACTTTATACTATAGTACTAAAGCTTGTGGGTATCATCCCCACCCAAGTTTTACTTTCTAATTGGAAGGTTTTTGGGTCACCATATCTTATGTCAAGGTGTTATGAATGTTTTATTTCTTTCATTCTTTCATCTATGTAGTTAGATTAGAATAATATATGAAGGATTAATTGGAGAAATAAGATAAAGTTTTATTGGTTCTTGATTCACTCCTCCCCTCTCAATAACCTAGCCTACCTTGTATTTCCAAAATAAGGAAATAGTGGATCCATGAAAAAGGAGGAAATGATTCCCTTGTCCCTCAAGTATAGGAATAAGATATGAGAAAATAAACCTATTATGATACTCACAAAGGAAACCATGTATGAAAATAAGCCACTAGAAAGAAGGACAAAAATGTTACATGGTGTGGAGAAACATAAAAGGGACTTAAATTTTATTTAAAGAATTCAGAAGTCAAAGAGATCTCATTATAAGGAGATATGTTCATGACCTCATTATTAAATTTTATAATATAAATCTTGATAATAATTAGTAGATTGATCATGATAATGATGATGCATACAAAATGGAAGATTTATGAGTTTTCCATGTTTATTCCTAGTAATCACCTTAGCACAAAGAAGTTTACTGTAAAATAAGTTCTTGATGAGTAGGATAAGATATGTGAAGAGAGGATGTGGACATAGAATGAGATTCAATACTTTATTGTGTACATCTTAAGTTATGATAAAAAATGGTGTTAAAAGAGTTCCTATGCCCCCATTTTCTAAGGGTATTGAAACATTATCACTAGATTCAATAGATTCATCATAAGTGGAAGTAGAAACAAAATTGGTGAATAAAGGAGCTATGCAAGCTCTCATGAATGGAAAGTAGAAGGATCCCCAATTATCACCTATAAAGGTACTTGTAGAAGGAGGATCATCATTAGATTCTTGATTTTTTTGTTCCTCAACATTAAGACAACTATTTGTCTTAGTATCCACATGAAGAATGTACATGACATTATTATAGAGAAACTTTACTTTTTTGATGAAGAGTTGAAGGAACGTCATGCATAGCATGTAACCAAGGTCTACCCAAATGAATATTTTAATGGAGAGGTCTAGACATAACATGAATATGAGTATTTAAAACAACTAGACCTACTTTGATAGGTAAAGTGATGGTACCTAAAGTTTTATTTAAAATGTTATCAAAGCCATGGATAGAGGTACTATTAGATTTGATATTTGAAACATCAACATTGATTTTTTTGAGTTTATCCATGCTAAAAATATTAAACCCATATCCATTATCAACTAGATTTTGAAAAATAAGGTTACCATTGACCAAAATAACTACCATAAGAGATTCATAATTATCTTGAATCTCTTTAGGAAGTAAGTCATCATGAGTAAACACAATTTGAGGTGGGCCAAGGGTAGCATTCACATATTATAAAAAGGAATTGATGTTATCTTGATTAGGAGATAGAGTTGAAATAGTGGATAACTCTTTTTTCAGTGCTTTATGGTATCTAGGAGATGTTTGAAGAAGTTCCCAAAGAGAAATCTTGGTGGGGGTATTATGTAATTGTGATACCAAATCATAATCCATCCCAAGATTTTGAGAAAGATGAGGTAAAGGGGGAAGTATATGTTGAGAAGGTGGGAGAGCAGTTGTAGGTTGATGATTATTCCTTGTATGATAGGTGTGAAACATCATATGATAATCCAAAGAATCGCTAGATTCCCCTTTAAGAATTATTTGAGGACAACCCTTAAGGGTAAGGAGAGGTTCCTTTGATTAAGGATAACCATTTAGAATGATAAAAGGATTATGAAGAGTTTGAGGAATATGAATCATGTTAACTTCGTGATGTTCTTGCATTTCCATAGTGTCATGCCTAGAAGGGAGAACCTTAAGGAGAATGTCATTATCCTCTTTTTCTAAGAAAACCTTAAAATAGGAATTTTGAATTTCAATTAATGATTCATCTCTACTAGTAGCATCAAATGAAGGCAAGGTGAAATTGAAGAAAATATTTCTAATTTCATCTTGCTCACTAAGAGGAAGATTAGGAGAATAAGAAAATGTATCAATCATCTTCTCAACTTTGGCATAGTCAAAATTATGATCAAGAGTTTTATCCCAAATAGTGTCACCACTAATGAATAGAGGTTAATCATCTTTAAAAATATGAGCCTCAAAGAGGGAATATATTGAATTGTCATCATATGCATCTAGGAAAGATTATGACCCTATTGTAAGGAAATGCAAAAGGAGATCTAAATACCACTAATAAAAATAATGTGGATTTATATGTACTAAAGCAAGATAAATACCTAATGAAAAGAAGGAAAGGGGATCAAAGGATATAACTCTAAAATACACAAGAAGTGGGAAAGATGTTTGGACACCCAAAATAAACAATCAAACTCCAAAAGAAAGGGGCACAAGTTGGGTTCACCAAAATGTTTAGTGGTAAAATAGAAGCACTTTAATAAGGATGTAGACTTCCACTTTATGGGGTCACTAAGACATTAAAATATGTGTGTGAGGGAAAGAGAGGAATTTACAAGTATTATTTCACTTATGATCCAAATTATATTATCTAGGACCCAGTAGAAGAAGGGAGCTAATACAAAATTTGAATTAAAAGGAGGAATGAAATACAAGGAAATGTACTCTCTTAGGCCCTCTATAGGATATTGTAAATGTGATATTGAAATAATAATATAAATTTAGATGCATAAATATATGAAAGGAAATAAAATATAAAGAACTCACCTTGAAATGCATAGAGGAAAAGGTAGTTTTGTTGTAGAACTCGCAGATGCAAAATTTTTTAGAACTTTCAATCATGGATCTCAAAATAAAAAGAGGAAAGAAATAAAAATAAAAAATATTCCTAAAATACAAGACAATTGGACTAGGTTGAGTTGAGAAGACATTCTACAACCAATTTGATGTATTCTCACAATTTGTAATTGACGGTTCCATAGAGCTCACAAACCGTAGGTTCTAGATCTGCAATCCTTTTTGCTACCACCCTATAAATCAACACTAAAAGGAAAGGTTTTACGATTAAGGTTTGATGAGGGCTTGCCTTGGTCAAGCCCTAGGTTAAGGAATTAATCTTAATTGAGAAATGTAAATGTAAATGATTGTAAACCAAGATAAATGTTAGAATTCACCGTCTTGGAACCCTTGTTTGTAAGTAATTTGTATGTAAATGTATTCTAGATCAAGAATTTAATATGAAGGATGTAGGATATCTCCATAATTGAAATAGATCTACCATAACTATATGATGGAGCCATGGATGCAAATTTGAATCAATGAAAAGATAATAAATGCCTCAATGAAGATCTCCTCCCTTGATGGCCAAAAAAAATGATAGATCTTGAAGAGGAAATTCCCATAAAAATTCGTGAATGCTTGAAGAAACTTGATTGCTTCAATTCTTGAATGCCTTGCCTTGAGTACTTGATGATTTGTGCATTCTTGATGAGATGAGATATGAAAATGAATCCTCTAAGACTCCTTTTATACTAGTTTACTGGTTGGAAAATAGTTCAAAGCTAACTACAAAATAGTTGTTAAATAGAGAGTTAAGTGTAGGCTAACTATTAAGTGGAGAATTAAGTTCAAGATGACTATTAAGTAGAGAGTTAACTTCAAATTGACTATTAAGTGAAGATTTTACTTCAAGATGACATGGGAGAGAGACAAATCAATTGGAAATTTGATTACTTTTAGGCCCTAAGATTTGCACTCATCAAGGACCAAGTTGACTTGGGTCAACCTAGTACTATACTAGGTCAACATAGGTTGAACCTAACCCAAAAAATGGAGGAAAGGAACCTCAAAGAGGATGAGGTCAACCTAGTTCAACCTAACCCTAGACTAGGTCGATTTACTTCCAAAGACTAAAGAGAAAAGGCCTCAAAGAGAACTAGGTCAACTTATTCCCAGAGACTAGAGAGAAAAGGCCTCAAAGAGGACCAAGTTGACCTAGTCCTAGACTAGGTCAGTCTAGGTTAACTTAGTCCTAGAGATTGGAGAGAAAAGGCCCCAAAAAAGCCTAGAAGGATGCATAGATGAAACTAGAAGATAACACACTAATATGGTCAAAAGGGTAGAATAGTAATGCCTAGAAGACCATGTTTGAAGAAGACAGATGATGAAGAAGAATAAAATGGAACAGAAAAAGAGAAAATGATACATTAAGAACAAGTCCATCCATTGTCAAACAAAGGAATTATAGAAAAGGGGGCTAAAAGGTTTTAAAATGCAAGTGCATCCATTTTAAGATGGTACAAATTCATTTTTCAAAACTAAGATTTTTATAAGGAAAGCAATCTAGGTTGCTTCAAGAAGAGGGAAAAACAAGGGCAAAGATTCAATCTTTGTTGATACTATTACCCATTTTTAGCACCATGCACAAAATGGATAGGTTGACCAGTCATATTTCTTAGGGTGGTGAGAATGAAATATTTTTAAACCATCAAATGCTGATGCAATTAGGGGATAGGTAAAATACTGACCATGTTGACCATGTATATCCGTAAGTCTTAATCTTCTAAATCCACATGTCTTATGGTTACATTTATTATAATATTTAAGTTCTATGGGTCCCATTTTTTGTAACAAAATCAGAAAATCATGAGGGCCCCTAATCATTAGTAGATCAAGGGTTGTCATTTTTTGCATTTTGAATTTGCAAGGTCTATAGACAATGTGGGGAAGTGGCATGCCAACACGTGGAAATCTAGGACCTATTTTAATTGTGGGCCACAAGGAGAAGAGTAGTCAGGTTGAGTTGATGTGTGATGGGCATTTCATTGGTTGAGGCACCAACATGGATTATGAAATCGGTTGAATGTTTCCAGGCCGTTAGATGTAGGAGGATCAATGATCATCACTTTCTTGCTTTATGGAACTACTCAAACTTTAAATAATGAAAGGAAGCAACATCTCGACACATGGTTAGATGGGGTCAGTTGTTCCAAATGGTGCCAGACAGTACTAAGGTGGATGTTGTGTCAGTTGCTTCATGTTGATTCACCGAGGGTCTCTATGTATGATGAGGTGGATGTTGAGTTTTTTGCAGGCTAAGAAGTATGAAAAGCAAGCATAATAATAATTGAGTTTTTTCATGATTGTTTGATATTAAGGGATCGATGATCGTTGCTTGCCCACATTCTAAAGTTTTGAGGAAATTAACAAATGCAGGGAAGTGAGGAATGGCAATGTGTCCCTATAGGCCCAGTTAAGAAGGTAAGAATAGCGATAATATTGTAGTTGATTCATGGTTTCATGAGAAATTGGTGGTTAAGTTAAAAAGGTGGCATGGTTAAGGCTAACATGGTAGTCAACACTTGAAGACTTTACAAGATGGAAAGCTCAGTCTATCATGTTGTGACAGGTAGGTGTGATTTGATAATTAGTTATTATTTGAACCTAGGGTGGTGTAATATCAATATAGAAATGAAGCAGTGTGGATTGGCATCGATCAAAGGGATGAGTTGGTAATTCAAATGGCCTAGTTTTAATGAATAGAAAATCTACAATTGAGTGTGGAGATGATGGAGGTCAGATCTGATCACTTCCATGGGACGATCACCAAGAAAATGTGATTCATTCCAAAGGCAGTTGCAATGGTTAAATGACTATGCCAGTGAGGTTGGTTGTGGATTTGATCTTTGGATGCTATAGGAAGCAGAGAAGTAGTCAGGGGCCTCCTTTAGCAAGAAACACCTAACCTTACCCATGATGGGGAGAGTGTAGAACATAAATGTGAATGTAAGTTCTTAGAAATATCTATACTCTTCGAGTGAATTTCTGACATGTGCCCCTCCCATCTAAAGCTTGTTGAAATCTTGTTCTCTTTAAGAATTCCCAAGATGTGGAGAAAGGCCTAGTAGTTTCAAAGTTATAATGCATGATAGCATAGTTGAGATCTCCTAGGAGTCCTTCATGTTTTTCTCTGCATATCACTTTGCTTTTGCAGTCAATGTGGATAAGTATTGTTCAATGACCTTTGAGATTTGAATGTAGGAATAGTCTTAGAATCCTTATTGTCTATCCTTATTTCTTCCATCATTGATGTGATATAACTTCTTGTGATTTAGTCTTTGAATCCCTAAGTTATTTCTTAGTTTCAATTACAAGAAAGGTCTTGAATTATTCACATAGGTTGCAAGTTGAGATACTCTACTTTCTTTCATGTTATAACATTGTGAATGTTATCATTCCCTTTAACATCTGGTCTAAATCATATCCTTCTTGTGAAATATTTATATGTGAATAACCCTTCATAATATTGTGTTCTTGTTAACTACCCAGAAGTGTTTCATTAAGTTAGGTCAGCAATATATTTATCCTATCATCTAGTGTATCACCCCATTTTACTTGTTTAGTATTTACTTTCAAGCATCCTCCTATCCCTTTCCCCCTCAAGTTTATTTTCCTATTTTGAAGAAGTAAATCAATGAGACATCAAGATGAGTCAGCCTGTAACCTAGAGATTCACTCATAACTTAGGTACTTCCCACTACCTAGGAGTGTTTCTATGTTACTCAAAGTGACTTAATACAAAAAATTGTAGTTCTAGTCTAGGCGCAACTTTTAGAGATAACAATTCTACCATACCCAATGGGATAGAGAGAAAAGTTATTTCTACCATTTCTCATTATTTTCTTGTTGTTGTTGATGTGTACAATGGTGAATCAACCTATATAGAGGCACAGAATATACACATGTGGTGACTCTAACTTTGGAAAGAGATAAGTGCACATGATTTATGATAAAAGTGAAGATAAGAAGTAGCTTTTCAAGTTTTGAATATAGAGAATTGTCCCCACCTAGGAGGAAAGGTAGAATGGCTGAAAAAATCCAAGATACCCACATTCAAATGAGAAGTGCCCGATCTACTTCTCCACCATCAAGTCATGTTATTGTTGTGAGGCAAGTCACAATTGCAATAAGAAGATTCTTTCAAGCACCAATGGCAAGAAAATTTTCTTTTGTTCCTTTTAATCAAGGAAGACAACTAGTCTTTGCTCAACATCATGATATTCCCTTGGCTGCCCTGAAGAGTTTACCAAACTTCACTGGAGAGGCTTGACAACAACATTTGAGCATAGTAGAGATGTTGCTACACTATGTAACATGCATCACATCATAGAGGAGGACATTTTTGTAAATCTTCGTGCAGCTTCATTTAAAGGAAAGGTTGTACAATGGTTTCAAAGCCTTGTTGTGGGCTCAATCACTTCATGAGATGGATTGAGTGATGTCTTAACAAAACACTTTGAAGATAAGTTAGACTTTCTATCTCTATTTGAGCAACTCACGACCATCAAAAGGGATCCTCATGAGAATATGACAGACTTTAACTACATATTTCAAAGAACATGGAGTAGGATACCAATTTAGGTAAGACCTTTAGAAGAACATGCTTTCCTATGTTACTTGACAAGATTAAATACTGATATTTCTATTATGCTACAATCTATGTTACTTGAGAAGATTAAAGAAGTAAAGTCTAGTCTCATCTCTTTAGTGTAATCAAATTTAGGTGTCTACATTTGATGAACACTCAAAATGTAGAACAAGATTTAGTATGCAAAGAACATTAACAAATAAATTAAACATTCACAAACCAAAAACTAAATTCACATATATGCTTAGACAAAGAAAGCAAACAAGAAGTGCAAACCTCACAAGAGAAAACACTCCATGCTTTCTGGATTCTGTAGATGTGTCCTTTTGCTATGGATGTATGCTCAAGATGCTCAAAAGCTGCTTCAATGGAGATGGGTAATGGCAAATTGGTAGCTTTGTGAGCTCTCAATTTGGCATTATAAGGGTATGAGTATGGCTTTTGGCTCTCAAAAGGGTATGGTAACTTTAGCTCAAAGATTGTTGATGAAATGGCTTGGGATGGGATTCAATTTATAGGCTAAGGGGTAGAGGGATGGAGGGCTTAGATGCAAGGATGGATGAAGGCTTAAGGAGGGCTAGAATGCACTCAAAGGAGAGCACATGGATTGTGCTTGTTTAGCACCAATGGGAAGGTGACACTTGTCACAAGGAGGATGAGTGTGAGAGGGTAGGGTAAAGGGTTGGTTAAAGAAATGATGAGTGGGGTTGAGTATGTAAGAGGGATGTAAGAGGAATGAGTGTGGAAGAGGGAAGAGTGTGGAAGATGTGTGTAAGTGTCATGAGTGGGCTTGTAAGAGTCTTTTATATTTTGTAAGAGCACTCATGACTTAGTGGTTGGGTTTTTTGAGGGGAGACTTTGGTTTGGATTAGGAAAGTCTTAAACTTTGTTTAAGGAATGTGACAACATTAGGGGGTGGATTAGGCTTGGGTTTAGGATTAGATTAGGGATGTTAGAGATGTGCAAGTGGATGGCATTAATGAGGGTGGGTGAGTTAGTGGCTAAGCTTGGTTAGTATGGGTGGATGGGGTGGATTAGGCTAAATGGAGGATTAGAGATAGGTTAGGGGTTTTTTAATTTGAGGATTTCATTTATCAAATAGAGTTATTTAATCAATGGGGATTTTTGGAATTAGATAGGAGAAAAGGATTTAATTGATAAATAATAGATTATTTGATTTATCAATTAGGATTATAGATGATTAATTAATCAACTAGGGATGGAAAAGGATTAATTAAATAAGAATTTAATTAATGATGCCTTTAGAGATGGCTAAATTAGATTACCAAAGCAGTGTAATCAAATTTAGGTGTCTACACCTATGTTACTTGACAAGATTAAATAGTGATATTTCTATTATGCTACAATCTATGGGAGGTTATTCATTACCACAAGGTTAGTATATAGCCATTAGAGCTAAGAATAGTCTTATTCAAGCGGGTAAGATTGCCCCAGGCCTCTAATGCCTATATATCCATATATCCAGCCTAGCAGACCCCTAGTTGTACCACCTCTAAATCCAATACCAACTATTCCAAGCCAAGAAGTAGAAATTATAGGTCCTCCGTCAAAACTATAGGAGCTAAGAGATAGACAAAAAAGAATGGAAATTCTCATGTAAATCCTTACAAATGAGGTGAATATTACAAAAGGAGGCTATCAAGATAAGCAAACATCTCAATCCTAGAACCAAGTTTATGATCAACCTACTTAACACCAATTTCAAAGTTAATACCAACCTAATAGGAAAAACTATAATCAAATACCTTTTAAGCCTTATAATCCAAGTCCTTTGAATATTGCTCCTCCTCCAAATACTATCAAAGATATGATCCCTACTTGTTACTCTTGTAATTAGCAACATAATCAAGCTACATGCTCCAATGGAATGATGAATCAGTCCTTAATGGTTCAATATACTTCTATCTCAAAACCTACATCTAATGTCAATATTGAGAGACAACCAAAGTTTCCTCCTATGGATATTATATTAATGAACTAGCAAGTGGAAGAACATTGTGGTGTAAATAGAGATAATATCACAAGTGGTGTCTGCATTAGAGAAAAGAAAAGATCCCTAGACAATGATGTAGGGACAAGTAAATATGTACCAACTAAAAAGCCACCCTTAGTTCAAGAAAAGAGAGAACAACAAAGAAGTACTCTTGTTGTCACTAAAGAAGAGCCACAACAACAAATACAACCTATTGTCCCTAAAGTTCAAACAAAGGTCCATGTTAATGTGTCATTTAATATTATGGAAAATATGAAAAGAATGTGTATCACCATGTCCATGTGGTATTCTTTATCTATTCTAGGAAAAGCTAACTTATTGAAGGTAGCTTTGGTTGCAAATTTTCCAAACCAAGTTGTTGATGAGCCTCAGAAGGCTATTTTTACAAATCAAGGAGTTGTCACCCAAGATAATAGCAAGAAGGGGAACCAAATCCAAGGTAAGGATGTTAAACCTCCACCATTTTATGTTTCAATTATCATATGAAATAATTTGGTGCATAATTGTATGGCAGATAGTGGGGCTACAAGCTCTGTCATGCCCAAGAAAATAGCTAACCAACTAGGTTTAAAATATGAACCCTTGGAAAAGGGTGTAGTTCAACTAGATGGCTCATGTGTCAACACCTTAGGTAACATAAAAAATGCAAGCTTAATGCTCCATTCATGTCCTAATTTTTCTATTCCCTAAGATATCATTGTGATAGATTTTCCCCCATATTTTTCCCTTTGCATGTCAAGAGAGTTCATAGCCAAGATAGGAGGGTTTTTTTAGTAGACTGGTCTCACATGTTATTTAGGACCAGGTATGAAAACAAAGTAACAATTAGGTCAGAGTTTCTTGCCAATGACCATATTGAACCTTATACACCTAGTGTTGTTAATGCCAATTGTATTGCACTTGATCAAGAGGAAGACCTTGTCACCCAAGATATAAAGAATCAAGTTGATAGTATCCCTGATGTCTTACTAGATGAGTGGGCAACAAGAAACTCCCCAAGAAATGAGACTAATGACATTACCTTTGAAGATATTATAGATATTGGTCTAGGGAATTATGTCTTCCAAGAAGTTAGACTAATAATGCCAAACCTTGTAAAAGAAACAATTGATCTTGATGAACAACAAAATTAGGTGTGGGAGTTACACATTAATGGCTCTAGGAACAAGAATGGTGCAGGTGGGGGAGCAATGTTGATCTCTCCTTAGGGAGATAAATCTTATACAACCTTTCCTTTCAATTTTATATGCACAAAAAATATATTTGAATATGAAGGGCTGATTCAAGGATTGGAATGGGCCAAGATGGGAGGTGTCAAATGCATAAAGGTATCTGGAGATAGTGAGTTAGTTGTCAACCAAGTGAGAGGGTTACACATGACCAAAAATGATAAGTTAAGAAGCTATAAACAAATATTTTGGGATCTAATTGAATACTTTGATGCTTTCAACATAGTCACTATTCATATGAAATTAAATCAACATGCTAATAGGCTTGTTGTTGTAGGGGCACAATTTGATAGAGTTGATAACATTAGCAAAGAACGTGTACAAAACATGTCAAAGTTGTGGTCAAACCCTCCATATCTAACAATGATGTCAACTAGCAAGTCTTTGATAGTGATGAACAAATTGTAAACTTTCTACTTGAGGAAGACCAACATTCAATATTTAATCAACAAAAAATGAAGGAGCAATATGCCAATATGGTGATCAAATTACACAACTAGTTCTAATAAATTGCCCAAGGGGTTGGTCACTCTAAGTCTATCTTTAACATAGATGACCAATTCAAGAAGAATAAAATGAGCTTGGTAGTTCAACAAGATTATTATGAAGATCTCGAGATTGTAGAGGGAAAGAAATTAAACTTTGACAAAGTAATCCTTGCTAAAGAAAGGCAGTCTTATGTCTAGCTCTTCCAAGAATATAATGATGTTTTTTCCTGGGGATATGTTGATCTTAAAGGATTTGATTCACACCTTGTCCAACATAAAATTGAGTTGGAACCCAATTCCAAACCTATAAGGAAATAGAAAAGGCCTATAAATCGAAAATTGGAATGCTTAATGCAAAAGGAGGTTTTCAAGCTAATTGAGAGTGGAATAATATTTCCTATCAAACACACTAGCTCATAATCAAATCTAGTTCTTGTCAGAAAAAAGAATGGAGAGCTAAGGTTGTGTGTTGAGTTTAGAGACCTAAATAAGGTGTCATTGAAGGATCATCATCCTTTTCCATATATGGAACAAATGCTTCAATATTTTTCAGGCTCTGAGAGGTTTTCACTTCTAGATGGATATTTTGGCTATAATCAAGTCCTAATCAAGGAGGAAGACCAATTCAAAATTGTATTCACCACAAAATGGGGAACCATGGCATATAAGAGGATGTCTTTTGGCTTGTCTAATGCAGGGACAACTTTTCAAAAGGCCATGGAGATGGATTTCAACAATCTAATATACAAATTTGTGCTGATTTATCTAGATGACATCGCTATTTTCTCCAAGCATGTTGTAAACCACATCAAAAATTTAAGGAAAATCTTAGAGAGATGCAAAGAATTTGGCATATCTCTTAATCCAAAGAAGTGTGTGTTTTTTGTCCATGAGGGGAAGCTATTGGGATATGTTGTATCCAAGCAAGGCTTCACCATTATCCTAAGAGGGTTGCAGTCATCCAAGAATTGCCTTTACCACATCATAAGAAGAGATTACAAAGTTTCATTAGGAGAATCAACTTTGTTAGACACTTTATTCTAGATATTCCAAACATCAATGCTTTAGAAGAACACTATTTTTAGCTGATCAATGGAAGCCAAACATAGCTTTAAAGAAATAAAGGAAGTATTATCTACCACACATACTTTGGTGAATCCTAATTTTTCTAAAGACTTCACCTTGTATGCTTATGGTAGTATGGATACAATTTCTGTAATACTGGTTTAGCAAAATGATCAAAACATAGAACAACCTATTGCCTTCTTTAGTAAGGGTTTAGAAGGGTATGAACAAAGATATAGCTTCATTGAGAAGTATGTGCTTATTGTAGTAAAAAGCCTAAAGAAATCCTGGCACTTGGTGTCTAATAAAAAGATTCATCTTATGGTTGCCCATCCTAGTGTGAAGGAGTTCTTGTTGAGCAAGGACCTCAATAAGAAAAGAGTTGGTTGGATAAATAGGGTCATGGAATATGATGTAGATATTCAAGTAACCAAAATTTTCAAAGGGAAAGGGTTATGTGAGAAATTAGCCAATGAAAAAACTTAGAGTACAGATGACTTAGCAGAAATTGTCTTAGCCAATCAAGAAATTCCACAACAAGATCAACAAGAAAGATGGCTACAAAGTATGATACATTTTTTGCAAACTAGAGAATGTACCCCCTCACTTGACAAGACTAAAATGAGATATTTTAGACTATAGTCTGCACCCTACACATTAGAGGATGGCCTTTTGTTCATAAAATATATGAATGGAGTTCTCCTTAGATGTATTGACAATAATGAAACTAGCAAGTTTCTGGAGCAGTTTCATGATGCAAGAGGTCACTTTTTTCCAAAAAAAATATCATATAAAGTGATGAGGGCTGGATATTATTGGCCCAACCTATTCAAGGATGCTCATGCCTGGGCAAGAAAGTGAAAATAATGTGCCTTGCTTTCTAGCAAGGAAAGGTTGGTTGCCTTACCCCTACACACTATTTTGATTGACCAACCATTCATGAACTGGAGTATAGATTTTGAAGGCAATAGCTCTAAAAGAGGCCAATGAGACTTCTATTATGAACTTCTATGATGATCTAATATGTAGATTTGGAGTTCCTAACTCCATTATATCCAACAATGCCTTGGCATTTGTAGGAACCAAAATAACTGAGTGGGCATTGAAGAATTATTATATCTCAATACTTCATCAAACTATTATCCTCGATGTAATAGACTAGCTAAAAGTACAAACAAGAACTTGCTAAGGATATTGAAGAGGACTTTCACAAATAACAAACGAGACTATCATTACAAATTGAGATCAGCCTTATGACTCGATAGAATCACTCCCAAATGGATTGTGGGAAACTTACCTTATGTCCTGGTGTATGGAAAGCAAGCCAAACTACCTATCTCTATAGAGTTTTCAATATTAGAGTTTGCTAGCAATTTGATGCTTTTTGAAGAGGATGATCCTTTTAAGTTGAGGTATGCCAAGTTGTTGGAGCTTGAAGAAGAAAGGAGTAAATCATTACAAACAATGGAACACTAGTAGATGCAAATCAAGATGGTGTTCAACAAGAAGTCTAAACTCAAGATATTCAAAGAAGGAGATCTAGTTTTGCATTGAGATGTTCTTAAAATTAGACCGGGCCATCATAATAAGTTTGATAATCTATGGACTAGCCCATTCATGATCTTAAAATGCAAATAAAACAACACTTACTAGCTCTCAACTATGGAAGGAGAAATTCTATCAATCCCTATGAATGGGATACATCTCAAGCTCTACTTCTAGATATAATCTACCTATTTCTTAAATATATATATTTCTTGTTTTTATTTTCCTAAAGTGTAGTCTAGCACAAGTTACTTAGTTGTAGTTCTCCCTACTTTCAATTATTTCTCAATTTCCAAAGGTCTGAGTGAGCAAAACTATTGTATTTGCTAGCATAGGGAGTCCTAATTCTTAGTATTATTTCAAAGTGATACTTGACCCAAATGCATGTATCTGAGTATGCACAACTATTTTCACACCATTATCATTCCTCGTTTGACTTTGTGCCCAATAGATTGTTAAGGCTACTAGTTCAATGTCTAGCATGCAGCCATTCAATAGAAATTGCCAAAAGTGGTACTCATTTTTATCACCATGTACAAAATAGATAGGTTGACTAGTCATATTTCTTAGGGTGCTGAGAATGAAATATTTTGAAACCATTAATGCCCATGCAATTAGAGGATATATAAAATGTTGACCATGTTGACCGTTTATATCCCTGAGTCTTAATCTTCTAAAGCCACATGTCTTATGGTTACATTTATTATAATCTTTAAGTTATGTGGATCCCATTTTTTGTCATGAAATCAAAAATTCATGAGGGCCTTTGATCTTCAATAGATCAAGGGTGGTCACATTTTCACATTTTGAAGTTGTGAGGTCTTTAGACAATGCAAGGAAGTGATGTGCTAATGTGTGGAAATGTGGGTCCTATTCTCATTGTGGACCACAAGTAGAAGAGTTGTTAGGTTGAGTTGTCATATGGTGGGCATTTCATTGGTTAAGGAACTAACATGGAGTATGAAGTTGGTTGTATTTTTCTAGGCTATCAGATGTAGGAAGATCAATGATTGTCACTTCCCCACTTTATGGAACTTCTCAAACTTTAGAGAATGTAGGGAAGTGACATCTTGACATGTGGCTAGGTGGAGTTAGTTGTTTAAAAGGGTGCTAGATAGCATTGAGGTAGATGTTGTGTTAGTTGCTTTATGCTAGTTCACTGATGTTCTATGTGTCTACTGAGGTGGATGCTAAGTGTTTTGCGGGCCTAGAAATGTTAAAAGAAAGTAGAGTAATAACCAAGGTTTTTCACAATCATCTAATCTTAAGGGATCAATGATCATCACTTGCCCACATACAAGGAAGAAAAAAATGGCCATGTGTCCCTACGAGCCCAGTTAAGAAGGTAACAACAGTGGTAACATTGTGGTTAAGTCATGGTTTTGTGAACAATTAGCAATTAAGTTGAAAAGGTAGCATGGTTAAGGCTAACATGGTGGTCAATGTTTGAAGACTTTACAAGATGGTGAGCCTAGGCTATTATGTTGTGACACATAGGTGTGATTTGATAATCAACTATTATTTGGCCCTGAAGTGGCACACTATCAATACAAAAATGAAGCGGTGTGGGTTAGCATTGGTCAAAGGGATGATTTGGTGATTGAAATGGCCTAGTTTTAATGAATATCATATCTACAATTGATTGTGGAGATGATGGAGATCAGATCAGATCATTTCTATGGGATGATCACCAAGAAAATATGATTCATTCCAGAGGAAATTGTAATAGTTAAATGACTATGTCAGTAGGGGTGGTTCTGGATTTGATCTTTGGACACTACAAGAAGAAAAGAAGTAGTTAGGGGCCTCCTACAACAAGAAACACCTAACCTTACCCATGATGGGGAGAGTGTTGAACATAAATGTCAATGTAAGTTCTTAGAAATATTTGTACTTTTCCAGTGAATTTTGGACATGTGCCCCTTCCATCTGAAGCTTGTTGCAATCTTGTTCTATTTAAGGATTCCCAAGATTTGGAGAAAGGGCTGGCAGTTTTGAAGTTTTAATGCATGATAGCATAGTCGACATCTTCTAGGAGCCCTTCATGTTTTTCTCTGCATATCACTTTGCTTGTATAGTCAATATGGATAAGTATTGTTCAATGACCTTTGAGATCTAAATGAAGGAATAGTCTTAGAATCCTTATTATGTATCCTTATTGCTTTAGTAATTGATGTGATATAAATTTTTGTGATTTAGTCTTTGAATCCCTAGGTTATGTCTCAGTTTCAATTGCAAGAAAGGTCTTGAATTATTCATATAGGTTGCAAGTCAAGATACTCTACTTTCTTTCAAGTTGCATTGTGAATGTTAGCATTCCCTTTAACATTTTGTCTAAATCATATCCTTCGTGTGAAATATTTATATGTGAATAACCCTTTGGAATATTGTGTTCTTGTTAGCTGCCCAAAAGTGTTTCATCAAGTTAGGGTAGCAATATCTTCATCCTATCATCTGATGTATCACCCAATTTTAGTTTTTCATTATTTACTTTCAAGCATTCTCCTATCCCTTTCCCCTTCAAGTTTATTTTTCTATTTTGAAGAAGTAAAAAATTAGTGATACATCAAGAGGATCTGGCCTATAACCCGTAGATTCACTCCTAAATTAGGCACTTCCTACTACCTAGGAGTGTTTCCATGTTACTTGAAGTGACTAAATACAAAAAATTGTAGTTCCAATCTAGGCATAACTTTAGAGATAATAGATACCTCATTTGGAGGTCATACAAAAACATTTGCAAATTTCCAAGATATAATTTAAAGAATTCAAAATTTATCCATCGTAGAGAAAATGATAGATTTAGCAACAAGATAAAAAATTGAACTCCATATTCTTGAAATACTTAATGCTAAATGGGTTGCCAATATGGATCTCATCTTTCAATGGAATAAACATTTTCAACTAAGTATGGTTTAATTCCCAAACCCTAGCTTATAATCATAAGGCAATCATGAAAAAAACAAGGGGGAAATGTAAATAAATTAGAGATAATAAGAAAGAAAAGAATTGTTAAAGAGTTGTGTATATAGTTACTGAGGTAAGGTATGGAGTATATCCAAATGGGAAGCCCCATTTTTATTATTTTTTGAATTTTAAATTTTTGTTATGCATGCACTGATTGATAATGACAAGTGTTTTTTCCACTAATGCTAAAGGGGGAGATTGTTGACCCTAAAGTAAAACTTAACTGTTAGCAAAAAAAAGCTTAGTCATTTACTAGGCAATTTTGGTTGATCATTGTTGTGACTGAGTTCTCATAGAGGCTAAGCTCTTAAAAAGAGATGTGAAGAAGTTCAGTTGGTGTCAAGTCATATATAGTTGTCGAGTGCACAAGTACCACCAATTAGTTTAGCAGTTTCCAAGTGATTCAGGAGGCAACATGCACTGAGAAATCCAGAAGAAATATTTAGTTATAGCTGAGTCAAGTTCATGTTGAGGGACAACAAGTTTCAACAAGAAGAGCCAAATGCCAAAAGCTATATGACCCACATTGTTTGATGTATTTGAGTTTGAAATGACAAAAACCCATAGGAAAACCATTTTGTTAAGTTTGAAGTATGATTATATCATTAAGGAGGTGACTATGGAGGTAATTACACTTATAATTATGGATCATTAATCCATATGTGATGGGATTAGCCAATCAAAAAAATGGAAAGGTCAAGCAAAAAAAGAAATCAGCCCTAATCATTGATCAAGACCTAGAAGCTTCATCAGATGGCTATTTAAGGAGAGGTTTAGACCCAATTTTGTGTTGTTGAGTTTGTCGAATTTGTAAGAGAGAGGATTGCGTAGTTGAAGGTGAACCAAAGGTGGAAGGACTAAGGTGAAAAAATAGTGTAGAGATGAGATAAAGCATATCTATCACATTGAGGTGACTATTTATTGGAAAGAGAAGATCTATCATCAACAATTAATTGTAGACTAAAGTATCATGACCTACTAATGTCATTCTAATTAGTAGATTGGGTGAATCCATTAATAGAGTCATCCTAATAAGCCATTTGTAAATATCCTAAGAGAGTACTCACTTTATTATGATATAAAACCATTTAATCAAGGTAGACTTAATAGTCTTGTGAGATCTTAGTAGGGAAGACCCATCACATGGTAGATCATCAGAAGTAATCAAACTTTGTAGCCCTAACAAGGAGACTTTATTGTTTTAGTAGTGAAGATTTTTTGGGTGTCATCCCTGACACTTTTTTACCTTCACCTTGGATGGTTTTTGCATTACCATATCTGGTGTCATGTGTTTATTGTTGCTTATATGTTTTATTCATGGTATTAGATATTCAATCTAGTATTACATGTTGTTATATGAAGATGAATGGTAAGGTTAAGGAAGAGATATGTGTGGTGAATTAAGTATGAATATGATTCATGTTTGAATTAGTAAATTTTTTATAGATCTTGATTTACCTGCCCATCCTCCCCCAGCTTCTTACTTGGACTATTATACTTCCAATAGTTTTGGGATTTATAAGATAGTGAAGAGTATTTTAGAGAGACATTTTTTGCCACAATTGTATAAGGATGCTCAAAAAGTGGTAAAGAGTTGCAAAATTTGTCAAATAGCTAAGGGAACTAGTTAGAAAGTTAGATTCTTCACACCTTTACATGATCCTTGTAAACCTTGGGAATAGATCAATATGGAATTTCCTCTTGGATTACCTAGAACTTAGAGAGATAATGATTCCACCTTTGTAGTGGTTTATAGGTATTATAAAATGACACATTTTACACCTTGTAAGAAGATGTCTGATGGAGTACATATAGAAAAAAATTAATTAGAGAAATGGTGAGACTACATGAATTACCTAAGACTATTGTTTCTGATAGAGATACTAAGTTTACTAGTTACTTTTGGAGTACAATTTTGAAGAAGTTAAATACCAAGCTTAATTTTTGTTCTACATTTCATCCATAGAGATATGGATAGACTAAAGTTGTGAATAGGAGTTTGTATAACCTGTTGAGATGCTTAATTGGAGATAAACCTTCTAATTGGGACTTAGCCTTGGAACAAGTAGAATTTTCATATAATAGTTCTATGAAAAGAAATATTAAGAAGGCACCCTTTGAGATTGTGAATGGAATAAGTACTAGAAAAAATATAGAGTTTAGGAAATTGGATATTGAAGTAAAGAATAGTGTTTAGTAGAAGAACTTATGGACTTCAAAAAGACTTTGCATGAAGAATTAAGGGTTAAAATGAGCAACAATAATTAGGAGTATAATTAGACAATAGATAAGAGAAGAAGAGATAAAAAAAATTTGAAGTTGGAGATGGAGTGATGGTGCACTTGAAGAAAAATAGATTTCTAGTTGGAACTTATAGTAAGTTGAAGATGAAGAAATTTGGACCTTTTAAGCTCTTGAAGAAACATGACAATGGAAATGATTTAGAAGTTGAATTATCCAAGGATATGGATATTTGACCTATTTTCAATATTTCAAACATCTATGAATATTATGAATCTAATAAAGATAGTATTGATAGATCTGGTTATCCTAAGAAGAAGATAAAAGGAATTGATAGAATTTTGGATACTAGAATCAGTAAGAGCATCAAAGGAAGAAATTATAAAGAAAGTCTTGTTCAATGGCATAATAAACTAGTTAAAGATACTTCTTGTATTTATCAAGATGAGTCAAGGATCTTTATGATAATTCTTAGACTGTCAAGGCTTCCTAATGAGGACACCACTCCTTATTTACCCCAAGTGTCTACTGTAGGAACATCATGGGTACTTTGGAAACCTTGCATGAACCAAAAGATTTCCTATTTATTGCATGTCTATTGTACATGTAGAATGACCCTTGTTGTTTGTGTTCTTTCTTTCTATGCAGTTAGCTACTTAACATGGACATCCTAATCCTATGTCCACAAAAATTAATTCCATCATATGCATAAGTTATCCTTTCACTTTTTTCTTGGCATTTTCTTTACTATCATACAAGATAATGTGTGGGTTTTGGGTTGTACAAGGTTTCATATGTTATTAAGGCTTTCCATGGCCTTGGGGATCTTTTCTTGGATTAGTGTAGACCTATCTTTTTCCCCATAGATGTTAGTTTTCTAGGTTTTGAGGTTGATGATTTTTCCTTTGGGGCAAGACCTATATTTTGTAATAAATTGCCTAATGGAATAACTCGTGGTCTTGATGTCTATATAAATTGAAATCAAGGATTAGATTAGGTAGAATAAAGTTGGATAGAATGAATATAATGCAATTGGATTTGTAAGAATGATATTCTAAGAGCATTTATTGTAGTTTGGATGATTATGGCTAAAACTAGGTAGGCCTTATGTCTATCATGTTATAAAGAAGATTGTCTCATCATATCTACATTGAATCCAATATAAATTCATGTGGTTTCACCTATAATTTTTTGGCTTCCATATGTAACTCTAGCAAGGATAGCTTGGGAGTGGATTTGGACCCTCCTTCCTTGTGTCAGAGTGGGACTATCAACCCTACCTGATGATTTTTTTCTTACTAAAGATGTAATCACTTACATGGATATCGAAATACAAGACTTAGGTGATAAAACAATTTATGAGTTGTAGAATTGATTCTACTCAAAAGAAGTTTTGAAATATAAACTTAGCAGTTGGAGAGGTCTACCCTAAGCTAAGTGGTAGACAAACCTAATTTTTTCCATAAAGAGTAGGTAAGGTTTTCTTTGAGCCAATTCCATGATGAATACATTTGGATAGATAAACCTTACAAGATAGCAAAATTTGTAATATAGAAGGTAATTGGGTTCAATTCCAATGGAAATTATTTATCCATGAGTGTAATTTTGGTGAAACAAGAAGCAAGTATCACAAAAGGTCATCTAGCCTAGAATGGAAATGCATGCACAATAAAGGAGATCCTAGAGCTAGAGGTAAGGTTTGGAGTTATGGTAATGGGGTATAGATTGTACCACTCAAGAAGGGAAAACCAAATTCCTAGTGGGATAGGCTACAAAGCACATCAAGTTATCTATAATTAGTTAATGATTGACCTAAAAGAATGTCTTCTAGATCAAATATTAGAAAATTGAGGTATGATCAAAAATACCATAAATATCAAAGTCTAAAGTTTGGTTCCATGTTAGTTGGCATACTCTTCTATCTTAAAAGATGATTACTAGGTTATCCACCTTTTAAATAGAAGGAAGACCAAAATGTTACTACATAGGTAAGAAAGTTATATAGAAAACTCGAAGGAAGAGACAATGTTATTCTGTGGGAGAATTTTAGGAATTTTTAAAAGGAAATGCATTAGTGAGAGAGAATCCCTACTAGTCTCATTGAGAAGTACAAAAAATATATGTGCTTCCTAGAAAGTATAGAAAAATGCATCATTTTTCTTGTGTAACCAAGATATCACTAGTTAACACCTCTTTAATATGAAGTAAGTAAACATGCAACAAAGCCACACATAGAGAAACTACTAGCAATGCCAAAAAGGTAAATTTATATAAGATTTGGCACTTGCACAAAAATAAGAAATGGAATTCTTAAAGAGAAGAGGAAGGTACAATAAAATATTCCAAAGAGGGTAACAACTAGAAACCAAGAAACGAATTCATACAAGGATACATGGGTTGAAGATATTGATGATGAAGAAATGGAAGTAGAACTTACCAAAGTATCTACAGACAAGTCGCATGCACTAGCACAGGATGAGGAGAAAGGATCATCACTAGCATCATAGGAGAAAAGGTCATCAAAGATTGAGACTAACATAGAGGTAGAAAAGATAGTAAACAAAGGTAAGAGGAAATCTACCTCACTCCCAATAGATGATGTCATAGATACAATTATCAAGGAAAACTATTATGCTATATTAAAGAATAGATACTCTAAGTTTTCTAAAGAAAATAAAAACAAAGCCACAAGGGAAATCCTTAAAAGAATGAAAGAAACTAGTGAAAAATAAAAGAATTCATAACACTGATACCCAAGGAAGAAAAAAAAACACTATATGAAAAATGTAGCACTGGTGCACACAGAAAGATTTTTTTTGACTCTCTATCTAAAATAAAGCCAAATAGGAAGAAATGCACAAGAGAAAAAGTATAGAAGTCTACAAGAATAAGTTTAGTATGCACAAAAATATGATTAATATAGTAATCAGTCACACCAAAGAAGTTGAAGAAAGTTTAGCCAAATACTGGTGCAAGGTAGCTCATGAAATAGATGAGTATGTATAGAAAAATCAACAAGGAAGAATAAAAGAATTAGTAGGATCAAGAAGCAACGAAAAATATTTTAAAAAAAGATGGGAGGGTAGAAAAACAAGGTGCCAACCTAGAAAAGGCACAAGTAATGTTAGCAAAAAGGAAGACAAACTAAATCCTTAGAGAGAAAAGAAGCCATAGGAGGAGGACAAGAAGTAAAAGAAAACATAAACAACTAAAGAGAATTCTCTAAGCCTTAATTATAGTAGAGCATGCTTGGAATTCAAAATATGGATTCTAAAAACAAGACAATGTCCCACTTATCATGCATGATAATGTTAAAAATATTGACTCAGAAAGGAAGGGAGAAAGTATGGATAGAGTTAAGTCGCTAGACATCTTGAATCAACAAAAAATTGATTAAACCATCAAAACAGCATCTATAGTAGTTAATTCATCTCATGAAAAGGAAATGGAAGAAGAGAAAATAGTTGAGATTACATAGGTACATGAAGAATAACCCCAAGAGGCAATTCTCTGGAGAAGGAGTAAGAGCAATATAATTCACTAGAGAATAAAAAATATGACTTTGTAGTCGAGGAAATGAAGAATGAATATGTTGAGACATAGGTGGTAAGGCCAACATCTTCAAGATCCAAGATGTTAGATAGTAAAACACTTGGATAGGAATGAACAAGGAGTGCAAGAAGCATCTTTAGAATGAAGGGAAGTGAACTAGCCAAGAAGAAAAGACAAAAAGGTAGAAAGTTACTATCATCCTCATCGTCATCATCATCTTCTTCAAGATCATAAGATGAAGAAGAACTCTTTAAAAATATGCAGCTATCAAAGAAGAAAAGGAAATTTTAGATGATATCATTTCTTAAAAGAAACTAACAATAAAACATATGGTCTAGATGAACTCAAGGAGTACACAAAACTCTTGAAGAGGCACAAAAAGCTCAATAAAGTGAGAAAGATACAACAAACGGAAAGAACACTAGTCATTACCAAAGATATAATTGGAGAATTATCTACAAATTCCATATATGACCTGGATACAAATTTTATCAACCAAAATATAATTCTTGTTGATAATATCAAGGATTAATTAGGAGACATTGAGGTCCTAGTAGAAAAGAAGATGAGAGAAAAGAGAATGGAGAAGCCTATAAACTTGGTAGAGTTCAAAAAGGCCACACTACAAGAAGTAAAAATGAAATGATTGAGACACTAAAGGCCACAACATTGGTACTACAAAAATTGTCTGATCCAAGTTCATTTACACAAACTTATAGTAGACCATACAACAAGCACAAAAAGGGCTTTATTCAATGTACATAAAATTCAATGCAGTAATTAATTCATTATTAGAATTTCTATCCAAGATGTAGGGATCACTACACTTAATTCAACTCAAGGCTGAGAAAGAAAAGAACATTGTTCGACTTGTAGAAGTGAAAATCATACTATCACCCCCAATAGGTATTATTCAAAGCCACATTAAGGATGCAAAAGCACTAATCACTAGAGCACCAGTAAGAAAACTAGATGGACTTGAAGAACTCCTAGAATACATATGAAGTGAGACTATTTCTCTCCCTAATCTCAAGGCATCATGGGAAGCTCATCTTGCCACTACCATTAATCAATACAAGGATTTATTTGACAACCTTTAAACCATTTTTAATTGATGACAAAAAGGGGGAGTACACATAAAAAGAGTAGAATAAGTAAAGAAAGTAAAATGAGGAGAACAAAGGTACTCTAGGAAGGGGGAGAATATTAGACAAGTAAAAGAGAAGAACAGAGAAGTAAAAGAAAGGGAAATAATAAGTAAAGGGGGAGATTATAATGAAAGAAAGAGAAAACTAAAATTAAGAGGAGAAGAACAAAAATGAGATGAAGACCCTGAGGAGAAGAAGAATGATCATGTGAGACACACACAAGGGAGATCTAAAAGAAGTTATCATAAGAAACGAGACATCTTGACTAAGTCCAGGCACTGGTGTAAACCTCTCTACTAGTATAGTCAAATGAATGTAGAAAAAATGGATTTTTTCCAAAAAAAAAAGGAAAAGATGGTTTTAAAAGGTTCTTTCATCAATGCCTAAGGGGGAGATTGTTTGGACTTACAAGTCTCACTGGCATGAGCTTTGTAAATTGGTGATGCTAGTAATTAGCACACCAATGTATTGTCATTGATTGGAAATCAGTCAAGGAAGATGTAGATGCCGCAAGGGAGTTCTACCAATGGTAAAAGAGTGAACCATTATACATGTGTATGATAATACAGACTATGCCACAATTGGAAGAAAGGTGTAAGGATCAATTTATCACAAATCATGTAAGAGGAGTAACCATGGATACAATAAGACATGAGGTTAGTCAAAATTGATGTAACAAGGGTATGGGTCAAATTAGTAGGATAAGTGTTAGAAATAATAGTCCACCAAGATAATTGTGGGGGGGGGGGGGGGGGGGGGGGGGGGGGTGGGGGGGTGAATTAGCTAACCAACAATTAAAAAAATTATCTTCTTTAAAAAACCTTAACCATTCAACCAAAGTAAATAGAAACCATAATAAAATGCATATAGACAATTACACCCAATATGTTGAATAGGGAAACCCTTGATTAGAGGGAAAACCCTGGTGGGAATGATGCCCACAAGATAATGTACTAGTATAAATATTCCTTGTTAAAGGATGGACCCTGTTAGGAGTCTATTACAACATTTAGTATAATGAGTCCCTATTAGGAGACTTTGAATCCCTGTTACAAGGTTCTAACCATGTTAGGAGTTGTGTGAACCCTATTAGGAGTTTTAGGACAATGTATGCAAGAAGAGCCCAATGCCCAAACATGCAATTTCAACTACAAGAAGCGCTCACTACTCAAATGAGTAAATTATTATTATGTCCTCCATTCTTTTGATCTATCAATTAAACCAATCACTATCAAATCTTGTAGACTAAGTCATGAACCTTGGATCCAAATATCGAACCTCAAATTACTAATAGAACTTTAGTAATGAAGTTTCCTTCACTTCCACATTGCTCTGCTCAACTTTGCATTCTACTCTTCCTACTAGTTATCATCAATTGTAGAACCATATCATCCCATATCATGATAAAGGAAAATTTCCTCCCTTTATACCAAGTCTTCAAAATAATTCATTGAGTTTACTATTAGACCTTTTTAATTAATTATTATAGGACCACATTAAGAACACGTTACACTTAGCAATAACATAAATCTTCTACCTTGAAATTTGAATAACTTTCCATACACAATATTATAACAATCAAGCATAGCCATGTCATCATAAATATGTCTTTTTCATGTCCTCAACCTCGATACTCATAATAACAAATTTGTTAAGAGATATAACAAGTTTGCTAGAACATGCCTTTGTAAACTCTATCTCAGAATAGACATCACCAAAACTTACATAACTTCTTCCAGACTTATCATTTCTTCTTCTAACATTAATTACATATACTAGATACTCAAAAGTATCTCCTATAACCTCAAATAGTGAGAATACTCAACTAGCTATAAGTACCAACTTGATCTTTTCTTTGTTCTTCTATCAAATACCATAGAAAATCGTTATGTTGACATCAATGACAAACTTAGTCATGAATGTAACATGTCATCATAGTAACATATCTACAATGCTCCCCCATAGGAATATCACCAGCATTCATGCTTGCAACCAATCTTCTAACAATCTCCTCCTTTGGCATTAATGAAAACATAGATGAAAAACATCTAGTTCCAAGAATACCAACAAAAATATTGTTCATCATTTCTTATTATGACATTAAATGCATATACTAGATACTCAGAAATATCTCCCATAACCTCAAATAGTGAGAATACTCAACTAGCTATCCATACCAACTTGATCTTTTCATTGTTCTTCTATTAGATACCACAGAAAATTGTTATGTTGACATCAATGAAAAATTTAGTCATGAATGTAACATGCCATCATAGTAACATATCTACAATACTCCCCCATAGGAATATCATCAGCATTCATGCTTGCAACCAATCTTCTAACAATCTCTTCCTTTGGCATCAATGGGAACATAGATGAAAAACATCTAGTTCCAAGAATACCAACAAAAAGACTGTTCATTTTACTTTTCAAATCCTCTTCATTAATCATTCTCCCCTATTGATATACCTCAATGTACTTTCTAACAAACCATCATTCCATGTTGTTTCTCATGCCACACATCTTCCTTAACATAATGTTTTTCAAGCAATTTTCTCCCCCATTGACATAAATGTCAAAGGTTTCAAAAACCAACATCTCTGCATCAAACTCTACAATAGATGATTCTTACTAGCTTGAGTGTCAAAAGACACTATTCATAACAATATCCAACAAGATTCCTAGATGACTCGATCCATCATAGATACTCCCTCATATAAGAAGCATTAGCATTCAGTCCAAACAATAATGGTGCTAGGTTACATTGTACTAATGTACTCTTGCATCTTCTATTTTGATGTAGGAAGGGGTATAACCCCTAGCATACCTCACAAATACTCAAAAGTCTCTTTGAGAAGAGGCTTAGTGAATATATCTACAATCTTCTCTTTAGTGCTCACATATTCCAATCTTATTTCTTTATCTGCAACTTTCTCTTTCAACATGTGATACTTGATAGGAATATACTTATCCTTTGAATGCAATACTAGATTCTTAGACATATTTATCATGCTTGTGTTCTCACAATGTATAACAACAAGTTCACTAATTTCTATCCTTATATCCTTCAGCATTTACTTCATCCAAATGACTTGATTACAATTATTTGCTGCTACAAAATACTCTTCTTTTATTGTACTTTGTGATGTACAATCCTACTTCTTGCTTAACCGAGAAACCAATCTTCCTCCAAGAAAGAAGGCTCCACCACTAGTGTTCTTTCTATCATCCATACTACCTACCCAACCCACATTAGTATAAGAACTTAGAGTGAAATCATTAGATCTATCATACCATAATCCATACTCAGATGTTCCTTTTAGATATCTAAAGATCCTTTTTACTGCTACAAAATGTGCTTCTCTAGGATTAGCCTAGAATCTTGCAACAATTCCAATTGCATTTTCTATATCTTGCATTGTGTGAGTTAGATATTGCAATCCTATGATCATAGATCTATACTTTTTCTGCTCAAGAGTAGATCTCTCATCCTTTGTAGATAACTTGTGTCTAGTTACCATAGGTGTTCCAATGAGTTTACATGCTTCCAATCCAAAACTATTTAGTAAATTCTTCAAGTACTTGGACGAAGAAATAAAGATTCCTTCTTTATTCTATACAATCTGCAATCCTAGGACATATTTCATCTCTCCTATCATACTCATCTTGAATTCTTTCTTGATCACTTCAACAAAAAATTTCTTTCCTCATTATTACCTCCAAATATGATATCATCAAAAAATATTACCAAAATCATCAAACCATCATCAATTTCTTTCCAATATAGATTATTATCTGCCATACCTCTGCTATATCTAAGTTTTGTCAAATGCTTGTCCAACCTTGCATAACAGGTTCTGGGTGCTTGCTTCAATCCATTAAACACCTTCCTTAGTCTACATACTATGTCCATATCATCTATCAAAGACATCCTTCAGGTTGCTCAATGTATACCTCTTCTTCAAGTTCTCCATTCAGAAATGTTGAGTTGACATCCATCTAATATACTTTGAATTTCTTCTGTGTTGCATAGGCTAAGAATAATCTTACCGCTTCTATTCTAGCCACTAGAGCATAAGTCTCCTCATAATCTATTCCTTCTTATTGGAGTAACCTGTACATACCAATCTTGCTTTATTCCTTACAACTTCTCCTTGTTCATTCTCTTGTTCTTGAATATCCATTTTGTTCCTATCATGTTCTTGTCTGTTGGTCTGGGGACAAATTCCCATGTCTAATTCTTTACTATCTGATCCAATTCCTCTTTCATAGCTTGTATCCAATAATCATCTTTACATGCTTCATATACATTCTTAGACTCAACTTGAGATATCAAGCATAGTTCTTCATTTTCTCTACTTCTTGTCATCATTCTCTTGTCTTTTCTTCCAATGATCTATTCAGATGAGTGATTCTTTATTATATTCTTTCCCGACTTACACTCTATTCATAATGTAGATTGTTGTATTCACATCTTCTCTCCAAAAAAATTTGGATACATCATTCTCTACTAACATAGCTCTTGCAGCTTTTGTAACTAACTTGTTCCTTCTCTCTGCAATGCCATTTTATTCAGGGGTTCTTGGAGTCGATAACTATCTTTTACTTCCATTTTCTTCACAAAACATGTTAGACTCATTCAAATTAAATTCTCCTCCTTTATCTAATCATAAACATTTAACCTTCATACTAGATTCATTTTCCACCCTATTCTTGAATATCTTAAACTTATTGAATGCCTTAGATTTCTCTTTAAGAAATGCAACCCACATCATTCTAGAAAAATCATCAAATAGAATCATAAAATACCTTTCACCATATAATCCTTTAGTCTTTGTAGGACCACTATGATCAGTGTGTACAATCTCCAACTCTTTTGTAGTGGTAAACTTCTTGCTGGGAAAAGAAGTCCTATTACGCTTAGCCAAAAAACACTCCTTAAAATTTGTGTTAGTACACTTTACAATCTTTGAAAAATCTCTAACTGCAAATATTCTACTAGTATTCACAATATTGTCAAAGTTTATGTGATAAAATCTCTTATGCTATAACCAACTGCCATCTACCTTTGCAACCAAAAATATCTTTTCAGAAGGATTGAACTGAAATACATTACCTCTAGATTTGATTCCAGTTCCAATTACCTTTCCATCTTTGTCTTTGATCATGCATGTCCTTTCTATGAACTATAATTGATAGCCTTTGTCTACTAATTGTATAATAATTTTCCAACACTCAAAAGATTGTGCTTTAAACCATCAACAAAGTATACATCCTCAGTGTTAGTTTTACCATCAAGAGTTATAGATCCAAAACCTTTAACTTGGCATGCTACATTATTTCCAACTCTAACAATTCCTACATCCTGACTATTGAAGTCAAAAAACCTTTTCATGTTACAAGTCATATGATGTGAAAAACTACTATTAATTATTCAATTAGATTTATTCTCAACTTGTGACACCAAAGCTACCTTCTTTGGACTTTCTTCTTTAATTGCCACAAATCCAATTTCATTATCACTAGCACTTAATGCTTGTTCATTAGAATCATTATCTTCATTTGCATACAAACACTCTCTATCCTTTCTAGGTTTGTAATTTCCCTTATACTTTTTCTCTCTCTTAGGACACTTAGATTCATAATGACATATTCACCACAAGTCCAACATTTAAATATTTTCTTACCTCCTTTTTCTCTTCTTATCAGAAGGGATACTCTTTCTTCAACCTTTTTTCCCTTCTCAAATCTGCTACTTTAGCAAAATCTCCTCTAGCACTTGTACTCCTTGATGAATTAGGTCGACTATTTAAGACATTGAAAGTTGTCTTTATTCTGGTCAATTCTTTAGACTATCTAAGTTCATGCTCAACTGTTTCAAGTCTTCCAAGCAATGTCTCCTTTGTGAAATGTTTGGTACAAGATATCAACAACTGTATCATCTAAACTACTAACATAAATGGTGGTGCTAGAGTCTTCAATATCTTCCATATAACCTCATCATCTTCTTTGGTTCCTCCTTGAGCTTTGACACCTACCATAATTTCTTATATCCTACCTATATGTGTTCTTACAGATTCATTTTCCATCATTTTAGCATCTTGAAATGCACAAATCCAACTTTGTAGCCTCAACTTCTTAGAATGTTCATCTCCTTCAAAACTATTTTCCAAGGCTTTCCAAATCAAATGTGAAGTAGCAAGTGACTTTACATGATTGTATTCAATTTCAGGAAGTGCAGTCGATAGTGTGTCTTTAGCTCTCATATCACACATAAAAAGGTCTCTTTTTACCTCAATACAAGTTTCCAAGTCCTCTTTATCAATGATTTCTTCTCTGATTTTGTCAAGATCCAATTTCTCAAACCCATACACAATAGATGTGTCTTCATCTTCTTTCCAGCTGTCATAATTTGTTCCATCAAACTTTACACTATCTTTCCTAAACATATTCACCATAGATCTCCCAAAGTTGTTAAACTTTATGTTCAAGGACCTGATGCTCTGATACCAATTGTTAGAAACAATATTCCACCAAGGTAATTGAGAGGGAGTGTTGAATCAGTTATCCAACAATTAAAACATTTATCTTCTTCAAAAAAAACTTAACCATTCAACCAAATTAAACAACAACCATAATAAAATGTACATAGACAATTACACCAGATATGTTGACTAAGGAAACCCTTGATTAGAAGGAAAACCACAGTGGGAATGATTCCCATAAGATGATGTACTAATATAAATATTCCTTATTAGAGGATGGACCCTGTTAGGAGTCTATTACAAAATTTAGTACAATGTGTCCCTATTAGGAGACTTTGAATCCTTGTTAGGAGATTCCAACCCTATTAGGAGTTGTAGTACAATGTATGCAAGAAGAGCCCATTGCCCAAATATGCAACTACAAGAAGAGCTCACTGCTCAAACAAGTAATTTACTATTCTTTCCTCCCTTCCTTTGATCTAACAAGTAAACCAATAATTTTTAGACCTTATAGACTAGTATGTACCTCAGATCCAAATACCAAACCTTAGATCACTCAAGAAAACTTTGACAATGAAGTTTCCTTCACTTTCACATTTCTTTACTCAACTTTTCATTCCACTCTTATTACTTCTTATCATCAATTGTAAAACCACATTATTGCATACCATGATAAGGGAAAATGTCCTCCCTTTATACCAAGTCCTCAAAATAATTCCCCAAGTTGGCTATTAGATCTTCACAATTAATTATGATAGGACCACATTAAGAACATGTTACACTTAGCAATAACATAAATCTTTCACCTTGCAACTTGAATAAATTTTCGTACATGCAATATTATAATGAGAAAGCATAGCCATGTCATCATAAACATGTCTTCGTCATGTCCTCAACCTCGATATTCATAATAACAACTCTGCTAAGAGATATAACAAGTGTACCAGAACATACCTCTGTAAAATCTATCTCAAAATAGACATCACAAAAACTTACAAAACTTCTTCTAGACTTATCATTTCTTATTCCAACATTAAATACATATACCATATACTTAGAAGTATCTCCCATAACCTTATATAGTGAGAATACTCAACTAGTTGTCCATACAGCTTGATTTTTCTGTTGTTCTTCTGTCAGATACCACAGAAAACTGTTATGTTAACATCAATGACAAACTTAGTCATGAATGTAACATGTCATCATAGAAACATATCTACAATACTCCGCCATAAGAATTCATCGATATTCATTGCTACTAAGATAGTATTAGTTTTTTTTGAAATGAAATATAGTTCAAAACATAATTGTAGAAGATGGTATAACAACAAATGGGTTGTTCAAGACAACCAGATAGAGGTGAGATTGAAGGGTTCATGGGGCAAGTAGAGTAAGGAAGAAAATCAGTGCATCTTCAAGAATACACAATAAATATCTACAAGGAAAGACAATAATATTATTAGATCATTTTCATTTAGATTTCTTTCTTACCATTGCATCTATTTGGAAGCTCTTAACATGGAAAGCATTAGTAGTAAGGTTTTATAAATCCTCTAATAAGGTGTCTCTCAGAAAGAGATTCATAAATCATCTAATTAGGTAGTGTTAAAAATGTTTAGAATAACTAAGAGGTGGGGTGAATAAATTACTCAAGCTCAATAAGTACCATTTAAAAAATCAACCATTCAATATTCATTATTCTTCTTATCTTGTTGTAGCTTAGTCTCTAATGTATACTAATAAAAAAAAATACTAGTAGTTTATTGTCCTAACATAACAAACTTTGCCAAATGTAAACATGTAAATATAAAACATCATAAAACATTCAACACAAGTTTAACACTAGGATTTTGAATGCAAATCCAATTTGGGAAAAACCACTAGTAACATGTCACCACTTTTTCACTCTTTCAAAGCGAGCTCTATTAGAAGCCAACCCTATTAAAGGTTACAATAAAAATTGTAAAATGTGATCAGGTTAGAGGATTTAATCACCCTATTAGGAGTGGCCTTGTTAGATGAATTTGATCATTCCATTTAGAATTTTACCTTGCTAAAGGAATTACATAGACTGTTAAGTCTTCCAAATGACTGTTAGGTCAACCTTTGATTAAAAGGATTTCAATACAAATTGTTTACAAATATTAGAAAGAAAATTGTTCACTGATAAGTCTCCTTATCAACTATTTCTCTTAACTCACTCAAAAACCCTTCAAGCAATCAATCTTCTCCCTTCAAAACTTAAGCCTTCTACTCAGATTCACTTATCAATATCATCAACATTTGTGCAAGCATTTTCTTCCTCTTGCTTCACTCACACACACACTTGTGCATTCACCCTTGTGTCCCTCTATTTCACCTTGCTATTTGTGCACACATCTAAAGTTTAGCTTGATACCTCCTTAAATAGGTAATTGTTTCTTTCTCATTTTTTGTGATCACTATAGATCTTAGGGTTTGTGATCTAGTTCATCAAGTTCATTGTATTTCTACATCTTCCTTGTTTTCTAGAAACTTCTCATTCATCAAATTTGATCTTAAATATTATACCTAATATTCTCCATGAATTCAGTGATCCAACTCATCAATCTTATCTTCAACACACTTCTGTATCCCAAGAAATCAACTAAGTCAACTAGAAATCATGATTCCTCAAATATATTCAAAATATTTTCACTTGGAAATCACTAAGTTTTGACACTCTTCATCACTAAATTGCACAGTCACTATAAAACCTCTAGCTCAGCATCAACTAGCTTTCTTGGTCGATACTGATGTTCAATCAATACTAGATTTACTTAGCACTTACTGTGGCTCAGCTAACACTAACATCACTCAGCATGCCTTAATATTTTACTCTATTACTTGGTTAATCTTTACATCCATGATATAAAAATCACTTTGTCTTATCAAATTCTAGCTAATCAAATGTCCATTGTAGCTTCATTTTCATAACACAACCTTTCCTTTAGGTGATTTTGTTATGAGCAATCTCTAAAATCATCTTCATCAATCAAATAGATATGACATTTATATCAAATACCAACATGTCTCATCACTAGATTTGACATCAATGAAAAAATAAAAATTGTTACAATTGTGAGTTTCTAACAATCTCCCTCTTTGGCATTGATGGAAACAACTCAATACATCTTATAATACATATCTTTATTACCATGCAATCCAAAAGATTTCATTATCATAAGTGATCAATATCCTTAGTTTTATTATGATTCTCATCTTTGCAAGTTTAGAAACTCCCTCTATCATTTTGTTTCATTCTTCATTCCCTTTTATGATTTACTCCCTCTAAGTTTTATTCTCCCTCTTGGGTACATCTCTCCCTCTTTGGTACATCTCTACCTCTTTGACAAAAATGCCAAAGACACTTAACATTTTTGGCTTCAAATAATTCATACATCTAGATTGTGTAGATTTTTGGATGTTTGGCTGAGATTATGTCATCTATCTATGACTGATCTATTATGTTGTACTTGACTATCTACCTTAGGCATCTCCTAAAGTAGAATTGTTTCGCATCAATGTGTAGGATATTCTTTATTTCCTAAAGTAGAATTGTTTCACATCTATGACTGATCTATTATGTTAGCTTTAGTGAATGTGTCAGCAATTTGTTCTCTAGTGTTCACATATTTTAACTTTACTTATTCTAACTTCACTTCTTTGTCTTGAATAAGTTCTCTCAAGTAGTGATACTTGATAGAAATGCGCTTTTTTAAAGTGTGCATCACTAGATTCTTTGAAATGTTAATATAATTTGTGTTATCATAATAGATAACTACTATTGATCTCATTTTGGTTTTGACAAGGCAATGACAAAACACTTAGCCATTATCTAGTAGAGATATAGTGCAAGCTGAGTGCATAGTATTTGTCAAGCATAAGCCTTAAGAAAACACATGTCGAGTAATATGACCAGTGAGTGTCAAGCACTATTAGGTGATGAGTAGTCAATGTGTGTTGAGTCACTCCAGTATCAAGAAGTCAATACATGCCAAGTGATTCATGTGTCGAGCAATAGTAAGTGTTGAGTTATGTAGAAGTCAAGTATGCATATAGAGCCTATTGATGTTGAGTGAACAATCTTTGGCATAGATGTTTCTTATGCCACAAACTTCTATGTAAACCATTTTTGGCCAACATAGACATGATTTTTTATCATAAGAGATAAGGATCTAGTTATATTACACATCCCTATGTAATGCATGCAACCAATGAGAAAAGGGAAGCATTGGATGGAAATAAGGATCAACCACAGTCATTGATTATGAGCTAGCCCATGTCCACGAATTCATATTTAAGGAGGTAAACCCTAAGAAGATTATCCATGCACAAGGAAATGAATGCTAAGAGATTAGAGGGCATCCATGGTGGCATAGATGGCTATGATAGAGTTACACATTATAGAATCGATTTAAGGAAAACAGAGTGAAGCAGTGAAAGGATAGAGAAGAAATATCTGATTAGGAGGATTGAGATTTAAATAGTAAAGAGGAGATCTGACATTAAGTAGAAAGGTTCTAACTAAAGGATCAGGTGATGGATCATTCTAACTAGTAATACAAATTAAATCTCTTTAAAAAGTTCTTACTTGATTGTGAGTTTGAAATCCTTTAGTCAAGATGAGACCTAACAGTTTTGTAAACCTTTAATAGGGTAGACCCCTCATATGGTAGAACATAGTTTATGATAAAAAATTTTTAGCCATAATAGGCCACACTATACAACTATAGTAATGAAGATTTGTGGGTATCATCTCCACCCCAATTTTATCTTCTCCTTGGAGGGTTTATGGGTAACCAAAATCTTATGTGTTATATGTTGATTTACATTATGGTTTAGATGTGATGCATTGCTACTTATTTTAGTTTACATGTTAAATTATAAGATGGATGTATGGTGAATTTTTTTTATGTTAGAAGTTTTAAGTTTTGATTCACCAACCCCCCCCCCCCCCCCCAACCAGAATTTACTTTACCATTAGCATTTCCAACAATTGGTATCAGAGCTTTGTTCTCTAGAAAGGAAATTTTAACAACTCTAGAGGTAAGATCTTGAAGATGGAAGTCTACAAATTGGGAAAGACTATTGAGAACTAGAATATTGAAATATAGCTTTCCTTACATCAACTCAAGGAGGAAAGAGATGAACTACAACATTCATTAAAAAGAAGAAAGGAATTGGACATTCAACAAAATAACACTCAATATCAAGAAGTAGACACTACTAGATTATTTAGGGATAGAAACTTAGAAGATTTCAAGATAGCAATTATAGATCTAATGGAAAAGAATGAAGCACTAAGTGAAAAATAAAGAATCTAAAAATAGAACAAGAAACTCAATCAATTATTTTGTGTGAGACAACTGAAATGGAGAAGAACGATGAAGAAGATAGAGCCATGATTGAAGAAGAAAAAAGACTACTGGCTAATAGACTTAAGGAGTCATTAGATGTATAGAGATTGTCAAGAATTCAATTAGATATGATGAATCAATTGATGATTATAAATCAAGAACTAAACGGGAAAGACATTGAGATTTCAACTTTGGAAACACAAAATATCCTACTACAGAATGAATTGAAGATTGAGAAGGTAAATCTTAATAATTCTAATGAAGCCATAAATTATTTTGAAAAATTGATGGAAGCACCAAGGTCAAACAATGACACTATTGGTTTGGGATATTCTACTACTGAGAAAGGAGAATCATCTAGGAATGGTGAAAAAAAGAACAACAAGGAAAAGATCATCAAGCCCACTTGTCATCACTTTGTAAAATTGGGTCACATAGTAGATGTCTATAGGAGCAACATTGTAACTCAAAACCCTAAGCAAAAATTCAAGGGAAATTGTCATAATTGCAAGAAACAAGGGCATCAAGCACAAGAATGTAGGATCAAGACCACAAAAACTCAAATATTTGAAGGTTATTGTTACAACTATCAAAATTATGGACACAAGGCATATGAATGTAGATCCAATCCTAGATGGACATCAAAAAAATAAACAAAGGTACATCATAATGGAAATTCTTATGATTGGGATTACAAAATAAGGTACAATTGTGACTATTGCCGATAATATGGTCATATCCATAAAATTTGCATTAGAACACACTTTAGAGGTAATTAAAAGAGATGGTTGAATGAGATTTTATGCTTTAGTTGTCTTAAGACTGGTCATGTTAGCAAAAATTTTCTAACTTGGTCACCTACACCGAGTAATGAATTTAGCAAAGATAAGGTTGATGCTAAAAAGGTATAGAAGCAAATGAACAAGACATGGAAAAAGAAGGAAGATTGTAGCACATCAAGTCTAGATGAGGTCACTTTATCCAATGGATTAGGTGATCACATCACCCCCAACTAGGAAATCAAAGGTATGTGTGGAACTAATATTTGAAATATAATATTATGCATTAGATCAAAATATCTAAGATCTGAAAGGATTATGTATGCATGAATTAAGATGTAATGAAGGAGTTAGAAGTAAGAGTTATTCTATCGTTATGTTGTTTTATGTAGTGTTGTTGAGCATGGAAAGAATTATAGAGAACTAGAAGGTTGAAATATAGCTTCCCTTACATCAACTCAAGGAGGAAAGAGATGAACTGCAACATTCATTAAAAAGAAGAAAGGAATTGGACATTTAGCAAAATGACACTCAATATCAAGAAGTAGACACTACTAGATTATTTGAGGATAGAAACTTAGAAGATTTCAATGCAGTAATTGTAGATTTAATGGAAAAGAATGAAGCCCTAAGTGAAAAATTAAGGAATCTGAAAATAGAACAAGAAACTCAATCAATATTTTTTTGTGAGACAACTGAACTAGAGAAGAAAGATGAATAAGAAAGAGCCATGATTGAAGAACACAAAAGACTACTGGCTAATAGACTTGAGGAGAAGTTATCAGGTATATAGAGATTGTCAAGAATTCAATTAGATGTGATGAATTAGTTGATGATTACAAATCAAGAAATGAATAGGAAAGACATTGAGATTACAACTTTGGAAACATAGAATATCCTACTATAGAATGAATTGAGGACTAGGAAGGTAAATCTTAACAACCCTAGTGAAGCCATAAAGTATTTTGCAAAATTGATAGAAGCACCAAGGTCAAACAATGACACTATTGGTTTGAGATATTCTACTACTGAGAAAGGAGAATCATCTAGGAATGGTGAAAATGAAACAATAAGGAAAAGAACATCAATCCCACTTGTCATCACTATGGAAAATTGGGTCACACAGTAAATGTATGTAGGAGCAACATTGTAACTCAAAACCATAAGCAAAAATTCAAGGGACATTTTCATAACTGCAAGAAACAAGGACATCAAGCATATGAATGTAGGATCAAGATCACCAACACTCAAAGATTTGAAGGTTATTGTTACAAATATCAAAATTATGGATACAAGGCATATGAATGTAGATCCAAGCCCAAGTGGACATCAAACAAATAAACAAAAGTACATCATAATGGAAATTCTTATGATTGGGATTACAACACAAGGTATAGTTGTCACTATTGCCAAGAATATGGTCATATCCATGAAAATTGCATTAGGACACACTTCAGAGGTAATTACAATAGATGGTTGAATGAGATTGTATGCTTTAGTTGTTTTAAGATCGATCATGTCAACAAAAATTGTCTAACTTGGTCACCTACACCGAGTAATGAATTTAGCAAAGGTAAAGAAAAGGTTGATGTTGAAAAGGTGAAAATGCAAATGAACAAGCCATGGAAAAAGAAGGAAGATTGTAGCACATCAAGTCCAAATGAGGTCACTTTATCCAATGGATTAGGTGATCACATCACCCCCAACTAGGCAATCAATGGTATATGTGAAGCTAATATTTGAAATATAATATTATGCATCAATTCCAAATATCTAAGATCTAAAAGGGTTATATATGCATGAATTAAGATGAAATGAAGGAGTTAGAAGTAATAGTTATTTTATCATTATGTTGTTTTATGTGGTGTCGATGAGCATGTAAAGAATTATAGTTTTTGTTGAGTTATGGAGTTATGGTAGTGATAGTCGAGCTCACTATGTTAGCTGAGCATATTGAAAATCATATAGTATCTAAGCTTACAGTTGTATAAGCACTGAGCAATAAATGCAAAATTTGAAGGGTTATATAGTGGATTTTTTGACTCATTTGCACCTACCAGAGTTTGAAGAGCATGAAGGCAATTTGAGAAAAGAGATTCAAGCATCTGCAAACTAGATTCTATTGTAACTCAACATCATTCAGCAATTTTAAGAGCTATTTAGCTTGTATCGAGTTACATTGTTTCATGTTTTGTAAACCCTAGAGAGTCAATGTGGCAGCTAGTTCTTTAGTAGCACCTAGAAAGAAGAGAAGGAAGTTCTTAATGTGCAATTGATTAGTAATGATATGAGACAACCCCCATTCCATTAAGATCACATATAAAGGAGATCCATTTGGTGTGTTATCTATGATACCACAAAAAGTTTTAATGATCTAGGATGTACGATATTGTTATACCTAAAAAGTAGAAGTAGGTGATATGGAAATAAGAGATATCTATCATAAGATATGTGAAAATGGAGTATTAAAGGAGGAAAATAAGATCATAGAGTGAAAAGGGTTAATGTGTGCCCTAGATTTTCCTCAATTTTTCAAAACTAAGTGGATAAAGATGTTTTGATTTGGATACATGATAATTAAATATGGATAGAGAATGGACCTATCAAGATTTCTAAGAGGATTGTTCACAGAGTGATAGGAAATCCTACCCTTGATAGACTAAAGAGCATGAGGAGTGATGCAAAGGAAATTATAGAGAAGAATACTGGAGCCTTGTGGAAGAAATAAGGGATGTCAATTGACACAATCACAGATCCCATGGTAGCATTTGTAGTTCAATTTATTGCACACAAGCTCTTTCAGTCAAACCAATTGAATAGTGTATCTTGCATGGTAGTCAACCTAGGTTACAAAATTGTAAAGAGAGATCATTCCTACAACCTAGTCAAGCTATAGTTTCAACAACTTTTAGAAAATTTGGAAGCTATTAGGAAGGCTAAAAGTGCCTCATGTAAGTATGGTTCATTGGTCATTTTAATATTCTTTTATGTGCAAAATACATTTCCTACATTTCGCAAAGTTTTCTGGCAGACCAATAGGCTAGTTACACAATAGATAGAAAAATTTATTGAACAACTTGGAAAGAATTTTGAGTTAGTAATGACTAGTTATTTTGAGGATTTTAAGAAGTCTATGAAGAAAAGGTTAAGAATTCATGTATCACTAGTTGAACAACATTATAATGATGTTTTTTTCCTAGTTGATGCTGACTATACTTATCCACAAGCAACAATTGCAAAGGTAAGATGATTGAGACCCTTACCATATGAAATTAATGTTGATGAAGCTTCAACAACTATTACTACATTACTAGTAGAAGAGATTGATAAGGATGCCACATCCTTTGGGTATTATGATGAGGCAAAATCTGAAATTACAATTAACTTCTAGAATGCCTCATTCATTAGAAAGAAGAATAAAATGGTAAAGAAATTGAAAGAGAAATTTAGTGAAGGAGATGAAGAAGAAGAAGAAGAAGAACGGCATGTACCTCTTGAACTTACACAAGGATTGGAAGAAAATAAAGATGTTGATGTAGAGGGTGTCAAGGAATAAGAAGCCAAGGAAGCACCCAATGTAGTTGAGAAAAAGAGAAAACTATAGCAAAAGGTGGTGGATAAACCAAAGAAGACTGTTAAGAAGTCACAATAGAAGCTAGTTGTACCTTCAACAAGGTCAAGCACAAGGGTAGCCATTACATAGAAAAAAGAACAAACAAAGGTCAAAGGTAAAAGAGAAAGTGCCACAACAGTGCCGAGCCAGACTACTAAGAAGTTGAGGAGAAAGTACAAACCTTGGGAGGAATCAGATGAGGAGAAGATTGAATCATATGAAAATAGTCAATTAAAAGTGGTAAGTCACAATCCTTCATCTGTTATTCATAATCGATGTGAAAATGTAAAATAAACTGAAGATTTATCTAGCTTTTCACATATAGGTTTTGATAAGCTAGGGAATGTAGATAAGAATAATATAGAAGAGGCCATAAATGATATGTTGGCAACATTCAAGACCACTCCACTAGAGATTGCTAATTCTATACCAAAAAGTCTATATGATAGAGTTGAGAAAAAGTGATCATTCAGTTTGACAACTGAAATACTAATCAAAGAGGCTACACTAGCCCAAGTCATGCCTGACTTGGATAAGAAGATGATTGCAAAGGAAATAGAGAAATACAAAGGGAAATTTTCCCATAAATATAGAGCATTTCATATTTTGAAAAAGCAAGTAGAAGAGGTGGTAACCCAGAGCACATTCCTTTAGAAAGTTATCTATGGGTTATCCATAAAAGCTACGAAGGAGAAAGTAGAGAAAGAAGAGGGGGAAATTGAAAAAGATGAAACATTAAAGGAAGGTATAGTGGAGCAGAAAGAATATGGAAAAGAAAAGGTTAACATAGCTGAAGAAGAGCAACAAGATGCACAGGATGCTCAAATGTCAAGCACTAGTCCCATACATGTAGAGGAAGAGTCTATAACCATTGAGGATATACCAAACAACTCCACTTAGAATGTAAATCCATTGAGTGAAGAAGACATTAAGAAACTACAACAAGAATCCATGAATACAACAATCCCATGATCAAACCCCATATTGGTGAGGATTGATGAATCTCAAAAAGTTGAGATTGCATCCACTAGAAATGAGAAACAACAAGACATAGCATCAGTGTCATCTAGTGTTACAAAGGAAAAAGAGAAGGAATCACAAGAACATCAAATAGATCAAAGTTTAATTCTAGAAAAAAAAGGTGAGATTACAAATGCAACATCTATAATGCCTACTATAGCCATTGAGATGAAAAAGATAAAGGCAGAAACACAAGTTACATCACTACCAAGTCTACTAAGTTCAAGATTACCAACTAATATGGAAGTTGACAAAGAGAGAAATGAAAAGAGAAATGATAAGGAAGAAAACCCAATAGTAGCCCCACTAAAAGCTAGTAAAGAACAACAGGGGAATGAACAATAGGAAGAAGAAAAGATAACTGCTAGAATAGAGGAATAGGTAGCAATTTAGACACTGGCTACTTTACTAGGCTCTACACCTTTTTCTAGCAGCCAAACTCTTTTAAGGCTGACTTCATAAGAAACACCATTAAAAATAGCAAGGTTGAGTACCAATACCCTGTCAAGTACTAAAACTACATCTTATGATGGTGTGAGTTTAGATGAGGTGATTGTTTTGTCATAGTTTGATCCCACAACAATCCCACTTGAAAAAATGACAATTCTTCAAGAGGCTCTACAGAGAAATAAAGGCAAGAAATTTGGAGGAGAGAGCACAAGGATAAACAAGTGCTTCATGATATTAAAGATATTTTTGTAGATGCATTTGATATTTTAGATACTTTTGCAAATAAGCCTATTATTGAGAAACTTGTATATATATTTGACAAAATAAAAGATGAAGATATAAAGATCATTGTAAAATTGCTTGAATGGTCTGAGAAGAGGTTTCCAACCAAAGTTATGGATAAGATATCTAGTGTCATTGCACTTAGTCAAGTTGATTTAGCAACTAAGATAAAAGGTGTGAAGACAGTTTTGGGAAAAATTTATTCTCTACACACTAAACTATGTGATGTTGATATCTTTATCCAAGAGACTCAACATACAATTAACAAGTTACAAGGAGAGTTGAAATCAACTAGAGATTCATTATAGGTATCTCCTACAATGAGCCAATTACATTTTTAGAGATTGATGCTTACATAGAGTAGGCTTGCCAAGTTACAAGAAAAAGATGCACATATTAGATCCACTCTTATCAGCATATAGTCCATGTTGACCCCACACATGGAACTTTTACAAAGGGAACTAGCCCGTGCAAAAGCATTGATTAAGAAAGATCCATATCTTTCTACTCATGGAGGAGCTTAGTTGATATGGATGCCAGAATAGAAATTCAAATTCAAACACTAGATGCAGCAAGAGACAATTGGGATTCCACACTGGGAATCATCATGCAAGTGCATAAGACATTCTTGGATAAATACACTATAAATGTACCACCCAAATGACATAACTATCAAAAAAGGGGGGTATTGAAGATTTTGTAAATTTTGACAAAATTTTATTTTTTCAAAGTAGATATCTACTCAGGAGGAGTCACAAAAATAAAATGAATTATTTACTCATGGGGACTAACATGTTAAGGTAATGACATCATTTTTTTAAATTTTGAAGATTTTTTGAAATTTTGTATTGAAGTCGAGTAGATATGATAATATCTTTTTACTTATGCATGAGATAAGTATGTATATGCCATGACTAAGTGTTATTTCCACTCATGTCAAAGGGGGAGATTGTTGATCTCATTTTGGTTTTGACAAGGTAGTGACAAAACACTTTGTCATTATCTAGCAGAGATATAGTGCAAGCTGAGTGCAAAGTATATGTCAAGCATAAGCCTCTAGACAACACATGTCAAGTAATATGACTAGTTAGCACCGAGCACTAATAGGTGTCAAGCAATCAGTTTGTTTCGAGTCACTCTAGTGATGAGCGGTCAATACATACTGAGTGTTTTAGGTTTCGAGCAATAGTAAGTGTCAAGTTATATAGAGGATGAGTATCAACATATGGAGCATAGTTAAGGTCAAGCATTAGAGCCTATTGATGTCAATTGAATAATCTTTGACATAGATGATTGTTATGGCACAAAATTTTATGTAAACCATTTGTGGCCAACATATAAATGATTTTTTGATCATAAGAGACAAGGATCCATTCATATTATGCATCCCTATACAATGCATGCAACCAATCAAAAAAAGGAAGCATTAGGCAACAATAAGGATCAACCATAGCCATTGATTATGATCTAGCTCATCTCCACCAATTCCTATTTAAGGAGATAAACCCTAATAATTTTATCCATATGCGAGGAAAAAAATGCTAAGAGATCAGAGGGCATTCATGGTGGCATAGATGGCTATGATAGAGTTATACGTTGCAGAATCAGTTTAAGGAGAACAAAGTGAAGTAGTGAATGGATAGAGAAGACATATCTAATTAGGAGGATCAAGCTTTAAACAGTAAAGAGGAGATCTAACATTAAGTAGGAAGGTTCTAACTAAAGGATCAAGTGTTGGATCATTCTAATTAGTGATACAAAGTAAATATCTTAATAGAGTAGTCCTAGTAGACTGTTGTAAGCCTCTTAACATAGTGAACTTAATTGTGAGTTTGAAATCCTTTAGTCAAGGTAAGACCTAATAGTCTTGTAAGCCTTTAATAAGGTAGACCCCTAATAGGGTAGTGTTGGTATTTTAAAACTACTAGGTAGCAAAAGACCTAATACCAGGGTTTAGAGGATAAAAATAGTCTAAGGGTTAGCTACCTCCTATACTCAACTAAAACTTCCTCAGATATGGACCAACATTCACCAAATCACAAGAATTTTCTACACTTCAAGCTCTATGGGGCTTAGGTGGGTGCACCTTATGCTAGATATTTTATTCACACTTCACTCATTGATTTTATTTTCTTCATAATCTATCCCCTATAGCAAAAATGGTCACAATTATTCTTAACTTTGTAGATAACTCTTGATTACAACATCTAACTATGACACACATAGAGTTATTGCAAACAAGTGTTGGCCAACAATTATTTCTTCATACACAAAAGTAAAAGTTGATTTGATTTATATTTGTGCTTTGTAAAACCACAAGATTTCTTAATAGTTTGCACCTGAATTGATGATCAGTGCCCTATCCATTGTCACATAGAGTCTACCTAGAAAAACTTGACCTATTTAATTGCCTTACAATTAAATTAATGGCAGTAAACCCTAAACCTCATTCTTATGAATGTCCCTCATATATGACTGGAAATCCTATCAATTTATTGAAGAACAAACTTAATTTCTTGAATTAAAAGAAACATCAAGTTGATATACAACCTATCCTAGTTGCATTAAATTGTATGAACCTTTCTCATTCAATCCCAACATAACTAACACATAAAAATGGAGATAGAATTGTATTAATTCTCGTTGAAAATCATATAATACTGGTATAAACTCAAGAATACTTCAAGATGTGATGACTTATCATTCCATGGTCACTTGTATTCTCAGACTTGGAAATGAATACATCACAAAAATTGACACAACAGCTAACTGGACCAAATGCAAAATAGCATAACACTCAAAATTACATAGATTTTGGACCTTAAATCCACATCTTGGAAATCCTTTTATATGAAGGATAGAAACAAGATTCAAATGGGAGTACACATGTCAAAATTCTAATGGAAAGCAAATACAAAGATATTTTTCATTTAGTTACATTCAAACATTCTTGGAATCTGGATCAAAACATTGGATGCAGTTGCAAAACTAGCAAGTGGCACTTATCAGAAGGTATCCTTCAACAAATTTTGTTATTCTTCATTCTCTTGTCACTTTTCCTTCCTTTCTTTTGTTTCCTCTACCTCTAACTATATCCCTACATTGCCTAGTCACTATAAATAGATGGTAGAGCTTTGATATCTACAATGACTTCCCATATGGCAATGTTAGTATCCATATCTAGCCATGTGGTGCATCCTGGATGATATCTAATTCACCAATACTTTTTTTCCACTTAGTATCATTTCTATTCTTTAAACTCTCTTATGACCATATTCATATCTGATTATATTCTGAACAAAAAGTAAATCATATCATAGACAGTCGTTACATCTATCTCATTATTGCAAAAAACCATAAACTGTGGATGTGTCAAAATATCCTCAAAAGAGGAGAACCATTCTTTCCATTCCTTGATTATTCTATCAGCATTTAGGATGGTGGGAAAAAAATTTGGAATCCCTATAGCAATTATTTTCATCTTGCACTGTATTAATTGCATTTTTCCTAAGAAAAAACCATGCAATTCCTTCACTTTCCTAACCATCTTTCTAGCATTAATAATTATTTCCTTATGTAGCTCCTTCTTTTTCAAAAATAGCGTAACCAAGTTATCAAAGAATTATGTATATGATCCTCATGTTTGAATAAAGGGGATAGAAGGGCTAATTCTTCTAAGCACTAGAACTTGGCTCCTTGTAGTAAAATATAACTATTGTGCACATTTTCTGAAACAATTTGTAAAGCACCTATCTTGTGTATCATCAAGCTCTCAATTGTCTTGATTTCCACCTCTTTGGCACCATCCCATTCATCAATGTCCATATTTTGGCTCCCTCCCACATTTTTTCTATCAACATTTGTTTGGGTCTCTTGGTCTTTTACCTCTATAATGGGCCTTGCAACATTCCTGAGACTTTTTGTTTCTTCTTCTATGGAAACCACTCTCTATTCTAGGACATAAGTCCTTTTCAATTCTTCTTCATGCTTTTTCCTAGCATCAATAGATATGTTGTATGTTTGAAACAATTGTTCTTCTAATAGATCCATTTTGCTCTTCCCCATCAGTGATGCTATATTCTACAAATTATAGATCTGATCACTAGATACAGTAGTGACATTCCAAAATATCACATTTCCTTGGGGGGATTCCTTTATTTCCATGAGAGTTGGATTATTTCCCTTAGGAGCCAAACTACATATAGCCATTGTCTTATTGTCAATATTAAAACTAAAATCTTGCAGCTTCCCAACAATGTTGGTCTCTTCAAAAGAGACTGGCTTATCTTATTTTCTAATCTGATCTAACAAAAATGATGAGCTCAACCCCCATCTAGGAAAGAGAAGCATCCCACTTCTAGGTACAAGTTCTCTAGCTTCTTCTATTGTGAGGCTCTCATTGCTAGGATCGTAATCTTGCAATCTTTACACCAACTCTGTAGTTTTCTCAGGTGAGACGCCTAGTTGCAATTCTAAGGTAAGCTCATTCCACTTAACATTGCATAAGAAAGACTTGAATTCAACTAATTTAATGAATTCATCATCTTTCATGAAATCTTGACCTTAAAATATCTGCTCATCTAACATCTGAATTTGTAATTTAGTCTAATTTGGGATCTTTTCATTATCCCTAGCTTGCTTTAACAAGAAGTTGTGTCTTATTGTGTCAAAGAATTTTGATCCTTTTGGAAAAATTTGTAATTCCTTTCCTCTAACCTTGTCAGGGATCTCAATCATTTTCCACTTCTTTCTCCTTTTTTCCCATGAGGAACTCTCTGGCTAGTCATCTTCAACCTCAACAGTTATGACATCCTCCTATTGAGAAATTTGAGGCTCTTCCCTATCTCTCACCTCAACAAGCACCTATTGCATTATCTATTCAAATTTATCCTAGCACCTATTCTATCTATCTAAGTAGGCTGCCTCATGGTAGAAACCCTAGAATGATGGATTAGTTGTCTTCATGGCTTCTTCAATCTTCATTATCTTGCTCCATCTCTAGGTTCTATCCCTACACACCTCTATTTCCAAACAATTCATTATGCAATCCTCTTCCCAATTTTGTTTGCTACTTGGGAGGGTATATTTTGTCATTTTTTTCAAAGCATGCCTCACCAAATCATTTGGATCATAGGTTCTAGCAGGAGCTGAGGTAAGCTTAAGCTCTTCCATACATTGGTTAATCTCCTCTATTGCATCTTTTCCTATTAGAAAGTCCCCTCTCTTTGTATTCCTTGCTATAAATGAGCCTCTCTTGATAGTGGGACCTAGATACTCTTTATTCATCATTAACATTTGCCAAAAGAATTCTAATTGGCCCAATTTTTCAAGGATATACTTTGGCAATATATGAGGGGGCTATGGACACCCAAAAACCCTTATAATTGAAAAATTTTCAAATAAAAACAAACTAGCCCAATCATGACTAGGTACCTTATCCCCATTTGGACAATTAGATGGTCTTATTTGTATCCTTACACTTTAGGTACTCTTTCAGTTACATCTACTAACATGTTTGTAATAGGAAAAACAAAATTATTGTAAAAAGCAATAGCACTAACATAGGGATAAAACCTTTTCCAAAAGAGAGTCCACATCTGCATAGGTATGTTCTCTCCATCTTCTTCAGTAGCTTCAATAAATTCTAGACTAATATTCCCTATGTTCATGTATAAAATGATATGCATCACCAATGAGTAGTGGAAGAAACTAAAATTCCCAAGTTCTCCTTTCTGAGTAGCCACTATCTCATCATGCATCCTATTGATGATGTACTCCACAAAATCATGCTCAACATTATGATTAGGATCCTAGATATCCAAAGCAATGATATATATGTATCTTGGGCAATTATGTGTACCATCAATTCCTATCACCTTATTTATCCCAAAAATGGTGTACCTAAAATACTTAGAGAAGAATTCCAATGGCATTAGGTCTTCTAGCTTCTTTGGCATTTCACCTTTTTCCAACTTTGATTTGGGAATGTGCTTCTTCATGACTCTTCCAATAAAGAAATTCTTAGAATTTTTCAAGGTTTCATTCATCTTCTCCATTAAGGCCTCCTAGGTCAAAAACCTCTATGAAAGTCTCCCTATCCAATCTACATAAGATACTCATGTCTTTACTATGGGAATCTTTACTTGTTGAATTATAGGATTTGATGAATGCCTTTATCATATCAACATCCACTATTACTTTTGTCATTATCAATTTTTTTCCATATTCCTAACCCACAGGTTACAAATAGGTGACTTTGCATACCTATTTTGATGAAAATACAAAAAAAGCTCATTATCATTTGTATCAGCTATAATGACATCTCTATATAAGGAATATGTATCTCTAAAAATATGTGCATTCAAAGTTTGAACATGAGAAGACCCTAGAAGAAAATATACCCACTCTTTTGCATACATTGTTGCCAACTTTGGCTTTTCTTGTTCAGTAGCTTGCAAAGATTCTTCCACATCAATTTGAGCTATTATCTTACCCTCTTCCTTTACCATGATTTCTACAAATAGATTATTTACAATAAACTCTATCAAATTTAACTTCTAAAAGCTTTGAAAATCTCTATAAGTTCTAGAAATCTCTTAGCGCTCAAATGCAAAAGACTGTAACTCAAAATACCTTTATTCTAATCTTATTAATAGAGAAAGAACAATAGAGAAGCATTTATGTCTATTTATGTCAATGTGTGTGGAAAATCTCAATTTCTATAGAAGTGCCAAAATCTTCTTGTACTGCCAACTTTTCCTAAATTTTTATGCACTTTTGACGGGGCATCACTTTTAAGTCATAATGAGGCTCTGTAATGGTCATTTTTTGTATTAAAACCTATCCTTGCACCCAAAAACTCCCTTTGTTTTCCATTCCACATTCATCATTTTCTTTAGTACTTTAACACCAGTGACTGGGTGATCATAGCTTTACACCTCCTTTTGTCACTCCATGGTTTAATCACTGCTTTTATCCACTAACTACATGACTGAGTGCCTTAAGCATCTGACATTTCTTTATATTTAATCACATAGTCACTTTATTTCATTAACAATTATACTTACTACTTGTGATCATGTGAATTCCCCTGGTAGTCACTAAGTCACGGCTTTACGCACCTTTCAAGCTTCTAGGTTTTCACTCCCACGACCATGCAATCAAAACACTATATGCAATTTTATCTTAAGACTTTTCCAATTTGTAATTTGGTTTATTTGACAATAATTTTACTTCACAAACATGCAAGAAAAAGATATTTATGCTCTTTTCATCCAATCATCACTTTGCAGTTTATCCTTATTAACATTTCTCTAACATATTGATTGTATGATCTACCATATTATTCTTTGATCTTAACTTGTTCGCCCGATCATAGTTTAAACATTTCTTTTGATACTTAACCATGCAACCCTATGCATGAGCATTTTAAACTATTTTTCCATATCATAACTTGTCTTAATTACTTTCTTCTTATCACCATGAAATTAAAATTACATATATCTGTCTTGTAGGATGACTATATCACTAAGTCGCTAACTTAATTATCCTTATCTTCTTTGATAGCACAACTGAGCGATCAAACATTTCATGCACCTTACAGTAGTGGTTGCCAGGTCATGACTTATCCCTTTGACTACTTGGTTAACATCATGACTGCATGATTTAACACTTTCTTACAATTTTCTTCTGGTCATGGTCTAAAAATTGAATATCTATTTTAACCACAAGACTTAGCAAACAAACAACTTTTGGTTTCATAACTAACTTTTGCCCAGTCGCATTCCACTCTACATAAAATGACTGAATTGCCCCAACCATGTGAATGGGAATAATTTCAAGTATTTTAACTTGGTTGCTCCTTTGCATTCAAGCTTTTTAACTATTTAATCAATCTTATGACCATGTGATTAAAGGTTCTTTATGAGCTTCTTAACAGTTTCATGAAGTTGCGACTACCTTCAAGCTTTATCTTCTGATGCCCCAATAGTGCAAACACAAGTGTTCACCCAATCATTGTGATAATTTATTACATCTTTCTTATTCAGGTGACCATGTGACTAAGGCTTAATTTATTTTTTCACTCAGTCCTGGTATAAAAGGCAACTAGGAATTTGATTGCTTTGACTGAATGATCAAAGGAAACTTTACTACTTCATCGGGTTGCACCTTAAAAGGACACTATCTTATGATGAGCCTTGAATGTGCAATCAACCTTGGTCACCAAGTCACATAGCTAAAACCTTTATGATCTTACATTAAACTACCAAAGAGTTGAGACAAAATATAGTCAAACAAGGGATTTTTTACTAGGGAAAACAATTTTATGAAACTTCAAAGAAACCCTAAGCACCAATAAAAGGCTATTTTTATCATATTTAGGGTTTTTACCAAAGGATTAATGACATATCATAACAAAACCCTAGCAACTTACTATATTTTAACACATTTTCACATTTTGAATTTCGATTTTAGGCAAAGAAAAAATGAGGGTCAATAGGTAGATCATAGTTTATGATCAAAAATTTGTAGCCATAATAGGCCACACTTTACAACTGTAGTAGTGAAGATTTGTGGATGTCATCCCCACCCTAGTTTTACCTTCTCCTTGGAGGGTTTTTGGGAAACCAAAATCTTATGTGTTATGTGTTGATTTACATTATGCTTTGGATGTGATGCATGGTTACTTATTTTAGTTTACATGTTAAGTTATGAGATGGATGTATGGTGAATTGTTTTTATGGTAAAAGTTTTAAATGCTTATTCACCTGCACCCCACCCCCCCATCTCAAAACTTACTTTCCCATTAGCATTTCCAACAAACTACAAGATATGTAATCTCTTCTTTCATTCCTTTTAGTAATTTCTTGATCCACGTAATGTTTGAACAATTTACTGTAGCTGCAACATACTCGGCTTCAATTATTGATTGGGAAATGTAATTATGTTTCTTGCTTTTCCATGACACCAATCTCTTTCTTAGAAAGAATGTACCTCCACTTGTGATTTTTTCTTACATCAGTATTCCCTGCCCAATCAGAGTTAATGAATACATTTAGTTCAAATCTATCACTTCTCTTGTAATATAATCCATAGTCTTTGTACATTTTAGATATCTCAATATCCTTTTCATTGCCATCATGTGATTCTCCTTAGGATTTTCTAAAAATCTAGCAATTATCCCAATTGCTAATTCAATATGAGGTCTACTATGAACAACATACTACAAATTTCCAATCAAAGATATGTATAATGTATGGTTCACATCATCAAATTCATCATTTTTACACAAATTATGTCCTACAGACATAAGTATGCTCATTGGTCTTGATTCTTCCATACCAAAAGTCTTTAGTATCTCCTTGATATATTTTGACTAATTAATGAAAATACCAAACTTTATTTGACCTACTTGTAGTCCAACAAAGAATTTGATTTCACCAAACATAGACATTTCAAATTCCTTCTTCATTTCATTAGCAAATGATTTGCAAAGTACTTATTTTCCTCCAAATATAATTTCATCAACAAAGATTTCAAATAGCAATACTTCATTATTCTTACCAATCTTCAAATATAGGTTATTGTTATCATTTGTCCTTTCAAAACCAATCTTCACCAAATAATTATGCAGTCTTTCATACCATGCTCTTGGGGCTTGTTTCAGTCTATAAAGAGCTTTGTTCAATTTATATACCATATTCTTCTTGTCTAGATCCACAAATCCTTCAAGTTATTCAATGCAAGCTTCTTCCTCAAGTATACCATTCAGAAATGCAAATTTGGCATCCATCTAATATACCTTGAAATTCTTGTAGACTAAGTATGCAAGCATACTCCTTCCAATCTTGCAACAGGAGAAAAAGTTTCTCCATAGTCAACCCCTTCTTTAGCATATCATTTGCATACAAATCTTGCCTTGTTCCTTGTAACTTCACCATTTTCATTCAGCCTATTCCTGAAAGCCCATGTTTTTCCAATTACATTTTTGTCTTTTGGTCTTGGTACTAAGGTCCAAGTATTGCTCTTCTTAATTTGTTCAATTTCCTCATTCATTGCTTGAATCTAGCCTGCATTGTCTAGAACATCCTTCACTAATTTAGGCTCAAGTTCACAAAGTAAGAATGTATCATCTTTGAGTCTTTTTCTTGTCATAACACTTAATTCAGCATCACCAGTTACTTGTTCAAGTTTTTGATGTCTTCTTACAAACTTGGCTAGCACAACTAGTTTCCTTCTATGTTCTTCAACAGGTTCATCTTGAAAAATAATCTCAAGCTCATTTTTTCTTCCTTGTTCAATTTTTGGTCCAAGTTCAACATGTTCATTATTGTCTATATGATGGTCAATATTTCCTATCTTTGACTCGACATCTTCAGTTTGTTTCTCATCACCCACTATCTATAGCTTGGAAACCTATTGTTACACTTCATCATTTCCTATCTAGTGGGGATTTGCAACTTTATTTTCTTGTTCAATTGGAGTGTTGGGAGAATCATCATCCACATAGATCAATGAACTATAATCTTATAGTTCTTCATTACATTTAAGGTCATTTATTTCTACAAATTCATCAACTTTCACATTTGCACTTTCCACAACTTTGTTAGTGTTAGAGTTCAAACACTAATAAGATTTACTCTTAGTGGACTATTGTAGAAATATGCCTTCATTACTCTTTGCATCAAGTTTTCCATTCTAGTTATCTTTGAGTATATAGCATTTACTTCCAAAGATTTTGGAACATTTCACATTAGGAGCATATCCATACCATAGTTCAAAAGGTGTAGCATTTGTACCTTTCTTGACTTGTACTATGTTCAGGATATAGACAATAGTACTAATAGCTTCTCTCCAATATTTTTGAGATACATTCTTCTCCATCATTAATATCCTGACACGATTGATCTATTTCTTCTTTCAGCTATCACATTCTAAGGAGGGGTCCTTGGTGCTGACATCTATCTTTAAATTCATCTATCATTATAGAATGTATTGAGCTCATTGGAAATGAATTTACCACCTCTATTATATCTCAAACACTTCAGAATCTTCCCTATTTCTTTTTCAACTCTAGCTAAATGCCACTTAAATAACTAAAAAGCATCAGATTTAGCTTTGAGAAATATCATAGTCATCAATGGATAGATTGAAATAGTTATACCCATAATATCTTTGAACATCAATAGGTCCACATAGTCAGTATGAACCAATTCCAAAGTATCACTTAATGTATATGTTTTGCTCTTGAAACTAGACTTGGTCATTTTTCCCAATTGACATTTTTTACACAGCATTGTCAAGCTTCTTTACTTTTGGCAATTCTCTTACTTTCTTAATTTTACTAATGTTCACCAAATTGTCAAATTTTGCATGACTCATCTCTTGTTCCATAACCAAACATCTTCTTGTTGTGCAAACAAACATGTCTCATTAGATAAATCTAGGCAGAACAAGATACCTCTTGTCTAATCACCACTTCAAAAAAGTTTACCATCTACATCATATATCTTAGCCTTCTTGAGATGGAATTCAACTCTGTATCCTAATTTATTTAGTTGTGAAACACTCAATAGATTATATTAAAGTCCTTCAACCTAGTAAACATTATCACACTTAATCTTGTTAGTCAATTGAATTGTACCTTTACCTTTTACAACACATGGAATATCATTACCAAATTTAATACATCCATCGGTCCAATGTCCTCAAATTTTTTTTTATCACCAATCATATGATTAGAGAAACCACTATCAATTATTCATCTTTCACTCTTGTTCATGTATGAGATTAATGTAGTTTTCTCATCTTTGAAAGAAACTTCTTTCATAGAAACATAGAAAACTTCATCATTATTACTTGCAAAATTAGTGTCAATTTCTTCTTCAGAAATATAACAAGATTTCTTACCTTTTTCATCCTTCTTCTTTTTTGTAGTCTCGGTCATCTCTTCTTCCTTTTTACTTTTTCCCCTTTCTTTCATCCTTGTCTTCATTGTCACGACACCTAGTAGCAATATGACCAACCTTGTTGCATGAAAAACAAATAATAGATAATTTACCTTTGTATTTACTTCTGCCTCTTCCAAATCTTTTTGCAATAAGTGCTTCAAGTTCATCAAGCTCAGCATCAGAATTGTCACTGTCACTCTTCACATGTTTGCCTTTATTTTTGTTAAGAACTAATTGTGACTTAAAACAAGATTCAATAATAGCAGGTGTGTAGTTATCAAAGTTAGACATCTCAAAAGTAGTAATTCTACCTATTACACCTTCCAAAGTCAAAGTGTTACCTCGAGTACATCTCAGTTCTTGAATGGTAGGAATTCTAATGGAATAGTTTGGAAGTAGAGCCCTCAATACCTTTCTTATCATTTTTCATCTTCATTTTCTCTATTTGCACCTCAAATAGCATTAACAATTTCTTTGAATCTTGTGCAATATTGTACTATCTTCCCACCTTCCATTATTCTCATGTCATCAAATTTACCACTTGGGTTCTTTGATTTGGCCCTCAAGACATTGTCATCTCCTTCACATATGGTCTTTAGTTTGTCCCACATATTCTTTGCACTCTCACATTCTATTATATCATCAAACTTTTCATACCTTAAGGCTAAGGCAATCTCCAATATTTCCTGATTGTGTTCTTTATTTTGCTTTAGTTGTTTAACTATTAGAGGAGTAGTTGTTATTTTTACATGATCATTATCCACAAATTTTATATTAGCATCACTAATATTGGATATATGCAACCTCATCAAATTTTTCCATGTAGGAAAGTTCTCCTTGTTCATCTTCGGTACCTCTCTTTTGTGAGTCATGATATTTAGCTTTAAGTAACTTTAAACTTCTCTTTGTAAGCACTATGCTTTGATACTAAATGTTAGAAATGTTTAGAATAACTAAGGGGAGGCGAATTAGTTACTCAAGGTCCATAAGTACCATTTGAATAATCAAGCATTTAACATTCATTGTTCTACTTATCCTATTGTAACTTGGTCTCTATTGTATACTAATAAACAAAATTACTAGTAATTCACTATCCTAACATAACATACTTTGTTGAATGCAAACATATAAATGTAAAACATCATAAAACATTCAACACAAATTTGACACAAGGATTTTACATGGACACCCAATTTGGGAAAAAAAAGAGTAACATGTCACCACTTTTTAACTCTTTCAAAGTGAGCTCTATTAGGAGAAAACCCTATTAAAGGTTACAATACACACTATAAAATGTGACCTAGTTAAAGGATTTAATCACCCTGTTAGGAGTGGCCTTGTTAGAGGAATTTGATCATTCCATTTATACTGTCACCTTGCTAAAGGATTTTACATAGATTGTTAAGTCCTTCAAATGACTATTTGGTCAACCTTTGATTAAAATAATTTCAATACATGCTATTTACAACTAAAAGAAAATAGTAGGGTTTTGATCTATAGGATTACAACTCACTTTTGCAGTTTTAGATCACTATTTATTTAATATGTTGATTCATTGATATGTCTCCTTGTCAACTCTATCTCTTAACTCACTTGGAAACTCTTCAAGAAATAAATCTTCTCCTTTTAAAATGTATGCCTTCTAATCAAATTGATTTATCAATATCAGTAGCATCTGCACAAGAATTTTCTTCCTCTTGCTTCACTCTCATACACGCTTGTACATTCACCCTTGTCTGCCTCTATTTCACCTTTCTCTTTGCACATACATCTAAAGTTTGGATCTATACCTACTTAAATAGGAAATTCTTGCTTTGCCATTTTCCATGATCACTATAGATGTTGGGGTTTACAATTTGGTTCATCAAATTCATTGTATCTGTCCATCTTCCTTCTTTTCTAGAAACTTCTCATCGATCGAATTTGATCTTCGATATTATACCTAATCTTCTCCTTGAATTAAATGATCCAAGTCATCAATCTTATCTTCAAAATTCTTTCCATATCCCAAGAAATCAACTAAGTGGTTAGAAATCATGATTCCTCAAATACATTTTCAATATTGTCACTTGGTAATCACTAAGTTCTTACACTAGTTCATCACTAAATTGTACGATAACTATAAAACTTCTAACTTGGTATCAACTAGCTTGCTCGATCGATATTGATTCTCGATCAACACTAGATTTTCTTGACACATACTATGGCTTGATTGACATTAGCATCACTTGGCATACCTTAATCTTTTACTCTCTTACTTAGTTAAGCTTTACATTCATGATATAAACATTTATTTTGTCTTATCAAAGTCTAACTAATCAAATGTCCATTGTAGCTTCCTTTTCATAACTCAACCTTTCCTTGATGTATTTTTTTATGAGAAATATCTCAAATCCTCTTCATTGATCAAATAGATATGAAATTTAGATCAAATAGAAACATGTATCATCAGTAGATTTGACATCAATAAAAAAACAACAATTATTCCAATTGTAAGTTTCCAATAGGTACTATTTACAAGCATTTGTAATCCTAAACGGTTATAAACATTCCTAATAGAATAAGTTCTTAGAAGGAACAATTGTAGCTTTTAACCAAGAAGTCCTTTACATGCATTATAAGGACTAGTGGGTATATTACTCCTACTGTAGATTTCATCCTCTCATTGAGGATTTCCGCATACAAAATCATGGTCTTACTTGATATATGCAATTTTGCCCAAGTTTGTATGTTTTTATTGTTGCATTATTGTTAGAAAAATGTGTTAAGAATATACTTTGTGATAGCTTAATTTACTAGTAGAGAAGTTTTTTATTGTTTCACCCCCACCCTTTCCCACCCCTGCCACCAATACCAGTTAGAAACAACAACATTTTACTTGCCTAATTTTGAACCCATTTAAACTCCTCTAAGATTATACATATACATGTCATAAAATTAAGTTTGAAATAATTTAAATTGTAATACTTCTATATCATCAATCATAGTAGAACCTAGTTGAGCACTCTTATAATCCCAAAATATTTGAGAATCTAACAACTCAAAGTTTATTGTTATTAAAAGGGCACATTAATATTTATGATTTTATAGTCATTAAAATAAAGGAGATCTCTACATTATTTCAATCATTTTTGGAAAACATCTAACTCTTGGAAACAAGTCTTTGTAGACATTAACAAGGTTGTAACATTTAAGTGGAATATGTTGAGAAGATATGGGTGTATTGGCTCCTCAATAGCATGATTTGTCTAAATTCAATTGAAGTTAAGATTCAATCCAAAATTAAGTATATTAATAGTAGTTTTGGCAAGGTCTTTTGTGGTAATGGTGAATATAGATGGGACATAAAAAATGAAGCATTATCAAGAGGATTATCTTAATAGGAATATTTCCAATATCTTGCATGAAATATGATATTTTATTGTAAGTCTAGACCTTTTGCAAAAAGCTAGGATATATAATTGTATTCTTTATGTGTAATAAAAGTTAAAATATGATAAGATATGAAACTCTAAATGCATTCACAATTTATGTGGGATGCATATTTTATTTATTTATTTCAAGATTGAAAAATATTGGGCAATACTAGAGGGTTTCTTTTTCATTCTTCCCTACTAATGCTTGCCTTTAACATAAATATACATTTTTTTATTTTAGTAAAATTATTTATATATTTTCCATTACTCATTAAAAAATTAATTAAAAACTAAAAATTAAAAATATAAATAATTTATCATACATATAGCAACAACTATGTCTTTGAGATTTGTATTCCACTAACATTGATATATATTAGCATGTATTTTATGTGTTACACACATAATACAAAATATGTTGGACAATATAAGACATTTGCTCTAGTTTTTTAGTTTCATGCAAAGAACAAATTAATTCTCATTAAAATATAAAATGTTAAATGAATAGCATAATCATGAATTCTAACAAATAAACTAGTAAAGATAACCATAACCATACTCAAGTTATGCAAAAATGTTTGATTCAACTTTAATACGCTTTCTCTCTATTTGGACACATTATCCAAAATGTGTTAGCAAAGATAAGGTTGTTGGAAATATAAGAGGAGTAACTAAGAGAGGAGAGGTGAATTAGTTACCACAAAATAGATCCCAGATCCCTTAGATGTCAAAATAAAACATAAACTTCACTGAAAATACTAATACTCAGTAAACACACAATCACTCAGTTTATACTAGCAAATTATGTTGTCGCTCAGCAAACACTAAAATAACTCAGTAATTACTTAACATGTAAATCTTAAGATATTATATGTGATTAACCTTACTTAACTTAGTTGCATACACATAAAAGAAATAGCATGAATGCAAGTGACCCCAAGATTTAACGTGGAAACCCAATTTGGGAAAAACCACCAATTGCAACTAGTTACTTATTTTCACTCTTCTAAAGTGATCCCTATTAGGACCCAACCCTATTAAAGGTTCTAAAACAAACTATTAGGTGTGACCCTGTTAGATGATTTAATCACCCTATTAGGCGTGGCCTTGTTAGAGGTCTTTAGACACTTCAATTCAAATGCCACCTTCTTAGAGGATTTATAAATAGCTATTAAGCCAACTCTATTAAGAGATTTAGATAACTGCTACAATGGTTAGAGAGTAACAATGACATGACCTGATTTCTGATGCAACTGGATTGCTGATTATAGATCTCAATTCTAACTTATATACTTGATCATTTCTAATTGAATGTATCTTTGCAGCTTTAGAAGGATATTTTGTTTATCCTTCTAATTTGCTTCCTCTAAGCATCTTCTATTCTTCAATACTCTTCCACACATTCAATCCTCAACTTGACCTTTTATTTATACCTTACACATTGTCAAGTCAACTTGAATACATCTTAGAATAATTAATATTCATTACCTTCCAATTTGATTAGGTTTCCACAATCCATTAGACTTTCAAATTTTTCTTCTGGATTTGATTGTGTTCGTTTTTTTAGCATCAACGTTTCGGATCACACTCTGTGATCCATCATCAGGATGAGAGAATGCAAGAATGAAAAAGTGAGCAGATCAGGCCAGTCTGGGGGTTAATAAGGGAAAAAGTTGGAAGGAAGGGAGGTGGATAGAGGAGAAGACAATAAAATAAAAGGAAAAAGCTAAAAAAGGGGGGGGACCCATCACCTTATTCAGCTAGAACAAACAAATAAATATATTGAACTCAATATGCTAAAATAAGAAAATCCTTCGTTAGCCAACCCTGATCAGTGGACACTAACTTAGAAATGATTTTCTTGTGTTAAACAAGTGAACTTGGTTAACACTACATCTTCACAAGCTTTCTTTGGTAACCGAGTGAGCTCAGTTAACACTGGTTCCATCCAACTTTTCCTTCATTGATTAAGTGAGCTCAGTTAACACTTATCTTCTTCAAACTTCCCTTTGACGCCCGAGTGAACTTAGTAGTCATTGACTTCTAAACTTGGAAAATTCTAAAATGCTCAATTGACACAAGAAACTATCTTCAATGCTCGAAAGAGCTTGGCATACACTATCTGATAAAGATATGACATTTTATGTAACATCAAAGATAATACAGAATTAACCAATTATATTCAACAATCTCCCTCTTTGAAATTGATGGCAACACAACATGTCATAATACAATGAAATTTTAGAGAAAAATAAATCAAGGAAAATATCCTTTGTTTCATTCTAATTCTCATTCATGAGAATTCCCTCTATCAGTGTGAATTCCCTCTGCCTTTAGTTTCTCCCTCTATTAGCAAAATTTCTCTTCAACATCTTCTTCTGATAGAAAACTCTCCCTCTTTGACATCTTTAAGAAAAATTTCTATGATATGACATACATAAACTTCTCCCTCTTTGACATCTTATGCCAAAGATGATATTTAAAGAATATCAATGTACCTTATGTACTAATTCATATGCAATTTTCCTTTATGAATACTGCATCAACTAACTGATCTTCAGCGTGCTCTATTTGATGCATCACTAAACTTCATTTAGTGAGTTTCAAATAGGGGAATGACCCCTAACTTACCTCTTAGATACAAAAATGCATCCTTAGGTATTGGCTTAGTGAATATGTCTACAATTTATTCTTTAGTATTCACATATTCCAATCTTGCTTCTTTATCTTGCACTAATTCTCTCAAAAAATGATATTTTATAGAAATGTGCTTGGCCTTGGTATGCATCATAGGATTCTTTGATATATTAATTGCACTTATGTTATCACAAAAGATAACCATTGGATCCTTGATCTTTACCTTCATACATGTCAACAGTTGCTTGAACCAACCAACATTGGAACAATTAACTACTATTGCCACATATTCGGTCTCTGTTGTAGACTAATAAATATTGCTATATTTCTTACTTTTCTAAGACACTAGTCTTCTACCAAGAAAGAACACTCCACCACTAGTGTTCTTCCTAGCATCAACACTTCTTGCCTAATCAGCATATGTGAATGCTTTCAAATCCAAATTGCCTCTTTTTTTGTACCATAATCCATAGTCTTTAGTACCCTTTAGATACCTCATGATTTTCTTGACTGCCATCATATGGTTTTCTTTAGGATTTTCTAAGAATATTTCCACCATACCAACTACTAATGCAATATCAGGCCTTGTATGCACTACATATTGTAGTTTTCCAATCATTGATCTATATGTGATATGTTCTACCTCCTTGGAATCATCATTTTTGGAAAGATTATGTCCAATAGACATGGGTGTTCCAACTAGTCTTGAATCCTCCATTCCAAATTTCTTTAGTAACTCCTTGGTATATTTGGATTTAGTAATGAGACACCATCTTTCTTCTGTTGAATTTGTATTCCAACAAAGAGTTTTATCTCTCCAAACATGGACATCTCAAATTATTTACTCGTTTCTTTTGAAAAATCTTTGCATAAATTATCATTTCCATTAAATAAAGTGTCATCCACAAAGATTTTTTCCAACACAATTTTCTTGTCTGGTCCTTCTTTGATATAGAGACTGCTATTATCATTTGTTCTTTGAAAACCAATCTTTATCAAATAGTTATGAAGTCTTTAATACCAAGCTCTAGGAGCTTGCTTGAGACCATATAATGTTTTTTTAAATTTACAAACCATATCCTTTTTGCTAGGATCCACAAAACCTTTAGGTTGTTCTATGTAGACTTCCTCTTCAATAATTTCAATCAAGAAAGTAAATTTCACATCCATTTGATAAACTTTAAATTCTTTATATGCAGTATAAGAAAGTAAAGTTCTAACACCTTCTAATCTTGCAATAAGAAAAATTTTCAACATAATAAATACCTTCTTCCTGAGATTAACCTTTCCATACTAACTTTGCTTTGTTTGTAGAAACTTCTTCATCTTCATTCAACTTACTTCTGAAAACCCACTTTGTACCAGTCACGTTTTTATACTTGGGTCTAGGAACAAGAGTCCAGGTCTTATTTCTCTCTATCTGGTCTATCTCTTCATCAATAGCTTCAATCCAACTTTCATTATCCAAATCATCTTTCACTAATCTAGGTACAAATTTAGCAAGAAAACATGTACCTTTCAATTTGTTTCTTCTCATTGTTCCATCTAATTTATCTCCAATGATATGATTAGGTACATGGTGCCTTTTGACATGTCTTGCTAACACAATTACTTTGGATTTAGAACTTGTTCTAGTAGCCTCTCCATGATCTTCTATATCAAGCTTGGGTCCCATTGTCTGTGACTCGGGTCCTTCAGACTCGGTTTGTTCTAGCTACAACTCAGTAGCCTCTGATTGTGACTCAAGTTGCACTAGTTGAACCTTGGGTACTTCTAGAGATTTTGGGAACTTGAGAGGTGAGGCCTCTTGACTTCCAATATTTGGAAATGTACCAGGTTCATAGTAAATAAACCTTTTCTAATCCACAGGTTCTTTGTTGCTCTCTTCTTCACTCTTTTTTGCAAACTCATCAATTCTCACATGTGCAATTTCTATGATCTTATGAGTGGATAAATTCAAACATTTATATGCTTTACTTCTATAAGAGTATCCTAGGAATATATCTTCATCACCTTTGACATCAAATTTACCTTTCCTAGATTCTTTCAAAATATAACATTTGCTACCATATACTTTCAAGTAACTTACATTAGGTTTGTAGCCATACCATAGTTCATAAGGAGTTTGATTTAATTCTTTCTTCAATGGTACTCTATTCAGAATTGATTACTTCCTTCCAGTATTTGATTGCAACACTCTTTTCTATCATCAAAGTTCTTGCACAATCCATGATGGATCTATTCCTTTTTCATCTATACCATTATGTTGAGGTGTACCATGGGTTGATACTTGTCTTTTAATTCCTCTTTCAGTGTAGAATTCAATGAACTCATTAGAGATGAATTTGCCACCTCTATCTGATCTCAAACATTTTAGTTTCTTATTTTTAAATGAAATATCAAAAAAACCATTTTTGACCAATAATCTCACATGGCTAAGTGGATTTAAAAAATAATGGCAGAGCATTAGAGAAATGGATTCTAGAGAGGGTTTGCAAAGGGTAACAAGAATATTGAGAGGTTTGGGTGGTTTGAAAGGGGCATAGAGTCATTTAGAAGACATGAAGGAAGGTATTATTGGGGGAATAGGAATGGGAGATGGCAAGATGGGAATAGAAACTACCAAGAAAGCTTTAAATGGAAAAAAGTGGGATAGAAGAATGGGGAAAATGGAGAAATGGAAGACAGAGGTTGAATGTAAATGGCTTGAGAAGTCACCTAATGCAAAGATTCAAATTAGTAAATCTTGGAGGGTAAGTGGTTTTTGAAAATATAGCCAAAATACTGAGAAAACCATAGGTCGTGGAAAACCAAGAGAAGCAACTAATTGAAAAACAACATTTGACTCAATGCACAATTTAAAGAGTAGTGCTAGAAAGTGGCTCGATGAAGGAGAAGATAGACTTTCTGGAGAGCAATGCATTTTTTCTAAAGTGGGGTTATCCAAGGCCAGCAATAGGTAAGATTAACACCTAGTGTGATGAGAAATGTGGTCTGGTGAAAGACTTTAAAATGTTAGAAAATAATTTTTGCATGGTTATAGTGGATATAGCGAAAGATAGGGATTGGATCCTAAATAGTGACCCTTATTTCATGGAAGGATTTGGGTTTTATATGAAGAAATAGATCTCAAACTTTGATCCAACAAAAGAGTTAATAAAGGAACCTCCTCTATGGGTAGGAATGAGAAATCTACCCTAGGAATACTGGCAGGAACAATTTTGTTATATAGCGATTAGGAACAAGCTAGGAACATTCATTAAGGCGATTGAAATGGTGGATAAAGGAACTCTTCAAATGTTCCTAAGAATATGTATAATATGGAATGATTTCCATCCAATCCCTAAAATGATTGAGATCTTTAGTAAAGGGGGAGTATGGAGATAGTTAGTGTCTTTGGATGAAGGGTTGAAGGTGTGTGAGTTTTGTCTTTGTGAGGAACATGACTCAGAAAGTTGTAAACAAGAAGAACATCATAATGGTAAAGAAGAGGAAAGGTTACTCCATAAGGTTATAGAGATGGCCAAGATAAGAGAAGTAGAGAAGGAAGAGACTAAAAAGCTTATAAAAAAGGGATAATGAAAAAGTGGAGAATGTTATGATGATGAAAACGAGAGCAAATAGCTATCAAGAAAAAGGGTATGGGTTATTTGTGAGCAAGGAAATTGCACAGGAAAAAACTTATTATGATGGAAGATGCAAGGGCTCACAACAGACACTACGAATAGGAAGGAATGGGGGTGAGGAACAACAAAGGAGGTTGTCAAGTGATAGTGTCGATATAAGGATGGAATAAAGGAAAGGACAAACTATTGAGGAAGGGGTTGATTATAGGATTTCAGATGAAAGTGAAAAAAGGGGATGTAACGACCTAGAAGGACCTCAAATGTCTCAAGAGGAGGGCTGTAGGATAGTAGTGTTGTTAGAAAGGCCAAAAGAAATACAGAGGGAGTGGGAGGAAAGTGAAGGGTATATGACTAGGTTGGAAGGAGAAATGGATGGTGGGATGGGAGAGTGTTTTAAGGACATTGAAAATCTCTTCAATAAGAAACTTGAAAGGAAGATCCGAAGAGTCAAGCTCAAAGGAAATCTTGAATGAGGAAGATGATGAAAGAGATGTTGATGAAGAAGAATATTTCTTTGGGTTGGAGGAAATTATGGCCCTTAAAGAAAAAAGAACCATAGAGAAAATAGAAAGTAAAAAATGTAAAGCCCATATTGGGGAGAGCCAAAAAAGGAGAAGAACCATTAATGCATTGATCTGGTCAAAGTAAATTGAGATCAGGAAGGGGGAAGAACCCCTCTCAGAAGGGATGAAGATCCTTTTATAGAATGTCAGGGGATGTAATGCCCCTGACAAAATGTGTTTGATTAGGAGAGCCCTTGATCAAGCAAAATTGAATGTGGTTTTAGTGCAAGAAACAAAGATAAATGTGGATGGTTTGGAGGGGATGAAGAGGAATTTTTTTAGATGACATAGTGAGTGGGTTGTTGCTAAGGGAGCTTTAGGAGGTATTTGTGTTTTATGGAATTAGGAGATAGTAGCTAGAATTGTAAAGCAGATTGGTAAGAATTGGCAGTGGATGAGGGTTTCTTCAAAACAATTAGGATATGAATTTAATGTTATTAATGTTTATGGTCCAATTCCAAGTAGAGAGAAAAGAGAATTATGGAAAATACTAACAGAGGTTTTGGAAATCCTACAAGATGAAATTACTATTTTAAGGGGAGACTTCAATGCTATACTCTACCTAGAGGGAAAAAAGGAGGTAAGGGGTCAACTAAACAAGAAGACTTCTTGACCTTTGTATTGGAAAATGGTCACATTAATATTCCCTTTAAACAAGGGGATTTCACCTAGAATAATAAGAGGCAAGGGTTTGTTAACATTGCTGAAAAATTGGATAGTTTCCTTTTTTTTTTGGGGGGGGGGGGGTACTAGACAAAAGTAGACTTGACTATTGAAACTAAAATTTTGCCTATTCATGGATCAGATCACTTCCCTATTAGCTTAAGAATCTAGGAAGAATATACTCTTGATCAATTTCCTTTCAAATTTGAAGCTGTGTGGCTCAGGGTGGATGGGTTTAAGGAGATGGTGGAAAATTGGTGGATTGAGGCCTCTAAATGGGAATGAAATAAGGATTTTAACATTTTTAAAAAGCTTCAACATATAAAGGGAAAGCTAAAAGTGTGGAATAAAGAATCTTTCCAAAACATTTTTAAAAGAAAAGGTGAACTAGAAGAAGCACTTAAAATTTTAAATGAAGGAATAATTCAAAAGGGGGTGAAGGAGGAGGATTTTCAAGAAGAAAAGTAGCTAAAAAAAGAGTATGATGAAGTCCTGATGAGAGAAGAAGTATTCTGGAGACAAAAATCTAGAGAAATGTGGTTGAAAGAAGGGGATAGTAATACAAAGTTTTTCCACAATTTAGTTAAAATAAGAAGAGCTCATAATAAAATATTCTCAATTAAGAATGTGGAAGGAGAGTTGATTAGTGATTCAAAGATGATAAAGAAAGAGGCAGTAGATTTTTTCAAAGATAGAGGAAGAATGGAGGAAGGGGACAAGGGTTTTGTAGGGAATTTTTTGGAATGCATTTAGGGGTGTATTACAGGAAGGCAAAATGTAATGTGAAATTTTGAAGTCTCAAAAGAAGAGGTCAAAAAAGCCTTATGAAGTTTAGGTAAAGGAAAAAGCCCAGGGCCAGATGGCTTTACAGGCAATTTTTTGAAGACCCATTTGGGATTTGTATAGAAGAGGAAATTTAGGGGATGGTGGAAGAATCCAAGAAAGGGGGGTTTGTTCTAAAAGATTTGAATAATACCTTTATTGCATTAGTTCCAAAAAGGGAGGAATGTAGAACTTTTGAAGATTTCAGACCAATTTCTTTATACAACACTCTATATAAAATCATTTCAAAGCTAATTGCCAATAGGCTTAAGATGGTGTTGAATGATGTAATATTATAGGAACAAATTGGATTCACTCTAGGAAGATCCATTTTTGAAGGGGTGATTATTGCAGATGAAATGATCCACTCGATAAGAACAAACAAGCTTAGGAAAATGATGGTAAAGTTGGATATTAAGTGAGCATATGATGAGGTAAATAGAGATTTTCTATTCAAAGTTCTAAATAAAATTGGTTTTAATGAGGAATGGATAAGATGGGTAAAGAGTTGTTTAACCTCTATAAGGTTCTCTGTGTTGGTTAATGGTAGTCCCCAAGGTTTTTTGAATTAGAAAAAGGAATTAGGCAAGGTAACCCTTCATCTCCTTTCCTATTTATAATTTTGGCTAAAGTTTTAGGGAGGCTGATTAAAGAAAAAAGAGTTTGAGGTCTTTGGAAAGGGATAAAGGTGGCAAGGGGAGTGGATACAATTCAATTTCACATTTACAATTTGTGGATGACACATTTCTAACTGGTGAAGCTTTGGAGAAGGAAGCTAGATTGATGAAAAATACTTTGGAAATCTATGGAAAAGTTTCAAGACAAAAGATAAGTTCGGCAAAGTCTGAAATTTTCTTTTTCAACACTTCTCTTTATAAGAGAATGGCTTTTGGAAGAATTATGAATATAAAGCAAGGATGTATTCCAAGTAGGTATTTGGGGATCCCTTTATTTCAAGGGCAAAATAAAAGTGAAATATGGAAGGGATTGGTAGAAAAATGTTGTAGGAAGATGGATGGATGGAAGGGTAAATGGTTGTCTTCAATAGGAAGGGTTCTTATGCTAAAATCAATGATGTTAGCGGTGCCTATTTTCTCTATGATGTATTTAAAAATCTCAAAGAAGGTGATTAATTTAGTGGAAAGGAAAATGAGGAAATTCTTTTGGAGTGGGGCAGAGGAGGAGAAAAAATAGCCTTTACTTAAATGGGAAAATTTTTGTAGACCTAAGAAGTTAGGAGGTGTTGAAATTAGAGATTGGAACACAATGAACATTGCTCTAGGGGAAAAGTTGGGGTGGCAGATGGAAACTGATGAAGAGAAATTGTGGATTAGAATCCTTAAGGCCAAATATTTAGACTCAAATGAAAATATTAGGATTGATTCAAAATCCAATTAGAGGTTCAGCAATTTGGAACTTTGTTCTTTCATGTAGGCATGTAATAATAGACCATATTTCATGGGTCATGGGTAATGGTAATAGGGAAAAGTTTTGGGAGGACCAATGGAAGGGGAAGAAATCCTTGATGAAGAGGTAGGGGTTAGAGAGCTGAAACAAAAAATTTGTGATTTGTGGGGCAGGAATATTAGAAACTATATTGTGGAAAGTGAGGGAATCTTTGGGAAAATTGGGAGCAGAAAGATTGGAGACTAGAAGGTCTCTCCGAAGGACAGCAACAATCTCTAAGGGAGATATTTAACATAAGAAAGGTGTGCATAATTAATAGAGAAGATAGGATAAGCTAGTGTGTGATAGCCTCTGTTAAGTTTTCAGTTAAACTTGGATATGAAATTTTAGATAATAAGGAGGAAGAATGTTTTGAAGTTGGGGATTTGTGTTGGAGTAAAGAAATGCTCCCAAAGGCAGTAACTTTATCATGGCTAGCAATACAAGGCCAAATCGAAATAGGGGATAGAAGAAAAAAAAAGGGTTTCTAGGGCCGTACAAAATGTGTTATGTGTGGAAGGGAGGAGGAAAGTGTTGATCATTTGTTGTTAAATTGTGATATTGCAACAAAGTGTTGGAGATGTCTTTAGGGGAAATTGGGTTGGTTTGGACCTTGGAGCCCCTCTCTTAAGGCCTTCTTTATTTCATGGCCAAGATTAAGAAGGAAAAATGTATTTGAATGCATATGGAGGGTGAGACCCTCAATTGTCATTTGGGAGGTTTGGAAAGAAAGGAGTAGAAGGATTTTTCAAAAATTATCAGAGATAGTTGACCAGCTTTTAGAAAGGATTGATCATTCTATCGAAGAAGTTGTTAATGGTACAATGTTTAGGAAAAATATGTTGAAACGTGTGTTTATGAATAATGACAAAGCTATTCAGAAAATGTGGCCACTGATTAAAATGGGAATGGTAGGGACAAGAGAAAAAACTACTTTTAAGGCTAATAAGAAGGAAGATGTGAAATGGGAAGCTCCCAGAGAAGGTTGGTTAAAAATTAATTTTGATGGGGCATCGAAGGGAAACCCTAGAAAATTAGGAGCAAGCTGTATTATCAGGGATCATTTAGGGGAGACTATGGCCTTTGGAGCTTTAAGGTTACTGGATGGAACAAATAATGAAGTAGAGTTCTAGGCTACATTGTTGGCTTTAAAGTGTGGTAAAAGATATGGAGGAGATAAAATAATTTTAGGGAATTTGATGGTGGTAGTGCAAGATGTTAGAAATAATTTGATCTCTGCATGGCACTTAGAAAATTTGTTAGTGTGTATAATTGAAAAGTTAAATGAATTTGAGGAATTTCAAATTCTTCATATCTTTAGAGAAGCAAATAGAGACATAGATGCCCTTTCAAAATGGGAGGTTGGATTAAGGGAGGATGGATGGTCAATTTTTGAAATATGTAGTTGTTGGGAAGGAATTGGTGAAGATGATTCATGCATTTATTAGTTGATGGTTTTTTGAGTTTTCTTTTTACTTTTTTATAAAAAGAGGTGATTGGAAGTAGACTAACATCATAAAGGACTGTTAGAAAATCCAAATGAATATATTTGGGAAATCTGCAATCAATGTGTTCATCATAACAACATGCGAAAGTAGGGAAGGCATGATCTTTGAGGAATGTTGATGTGATGTTTCCTCAAGTGTGGAGGGTATCTTTGGGCATTAAATAGAAGAGTTGGAAAAGACCTTTTCTAAATATTTGAGTGACAAATTTATTGCATTGAAAGTGATTGTATAGAAAGGAAAAATGAAGCAACATTTACCTTTAAAACAAGTAGGTAGAAGAAAGTATTGTTTGGACCAGTGCAAGTTAAAAGGTTGAAACTACTGCTCAAGTGCCCATCGCCATGTGTGATAGAAGTCATTAAGGAGATGGTGCGGGAGTTGTTTCAAAACTCTTCCCACCACTAGAAGATAAATGTAGATATAGCAGCGATAGTAATGGCATGGGGATTGGAGATAGCATGCCCGGTGGAAGAAGTGGAATGGGTTATAAAAAGCTTATTCTAGGAGGACTTAATTGTGGGAATTGATTCGCTTTTAGAGTGGGTGTAGCCAAGTAAAGGTTTCAATTATAGAAAATATTATAAGAACATTAAAGAGGGAAGGAAACTTGAATGGGTCAGCTTTTTGTGGTGGCCAATAGGGGTGGACAAAGAAGTCTATAAAGAAAACATAAAGATGGCTTGGGCTAAGCTGGTGGCAAAAATTAAAGTTTTTATGGAGAGGAAGGGAAGGAAGGTTATGGACTTCTTCATTGCCCACCCAAGGAAATGGAGAAATGTAGGAGGGAGAAGGATTAGGAGGGTGGTGTGGGTCAAATTTCCCATAAGGGTGGAGAAGTGAAGAATGAAGAGGAAAACAAATGGGACAATTTTGATCTAGTTTAATTTTGGCTTTGAAGCACGAAAATGCCAATGGAGATTTTGAGTAAGGGAAAGAGAAAAGATATAAATGTTGCAACTCAATTCAGTGATGAAGGATTTTTTGGCTTTTTTTTTGGGCCAAGGTAGAAGAAACATAAATGTCACGAAGAAGAAGAGGTGCCTCATAGTCATAAAGGCCATGCATGGGAGTTGCAGGTGGAAGACTAGGAAAGAGAACAAAAGGACATGTGGCAGACAGTCTATTCATTTTGGATGTTTTTTGTTGTTTTGCTTTTATGAAAAGCCAAAATGTATGTGATAAATTGGTACAGGTGTTTAGGACTTTGGAGGAAATTATGTAAGCTTTAGAAAGCCTAGAAAGGTAGTTTTATGTGATGAAACATGTATATGTGAAGGAAAGGCTAATCTTTTAAAGCCTAGTTGTACGGATGTAAAAATGTTATTTTAATAATATATTTAAAAAAAAACTATTACTAACCAAAAAAAACATTTTAGTTTCTTTCCAGTTTCCTTTTCTACTTTTACCAGATACCATTTAAACTTTTGAAAAGCTTATGACTTCTCTTTCAAATACATTATAATCATCATTCTAGAATAATCATCAACAAAAAGAATAAAATACTTATCTCCACTATAGCTTTCTATTCTAATAGGTCCACATAAGTTTGTATGAACTAGCTGCAAAATTTCTTCAAAATGATAGTTCTTGCTTTTGAAACTTGTCTTCCCCATCTTACCAATTTGATAATTTTTTCACAGGCCCATATCAAGTTTCCTCAGGCTAGGAATACCTCTCACCTTTTTCTTGCTTGTCTTTATCATATTATCAAAGTTCACATGATATAACCTTTTATATCATAACCAGCTTTCTTCTACTTGAGCAATAAAGCGTGAAATTTCACTGAAATATAGGTAGAATAGATTACCTTTGGATTGTTTACTAGACCCAACCAGATTTTCTTTTCCATCCAAGAACTTGGCCTTTCCATTCATGAATTCTACCTTGAATACAATGCTATTCAACTATGCCACACTCAATAGATTATGCTTTAGTCCTTCAACCCAATAAGCATTATCACATCTAAGTTCATTGGTTAGTGAGATACAACATTTTTCTTTTATGCAACATGGTTCATTGTTTCCAAATCTCACACTTCCTCCATCATAATGTTCCATATGTTCAAACTTTTTTTTGTCACCAGTCATATGATGTGAGCAACCACTATCAATAATCCATGTATCTTTTTTTCTAACATGAGAGATAAGTTCAATTTTATCTCCATCATAAAATTCATCTTTTACAACAATATAGATCATTTCATCATCTTCACTACTATCTAAATCTTTAGACATAACACAAGATTTATTACCGTTGTCCTTGTACTCCTTGAAGTTCTTGAAATCCTTCTTGCCTTTGTATTTTCTATGCTTATTTTCATCTTTGTCTTTTTTGCTTGGACATCTTACAACAATGTGTCCAACTTCTTCACAAGAGAAACATATCAAAGGAATTTTACCTATGTACTTTCCTTTTCCTTTGGGATAGCTTCTTGCAAGTAATGTTTCAATGGCTTCAAGATCATTGTTAGAACTATCTTCCTCTTCACTTTCAGATTGTTTTTTGTTTGACCTTTTTCTTTTCTTCTTGAGTGATACCTTGGCTTCAAATGTAGACTCAAGATTGCTAGAACTAGGAGTATTATTATCATAGTTATCTAGTTCAAATGCATTTAATCTTCCAACTAGAGCATCCAAAGTTATATTTTTATTTGGATTACATCTCATCTCTTGAATATTAGACACTTTGAGTGCATAGATAGGAAGAAGGGTTTTGAGTACCTTTCTTATCACTGTTATGTCTTCAATTGTTCCTCCAGGATCTTTCATAGCACTAACACTGACTTTGATTCTTTCAACATATTTTACAATGTTTTCATCCTCTCTCATCTTCATCTAATCAAACTGACCTCTCAAGCTTTTTGTCTTGGCTCTTTTCACATTATCATCACCTCTATAGATATCATTTAGTTTGGTCCACATGTCATGAGTAGTAGCACATCCTTTGACCTCATCAAATTAAACATGGTTAAGAGTTGATGCTATGTCAATCATGATATTATGACTTTTCTTTTCAACAATCTCCTCTATAGTCATTGTACTTAGGAGTTTTATAAGTAGTGTTTAAATATTTCAAACCTGAATCATTGATGGTTTCCAAATGAAACTTTATAAATTCCTACCATGCTTCAAAGTTATCTTTGTTCAGCTTGGGAATCTCTCTTCTGTAAGACATCCTGATCTTTAGCTTAAGTCCTTGAGACCTTCTCTGCAAGCATCAAGAATCTCTAATACCAATTGTTGGAAATATAAGAGGAGTAACTAAGAGGAGAGGGGTGAATCAGTTGCCGCAAAAAATAATCCCATATCCCTTAGATGTTAGAATAAAACATAAACTTCACTAAAAATATTGATGCTTGGGAAACACATAGTCACTAAATTTACACTAGCAAATGTTGTAACTCAACAAACACTAAAATAAATCAGCAATTGCATAACATGTAAATCTTAAGACATTGCCTATGATTAACCTTACTTAGTTGCATAAAAATAAAATAAATATCATGAACATAAGTGACACCAAGATTTAACGTGGAAACCCAATTTGAGAAAAAACACCAATTGCAACTAGTTATTGATTTTCACTCTTCTGAAGTGAGCCCTATTAGGAGCCAACCTTGTTAAAGCTTACACAACACATAGTTAGGTGTGACCCTATTAGAGGATTTAATCACCTTATTAGGAGTGGCCTTGTTAGAGGTCTTTAGACACTTCAATAGAAATGCCACCTTGTTAGAGAATTTACAAATAGTTGTTAAGACAACTCTGTGAAGAGATTTAGATCATTGCTACAATGGTTAGAGAGTAACAATGAGATGACCTAATTTATAATGTAGCTGAATTGTTGATTATAGATCTCAATTCTCTCTTATATACTTGATCCTTTCTAATTGAATGTATCTTTGCAGCTCCACAAAGATATTCTACTTATCCTTCTAATTCACTTCCTCTAAGCATCTTATATTCTTTAATACTCTTCCAAACATTCAATCCTCAACTTGACCTTTTATTTATACCTTACACATTGTCAAGTCAACTTGAATACCTCTTAGAATAATTAATAATCATTACCTTAGTTGGCTAGAACCAATAAAAAAAATTATTGAACTCAATATGCCAACACAAGAAAATCCTTTGTTAGTTGACCTTGCTTAGTAGACACTAACTTAGAAATGATTTTATATGTTAACCAAGTGAACTTGGTTAACACTGCATCTTCACAATCTTTCTTTGGTAACTAAGTGAGCTCGGTTAACATTGGTTCCATCCAACTTTTCCTTCATTCACCAAGTGAGCTCGGTGTGATATTCTTCAAACTTCTCTTTGATGCCTAAGTGAACTCAGTAGTCATTGAATTCTGAACTTGGAAAACTATGAAATGCTTGGCTGACACAAGAAACTATCTTCAATGCCTAAGTGAGCTTGACATACACTATTTGGTAAAGATATGACATTTTGTGTAACATCAAAGACAATACACAATTAACCAATTATATTCAACAAAGGTGTATGATCTTTTTTATGAATATCATGAAGTCAATAAAGCATTAAGAAATTCTCTTAATATTTAAAAATGATTTGTCCTCTAATTTTTAAAAATATAATCTTAAAAACACCAATGAAAAGATTTATGGATAATAAATACTATTCATTTTATTTTTATTACTAATTGACATTAAAAAATTATAACATTTAATGAATAGTTTGTATGCCTTGTCCCTTGTCTCTACTAATGCATTTTGTATAATATTTGCAAGTATGGTGACAAACTTTATTTACTTTTCTTTTTCCTTTTCCCCTTTCAAGACACTATTCACATTTCTATGAATTTCTTAGTTGAGCTCTAGAAGGATTTAAACTCAAAACTCTACACTTTCAATGTTCCACTGTTACATGACTTATAATTTCTTCACAATATATAATTTTCTACTTTGAAAACATTAGCTTAGTTATCTAAGTAAAAATTTTAAAGTCACTTCAATAATATAACAATGACAATGAATAGTTCTAATAAGAAGCTATGATAAAATTAAGCTAATAAATTGCTTCCAATAACACAACTTAAAACACTAGCTTTGAACTTAACTCTGACATGCATATCATCTCAAACTATGAATTAAACTTCACCATAATGAATAAATACTAGATTTTAGATGTTCATTCAAATACATGGCTTTAATTAATCTGACAAAAACATAACCTATTTTAAGAATGAATAAATTTATTATGAACAATTACGACAAGACCAACACCATAGCTGACCCAAAACTTTAGACAATAAGAAATAGTTAGCATATCTCAAACCCTTCTTCTAACTTGTTCATCCCTTCCACTAATTCTTTTTATGACATTGCTAAAAAACATTGTAAAAATCAATCCCATCAAAATTATCTCTAAGAGTTAGATTAGCTAGCACATCAAATGAAACATCATAAACAATGCATTGCCTTGTACCTCTACCTATGCATGCATTACAAATGCAACACATGTCAACACTTTTTCTTTCAAACTTTCTTTAATTGATAAGGGTAATAATGATAACAAATGAACATTTTTTTAGAGAAAGTAATAGATTACACATTTAAATGATCAATTTAATTGAATTGGTCATTGCATAGTATGAAACAACCAAATTCTTCAAATTTTCATAATTAATACCAATATATCTGCTAGAAAAATACAAACACCTAAGGATTTGAAATTTGTTAACTCTTTTTTGTTAATTTCAATGTTTTGACTAAATATTTTCTTGTGATGTTTTATTGCTAAAATAGTTTGGTATTTTTTATATAAATACATATTTTGCCAATAATAATAAAATTGAATTTTTTTCACTTCAATGATAAATTTTGTGGGTTTTTATGTATTATTTTACCATCTTAAAATAGAAGCACCCATCATATAAGACTTTACCTCCCATCCTTTAGTGAATTTATTTATGCTTGAAATGGCTTGTTTTCCCTACTTTGATCGGTTATTTTCTTGAATATATTTGTACAACTCCCAAGACCATTAAAACATGGGCCCCAGGATCCCCTCGGGCATAGGTCAAGTGAATTCAACCTATACCTAGGACTAAATAAATTTTAGATCACATGTCCTCTTAGGTTCCCCAATTTTTTTCTCCAATGCCTCACTTGACTCACTTTATTTTGGGTCCCAAATACTAGTATTTAAGAGAGATTGGGAATTTAGGTTTCACATCTAATACACACATAAGAAGACACTTAAGGAATTCATGCAACTTATATGATCAAGCACATTAGAATCTTTAAACATTCAAGGATTCATTGAGAAGCACTTACTCTCCAAGAGATATCATCCATTATTGGCCATCAAGGAGGAGATCTACATTACATCCATTGCATTCATTCATTTCTTCTTCTTCCTTCAAGCACATCTACATCCATTCCTCCATTAGTTGGTATTGACAAGATCCATTGCATTTGTGGATATTTCTTACATTCACATTTAAGACTTGACATCAACAACATCTAGAATTGAAAAATCATTCCTAGTGATGGTTTCATCAAATGAGGTGAATTATTTATAGTTTTTCTTGCTTCCTATTAGAGTTTTAGGTGACTCTACACCACCCCCACAACCTAATGAAAGATCAAGATAATTTCCACAAGAGATTGGCAAGACAATTGCATTAAGATGCAAGAATGATATTATTGATAATGAACATTAGTGGATTACATGGATATGATTGATTGATTCCAATGGTTTACAATGGACTGATTAGAATGTACATAATAACCATCCTTACAAAGGAATGATGATAAGAGACATTGACAATGAGAAGATAACCTATCACCTACACAAAGTAGAATCACATGTCCACCAAAGGTAGACCATCCTCCATTATGCAGTGAAGGATGAGTAATGATGAGGATGACAATGTGGTATGTAGACTAATGGTAGATAGAGATGATAATTATCACCACCTAGAATGGAATTCTCCTACATCATGTGCTTAATTGAGGTACAAGCTCCTATGTGTCTTGTTGGAAAACTACTATGCAATGCATTTTCCTAAGTAACCTTAAGTAAAGTATAATTAGTAAATATGTAATTACACAAATACCCCCCACTACCCACCCCTTCCCCCCGCGCCCCTTAAGTGCAACTTAGGGGAATGCACTTAAAGTCACAATGCAAGATAGTTCCTAGCTACTAGGTCATGTTAGGGTATCCACGTATAATATGTAACATGTAATACATGAAATGAAATATCTCATAAAGTGGAGAAATAGAAGAAACATCACAGAGAAAACATTTCCCTAAAAAGAGAGATGAAAACGCACAATGCATGGATGTATGGAGTACTTAAGACCCTCCAAGAACTATATGCATTGTGTATATACAAAGAATAATCTCCCCATAGGAAGGATGATAGGAGACATGGTATTGTTGGAATTACAATAGGAAAGGTAAACTTATAAGGGGGGATGGGGGGATGGTGAATCAGTAGTTTAAACTTGGACCCATAAAACTTTCACCACACATCCATCTCATATATTCAATGTGTAAACTGAAATAAGATGTAAAGCACATTCATTTAAATCATGTAATTAAATAAACATTCACACACATATGATTACCTAGAAACCCTCCAAATGAGAAGGTAAAACTAGGGTGGGGATGACACCCACAAATCTTCACTACTGCAGTAATAAAGTGTATCCAATGAAGGTTACAATGTTTTGATCATGAGACATGATCTACCTTGTAAAAGGTCTTCCTTGTTAGGTCTTCCTTGTTAAAGGATTGCAAAGATTGTTAGGTCTCACCCTATTAGACAATTTCAACACCCTATTAGAAGTGTGCCTTGCTAAAGGACTTTTAACTCACAACTAAGTAAGCACCCTATTAAAGGATTTCAATACAACCTGTTAGGACTACTCTGTTAAGATAGTTTGACTAAAATCACCTATTAAAGTGTCTCAACATTGATCTTGTGGTTAGTACTTAATTACCTAATAATAGATCACCTCTAAACTAATGTCTTATTGATCCTTCTTCATCAGATGTCTCTTTGTTGTATACTTTTCACTTTCCTTTGTTCTGCTCTAACTGATTCTACAATGTAATCTCACTCCATAACTCCTTACCCACCATGAATTCTCTATTTGTGCATGCAAACTTCTCTATAGTCTCCTTCAACACCTTACACACTAGCTAGAGAGTTTCGGGTTTGTCCTCCTTAAGAAAACTTTGGCAACTTAGGGTTAGGTATGAATCTATGGTTGAGAATCATCCATTTTTTTTCTTAATCCTTCCCTTTTTCTGATTGGTTACATGTAATTGTATTTGGAATGCAACTTAAGATTTGTCCTTATCTCCAAAATCTCATAATTCATCCTTAAGTTAGCTCAAAAATAGTTTACATAGTTGTTTGTGCCATTACAAACAAATATGTCAAAACTATCTTACTCAGGGCCTGAAGTTTCTTATGCTCAGCATATAATAATATTTCTACTATCAGCATCTATATCACTCGGCATCCACTATTCACTTGGCTCTTGAATCACACCCGGCATACACTATCTGCTCGGCACTCACTATGGACTCAACATGCTCTGTAATAGGCATGTTGTTCTTGGCATGTAATACTTGTTCAACATGAACTAAGTAAATAACTTAAGTGTTTTGACACTCACTTGCCAAAACCAATATGAGATCAACAATCTCCCCCTTTGACATGAGTGTCAAACACACTTGAGTATGCATTAATATCCTTAATCTCACAAGCATAACATATCTATAACTCGGCTTATGTACAAAGCTTCAAAATTTTAAAATTTGTAACAACTTAGATACCTTAAAATTTGATAACTTCCCTTGAGTTGATAGGTTTATCCTCTATCCAAAATTTTTTACTCCTACTGATTAAAAATGCCTCAATTGATGCTCTTTGACTTCATGTTTTTTTGTGCTTGCTCTCCCTTAGCTTAATATGACTTTTCTTTGTCCTTTTTCTCCCTTTTCTTACTCTCCCCCATTTCTTATTCTCCTTATATCTCCCTAGGATTCTCTCCTTTGATTTCTCCCCCTTTATCTTATTCTCCCCCTTTTTGACACTTATATCAATGGGCTCTACACTTATAGTGTGTTTGTCCAAAAAGGATTTATGGACATCTAGCATTATCTTGAGAGTTGCATCCTAGTTCTTACATGCTACATCCAAAGACTTTATTCGAGTAACTAGCTCAGCAGTAAGGTGGACTAGACCATCTATTGTAGAAAGATTTGGATCTTTCTTCATTAGGGTTTTAGCATAGCCTAGTTCCTTGTACAAGATTTCCATATCAGGGGTTAAAATGGTTTGGATGCTAATTAGTTTGGCCCTTATATTGGCCTCATCTACTGACAATGTAGCTAATTAACTCTGGGTTTGAAGCAATGTCCTAAAGTGCTTTTCACCTTGAGCCAGATTCATAGGTAGTTTTGTACCTGATGAATTGATTTGGCTCTCTAGGCTCAAAATGTGACTTTTGGTTTCTTGGGTGAAGAGTATTGGATTACATAGTTTAGTGTACAATGAGAATATGTTCTCAGGTACCTTCTTCACACCCTCAACATTACTTGCCAACACAACTTGTGTTAGTGTTATATCACCTAATATCTTTTCATTGACTTTTCTTTAAAATTTATTTTATAACCATTCTAATAACTTAGCATTTACATCTAGGTTGACATCACTAACCTTCTCCACTATGTTTGTTAATTTTTCAATTAGTGGCTTGGTCTCATCGAGAGTTGGCAGACTAAATGCATCTAAAAAGATGTCTTTAATATCCTACAATGCCTTCTTTTGCATGTGCTCCCTTCTAAGCATTTCTTGATGCTTCTTCCTTTCTAAGGCTTGTTGGAGTGCCCATTTGTTCTATAGTCATTGTATCATAGTCATACTTGGGTAGAACAATTTCTTTATCAAGGCTCACATCTCCATATTGTATGACTTCTTTTGCCTTTGATGAACTCAGGCTTGGCACTGAGATTTGCAATGGTGTTGCATCTGTGCTTGGCTCCTAAAGAGTGTTGGTAGAAGGAGTGCTAGATGTTGGTAAGATTACCAGGTCTTATATAGATGCTTGCTCCTTCATTCTAGGTGTCATCTATATCTCTTCAGGCTTGCCCTTGAATTTCATAATGGCTTGTGATCCACCTTGATCTTGTGCATCAAGTGTAAATAACTCTATTTGACCTGTTTCTTATTGTTCTTCAATGGTAACTTGTGTTTCCATTGTATCCTTGGAAATTGCATCAACCTTTTCAAGCTCACTTGGCATCCACTAACATTTCAATCACTCAACAACCATTATAGCCTCGACATCAAGTAGCCAATTTGATAGCTAGGAATCTTCTAGCATTCCACTCAGCACACATGGGAAATATTTCATGCTTGGTAGTAACATGAAAAACTCAAAGATTTATGTTGCATTTCTAATAACATCTTGAATCTTTATCATGCTAATGTAATATTTTCATTACTAACTCCTTTAGAACTGATGTATGATGTAACCTTTAAATATTAGTCCTACATACCTATTGATTGCCTAGTTTGATGAGATGTGATCACCTGACCAATTGAGTGAAGTGATCCCTTCTCCATTTGATGTGTTGAAATCATCTTTCTTCTTCCATGTCTTGTTCATTTCATATCTAATATTTTCAACATCTACTTTCCTTTTCCTTTATCTAATTCACAACTTGGTTCCTTTGACCTTGTTGGGCAATACTTACTAATGTGACTAGTCTCCAAACAGCTAAAATATGTGGTTTGACTCAACCACCTCTTGTAGTCACCTTTGAAGTGTGTCCTAATACAATTCTAAGGAACATGTCCATATTCTTGACAATAATGATAGCTATATCTTGTATTATAATCCCAATTATAAGAGTTATCATTGTTCCTTACCTTTATTTGCTTGTTTGATGACCACATGGATTTGGATCTGCACTCAAAAGATCTATGTCCATACTTCTGAAAGTTGTAACAATATCCTCCAAATCTTTGTGTGTGCATGGTCTTGGTTCAGCATTCATGTGACTAATGACCTTGTTTGTTGCACTTATCACAACAAACCATGCTCTTATGATTGACATTTTGATTTGTAGTTCTACTCCTGCACATATTAGCGGTATGTCCTTTCTTACCACAATTATGACAAGTAGGTTTGGAATCATTACCTTTGTTGTTACTATCTTCAACACTTGTGGATGACTCTCCTTCTTTAGTGCTTGTGTATCCCAATTAAAATGTGTCATTATTCAATTTAGGGGATCTCATTAATTTCTTAAAGTATCTGATGGCTTCATTAGGCTTATTGAAACTTTTAGCAAACTCCTTTTCTCTTTTTAGTTCACTTTGCAATTGTTCATTCTACAACTTCAATATAGTTATCTCAATGTCCTTGACATTAAATTCATAGTTGGCATTCATCATTTGACTTAGAGTATCCAATTGCATGTTGGAGATCTTGGTTAGCTCTGTTGGCTTCTCTTCCAATCTATTGGCCAAAACTCTTTTGCCTTTTTTAGTCATAGCTTTGTCTTCCATAGATTTCTTCTTCTATTTGGTCACCTTGCATAGTAGTATGGCTTGTGATTCTTGCTCTAACTTGAGATTTTTGATTTCCTCAGCTTGGGCTCTATTCTTTTCCATTAGATCTACAACTGCTACATCAAATTCATTGGAGTCTCCATCAAAAAATAGCTTAGTAGTATCTATCTCTTTTTATTGTGTGTCATTCTTTGCATTAGTAATTTCTTTCCTTCTCTTCAAGGATTTCTTTAGTTCTTCTCTTGCTTCATTCAATTGATGTAGAATGAGATGTATTTTAATCTCCTAATTCTCAATAGTCTTTCCCTACTTATATACTTCCATTTCAAGATTCCCCAGAGCTAAAAAGATTCTCTTTCAAAGAACAAGGCTTTGATACCAATTGTTGGAATTACAATAGGAAAGGTAAAATTCTAGGGGGGTGAATCAATAGTTTACATTTGGACCCATAAAACTTTCACCACACGTCCATCTCATATATTTAAATCATGTAAGAAAATAAAAATTCACACACATATGACACCATATATGATTACCCTGAAACCCTCCAAGTGAGAAGGTAAAATTGGGGTGGGGATGACACCCACAAATCTTCACTACTTATAAAGTGTATCTAATGAAGGTTACAATGTTTTGATCATGAGACATGATCTACCCTGTGAAAGGTCTACCCTGTTAAAGGTTTACAAAGACTATTAGGTCTCACCCTGTTAGAGGATTTCAACACCCTGTTAGAAGTGTGTCTTGCTAAAAGACTTTAATTCACAACTAAGTAAACACTCTATTAAAGAATTTCAATATAGCCTATTAGGACTACTCTGTTAAGAGATTTTGACTAAAATCACTTGTTAAAATGTCTCAGTATTGATCTTGCAATTAGCACTTAATTGTCTGACAACAGATCACCTCTAAATTGATGTCTTCTTGATCCTTCTTGATCAAATGTCTCTTTGTTGTATACTCTTTTTTCTCCTCTATTATGCTCTAATTGATTCTGCAATGTAATCTCACTTCATAACTCCTTAGCCACCATGAATGCTCTATTTGTGCATGCAAACTTCTCTATACTCTCCTTCAACGTCTTACACACTTGCTAGAGAGTTTAGGGTTTGTCCTCCTTAAGAAGACTTTGGTGACTTGGGGTTGGGTATGAATCTGTGACTAAGATTCATTCATTTTTTCACTTAATTCTTCCCTTTTTCTGATTGGTTGCATGTAATTGTATTGGGAATCCGACTTAAGATTCGTCCTTATCTCCAAAATATTGTAATTCATCCTTAAGTTGGCTAAAAAATGGTTTACATAGTTGTTTGTGCCATTAAAAACAAATATGTCAAAACTATCTTACTTAGCACCTAAAGTTTTTGATTCTCAACATATACTAATCTTTTTTTTGTGACTCGGTGTTTGTATCACTCAACACCTACTGTTCACTCAGCTCCTAAATAACTCGGCATACACTGTCTTCTCAGTACTTGAGTGACTTGGCACATGAGTGGCTCAACACTCACTATGGACTTGGCATGCTCTATAATATACATGTTGTGCTCAATGTGTACTACTTGTTTGGCATGAACTAAGTAAATAACTTAAGTGTGTTGACACTCACTTGTTAAAACTAATCTAAGATCAACAAGTATCCCCCCTAAAATGAAGAAGCTCCAATGTTGATGAAGTGTACTTGCAAACAAAAGAGAGTCCAATGACTACAAGTAACATGTCTCCCTCAAGAAGAACTAAAAACATCAAATAATAAAGAAGCCAATCCACGTGAAAAATGAAAGAATAAGGAAGGAAGTCTCCATTATGTATCTCTAAAGAATGAATAGGCATCTCCAAGCTCAAAGATTTCATCACACCATCAAGTTGAATATTTAAAATTAACCAACACATTCTTACATGCTTTACATGTCATTTCATTTCAAGGTTAATTCCTTGCCTAGGGGCTTGACCAAGGTAATCCCTCCCCCAAGAAAGGAACCATTTTTCTCTTATTTTCAAGTTCAAGATTAGAGTTTTAGATATGGATCTGAGTATCCTTTTTGTAGAATTTTCAAGATCTACAGAAGTTTTAGTCACAAGTATACATCAACTGAAGGTGACACTTACCTCAAAAATGACCCATAGCCACCATTGTGATGTATACACTAACTTAGGGTGATGTTTTCCCAAGATAGAAATCCATGGACCATATTCACTAAAGGTTAGGAACTAAAGTCTTAAATGATAGGTGTTTCCATTTCCCCCCTAAACAATTACTTAACATTGTGATTTGAGAAAAACTTGAGAAGAAGACTATGAACTGGCCTTTATCACAATGACTAAAATCACATAGGTTTTAGATATTGATACAATTGAATTTTTTCAATTTGTGTGATTTTTAGGACCTACCTCTATAGGTAGGAAACTAATAGGTTTTGTTCCTCTGAGCTTCCTAGTTCCAATTTTTTTCTTTTTATTATTATTATTGTTTCTAGAAGAATACTTTCAAGCTTTCAAAGTATCTTCCTCTTCACATTCTCAAGATAATTTGCATCCTTTCTTATCCATTTACATTTTAGATATGATTTCTTGCATAATTTGGGGTATAATTGTGTTTCTTGTATCTAAATCAATTTACACTAAGCAAGTTAATCAATCTATCAATCAATTCAATTTAATTAATTTAATTTCACATAAGATATTTAAGGTTATTTTACATTGTATGAAAGAGATTTTCTTACATATTTCCTTAGACTAATTTGGCTTTTATATCGACATTCCTTCATCCTATTTGGGTCTTTCTAATCAAACTTGATTTATATTAAGGGTTATGTTTGGAAGTCCCCTCTTCACTTATATTTTAGTGTTAGAGTGAAGATGTCACCTAATATACACATCTACCCAAGGGGATCCTGGGGTCCATGTTTGTAAAGTCTTAGGGGTTGTGCAAAAACAATCAAGAAAAAGCGAAGAAAAAGAGTCATTTCAAGAACAAATAAATCCATGGACCATATTCACTAAGGGTTGGGAGCTAAAGTCTTAAATGATAGGTCTTTCCATTTCCCCCCCAAACAATTACTTGACATTGTGATTTGAGAAAAAGCTAAGAAGAAGACGATGAATTAGCCTTCATCACAATGACTAAAATCACATAGGTTTTAGATATTGATACAATTGAATTTTTTCAATTTGTGCGATTTGTAGGACCTACCTCTATAGGTAGGAAACTAATATTTTCAGTTGAGATTTTCACTATTAATTTGTGCAACATATAGATTTTTTTGACTTTATACTACACTTTGTAATATAACTATCTAATAAAAATGTCTTAGACATACAAAAGCATTTGTTGAGCTCTTACATGCCTCTTTCCTACCCTTTTTTTAACCCACAAATCTAAAAATCAAATACAAAAACCAAAAAAATCTTAAAAGAAATAGACAAAATGTGTAATAATCCAATCTACTAAGCACACACTCTTTTTAACAATGAATCAATCGTAATAGACGCTTTAAAGAATATAACTAATGATACAACCAAACCAAAATATTTATTTAAAAATAAATAAATAAAAACTAGTTACCATATCTCAACACTACCCTTCATCTCTTGCTCAACCCCTACAACTAAATGAACATCTAAACCCCATATACTTTTGGCCATTAGATAACAAACAATAATATGAAATAACCTTGCAAGTGAACAAAAATTTAAAACCCACATGGTTTTAGCCACTCTAACAAATAATAATTCAAATTTTATTCGCACCTAAATAAAAAAATTAATGCCCATGATCATATAACAAAAAACCACATAGAAAAATTAATGACAAATTCCAACCCACTTTGATAGTAAACCAATGATGACAATCGAAAGAAAAGAGATCACACCATTTTAAGAATATATCAATCCTAATGAACACTTTGAAGAGAAAAGTCAATGCCACAATTGAACTAAGAAAACTAACAGAACAAAAAAGTTAGTTACCATATCTCAATACCCTCCTTCAACTTAGCTCAATCCTTGCAACTCAATGAACATCTAAAACCTATATGATTTTAGCAAGTCTAACAATGAATAATCTAATTTTTTAAGCATGAGAATAATATTTTTAGTGTCTTTGATCATACAACAAAAAACCACATAGAAAAACTAATGAAAAATCCCAATGCATTTTCATAATACAACACTGACCACCAAACCATTGAGCACAAACCATATTAACAATGAACAAAACATGATGACCACTCTAAACAACAAAACCCATGCCACAACACAACCAAAAACTTAGATAAAATTAAAAATATATCAATTGCCACACCTTAATATTGTCCTTTCGTTGTCACTCAACCCTTTCTTTGCTCTTTGCCTCTCACAATTTGCTGAAGAACATGCCAAAAATGGTGCAAAGTAAAACATTCCCATCAAAAAAACCAATATAAATATTCCCATTAAAAATATTTCATACAGACACATTAGCTAACATATTAAATGAACACTTTGAAGAACAAAACCAATACCACATCCAAACCAAACAATTACACAAAACAAAACAAAACTAGTTACCATATCTCAACAATATCTTTTGACTCTTTCTTGACCTCGCAACTAAATAAACATCTAAAATCCATTTGGTTTTAGCAACTCTAACAATGAATAATTCACAAAAAAAAAACATTGATACAACATTTTTAGTGGTTGTGATCATATAACAACAACCCACATAGAAAAACTAATGACAAATTCTAACTCATTTTCACAATGCAACATTGACTACAATACAAACTACAAAGCATGAACCATTTTAACAATGAACGAATCACAATAAACGCTTCAAATAATAAAACTAGCACCATGACTAAACTAAAAAATTAGATAAAAGAAAAAAAAAAACTAGTCACCATACCTCAACATCATCCTTCCTCTCCACTAGCACCCTCTTTGACATTGCTCAAGAACATATCAAAAAAAGAAGCACAAAATAAAACATTCTCTGCAAAACAACCCATAAAACATTCTCATTGAAAATATTTCTCACATGCAAATAAATTGACATATTAAATGAAACAATATAAACATTATAGTGCCTTGTATGTCCACTTGTACATATTACCACCCATTTTTTCTTCTCTATTTTTCATAATGAAAACTATTAAAACCTCCAATAAAAATAGATAGAACCAATCACAAAAGAAAATTTTAAAATTGCTAACAAAATCTATATATAAAATACAAACACTACAAACTATAGACAAAAGTAAAAGCTTATCTCTCTATGACAAAATTTATAGTAAAAAACTCAACCCAAAGCATTATTTATCTCCCTATAAAAATTTTAAAAAAATAATGTAAAGTAAAAGGTTCTCTCTATCCATAACACAACTAATATTCAAAACTCAACCCAAAACATTAGTTCTCTCCCTAATGAAGAATAATTGATTAAGTCTTTATGAATGTGGTGCTAATAAAACCATTTTTGTGCATAAAGCTACAACCTTGAATTAGCTGATAGTCTACTCCTCATGGAAGACTTTAACCATGTCGTTTGAACAATCCAACATTCTTACGTCAAGGAAAAAATTTTGGTACTGGGAAACAGTCTCAAACATCACGTGTTCAACATCAAAGATCTTCCATCATTCATTTGAAGTAACCATAGCAGTCCTAGAATGTGTCAATCATGTTTTTGTAGGGGGTTTAAGCTACTTTATGTGGAATGTGAGAAGCTTTCAGTAGAGATGTGTGCTTTCTCTGTGCCATCTTCTAAAGCTCTCTGTGCCATTTGTGAAGACCTTTTCCCTTGGCATAGCTTCCCCTGCACCCTACTAGAACAAATATTAAATTCTTATTAGCCAATAATTGTTAGAGTAAATAAATAAATAATTATTAATTATTTATTCTATTTACTTAAGCTTACTTAGGTTAATGAATTTATTTAATATTTAGTATTTAATGCATGTAGTGATGAGTTGTTGACAACACAGGAGTTTGTTCCCTTCTAGCATGTTCCACCTTTTTGTGGAAGAGTGCTTAGTTGTCAACCTTATCTTCTACCTCCTTCCAGCTTGTTCTACAAGCTTCCTTGAGGCCTCTATAAGTGGTCTCTCTCTCATTGTAAATTCATCCATTCACATAGCAATTTCATTTTTCCTATTGTGAAATATTTTCTCTTTCTTTCTTTCCTTCAAGCTCTTGCTCCTTAGGTTTCTCTTCAACAAGCTATTTGCACTACAAGTGATCTTGGCGACTACGGAGTTGGATTTCATCAACTCCTACATGGTATTAGAACCTCCCTGCTGCTTCTTGTTTGAAAGATTTTTTTGAAGCTGTGATCCGGAGACACAAACCCTTGTTTGTTTGTGATTGTTTCTTCAATCAAGAGGAAGAGCATTTTTTTTAGTATTTGGAGAAAAAGGAGAAAGAGGGTTTGGCATAATAGATCTGATATTTTTTGGCCTTTTTTCTTTATTTTTTGGAGGTGTGATGGCAGTGATTCAAAAAAAAAACTATAGAGGTGATTTTCAAACAACGATATCTCCCTCATACGGACTCATTTTTTCGAGAAATTCTTTTGTTTTGGGGTAGAATTTCATGACCTACACATTGGTGCAGGTGGTTTGACATCTCTGTTCCTAAATTTTTCTGTAACTCACAAATTTCAATTTTTGCCACTTTAAATGCTTTGTACAGGCTCATCTGGACACATAATCAGGTTCCATTTTTTTTGAAGTGCATTTTTTTGTCTACTTTCCAGATCTGCAATTAGATTATAGGTTCTGTGGACAGAAATATTACTTTCAGAAATAGGCCCTAAATTGGCTATTGTAATTGCACTAAGTAAAGAGTGCCCAATTTATACATTGTGGGGGGGGGGGGGGGGGGGAGCATTTTCTTTTCTATAATTTACTTCAGAATAAGACCCTTCTATTTCTGTCTTCTTCTTTCTCTCAATGGCAGATCCATCTGTGACTCATCTTACACCTCACAACTATCACACCTGGAAGGCACAAATGACATGACTTCTCATGTCAAGGGGCTTATGGTCATGTCTAGATGAGAATCAACCAATTCTTACACAAGCTTTTGAGGTTCTTCAACATAGGAACAAAATGGATGAGGCCATGGGATTGATTGCACTGAACATTTCAAACAATCTACTATTTCACTGTTGGATTGTCTTATTGGAAAGAATGCTCCTGAGAGGGGGGGGGTGAATCAGAAGAACTAGCCTTTTAACTATTTCAAATCCTTAATAACATATTTTGGAATAAACATGCATGCATATAAATATTAAGCAATCATAAGAAACCAATATGCATCACCACATAACACTTAAGTTTTGTTAACCTAGAAACCCTCCAGAAATAAGAAGGTAAAACTGGGGTGGGGATGATACCCACAAAATCACTGCAGTAATAATGTTTAACCACTTCTGATGGTCTACCCTGTCAAAGGTTTTACATTGTATCAATAATGACCTAGTTAAAGGATTTACAAACACTTTTACATTAAGTGTCACCTTGTCAAAGGATTTAGTCACCTAATTAAAGGATCTATAAAATAGCTGCTAAGCTAACCCATCATCATAGGATTTTCTCTCTAATACAATGGTTAAAGAGTATTAGGTATGATAAACCTGATAGCTTACAATCCTTCGATTGTTGAATATAGGCACTTGATCTATTCTCTCTGATCTTGATCCTCTGTGATCTGATTCTCTTCTCTCTAATATTAGACTTCCTTATACATTTTTCCCTTCTTTTTTATGCTCTCACTGCTCAATCGGATTTTGTCTTCCTTATAAAGACACTTGAAGACTTAGGGTTAGGTATGGATTTACGATCCATATTTAATCTCTAATTTTTTCTTATTCCTTGCACATCTCTTATTGGTTGCGTGCCTTCTCCATTTTTCTTATTGGTTGCATGTAGATTGCATAGGAAATATAAATGATTTGATCTTATCACTTAAATCTTCTGAGATTTTTCTTACGTCAGCTATGAAAATGGTTTACATCTGAGTTTGTGAAGTTTCAAACTCATATGTTGATTCTAAGTTACTCAGCACTTATTGCTTCCTGATGCTCGACATATACTGTAACTCAGCTTCTATATATGCTCCTATCTTTCTTGGCATCCTTTAAGACTCGGCACCTGAATAATGCTCGATACTTAGATCATGCTCGGCACCTCTACTTACTCGGCACCTGATCTTCACTCGGTACCTAAAGACTATTCAGCACCTGAAGATCATGCTCGACACTTGTTGAATTTCTTGACTCGGCACATGCTATGGCTCGGCATACACAATGTACTCGACTTCAATGTGAAAGGTGGTTAAGTGTGTTGACACTCAAGTGTCAAAACCATTTTTAGACTAACATTCACTTGGATGGTTTGACTACTCCATGAGCTTATTGGCTCAAATTTTAGACTTTGTTTGGCCAAGTGAATGAGTTTCGGGCACTTTAGCTAGATGCAGAGTTGACTTCTTTAACACCTGACAGCTTTCCCACCATTGAGGACTTCTTGATGAAGTTCAAATCTCTGCATACACTTTTGCAGGGATGTGGGAAAACCAAGACAGATGATGGGTGTATCTTTTTGATATTGTCAAATTTGAAGGGATAGTATCAGATCTTCTCTTCCACTTTCTACTCCACTATGGATGCCTTGGGTGATAGACACAAGATGCCTTCATTTGAGATATTTTGTGATCGGTTAACTTATGAACAATCCAAGATCACTCAAATGGATTCACTTTCAAGTTCACAGTCACAGGCATTGCTTGCCAAGGACACACAGGAGCAAAAGTCAAAGCTGATATCAGATCTCTCTTCTACGGGTTCATCATCTTCTAAGAAGAAAGAGAAAAAGAAGATTAAGACTCCTACCTATTCCTATTGTGGGAAATGATCTCATGATGAGGCACATTGTTTTTAGAAGAGATTTGAATGCTATGAGAAATAAATTGCAGATTTGCAAGCTCTTCTTCAGAAGAACACAGTTTCTTCTCCATCCTCTTCTACCTTACAGGGGTCTGACTTTCAGTCTTCTTCCACATCTTTGCCATCTACATTGGATCTTGGAAAGGGTGATGCATTACAAGCTACCATTACATCTCCTTCACAGGTTCCTTGGATACTGGATGCAGGTGCTTCTCACCATATGACATCTTCTCAAGGTGTCTTCTCTACTCTTGAGGCTTCTCCTATTCCTCATATTCTCATGGGGAATAACACTGCACTACCAATCTATGGGAAAGGTTTAGTTCACATCCAAGATGGTATATTCAATTATATGTTCCATCTTTGTCTGCCAACCTTCTCTCGATTTCTCAGATTACACATAGTGGATCAGGGAAGACAGTTGAGTTCACTATTGATTCAGTCTTCGTTCAGGATCATGTAACAGGAGGTCTTATTGCTATATGGGCAGTTCATCCTTCCACTCATCTCTACACCTTCTCACACTTTCGTCCACCATCTCCATTGTTGGAGCACGACTCTTCTCTTTCATAGGAGCATCATGTGGTGCAGTCAGGATACTTGAACCTTTGTATTGTTCCTAAGATCCCTATTTTGATTGCTACACCACATCTAGGTGAGGGCTTTTCTCCTCTACAAAATTGTTCTTTCACTCTACCTGATCCTCCAGCTTCATTCATTGAGACTCCAGGAGCACTTGTTGCAGATACTATAGTGGAAATTCATGACAGTGTCATCACACCTGCCTTGAGGATTCCCTTTATGGTTCCTCATACATTCTACTCTGGGCATCAGCTAGGCTTTCCAGTTTTGCCTCTCATTTAGGGATTCCCTTGTTATGTACCATTGTTTCTTCCACATTGGAGTTGTGTTGGTTTAATCCCTCCTTTAGGGGCTCCTTTATTCTGGGGAGGCTTTAATATCTCTCATGGGGGGGGTGGGGGTTAGTTGTATTATGGTTTTGAGCAGGTCTCTTGACTCTTTTCTGGTGGAAGTTGTCCTTGGGGGGATTGGTTGAGGCCTTCCTTCCTTCACTTCATGTTTTTTTTCTACATGTTGTTTTACCTCTTTTTGGGGGAGGTTTTTTCCCATGTGGTTTTCTCTCTTTCCTCGTTTATAAAGGTTGCATTTTTTTACATTGTACATGGGTACCTAACATGGCCTCATTGCCAAGACCCATTTTGCATTTTCATCTTAGTTTTGGGAGCTTAAGGCATTCCCCTAAGTTGCACTTAAGGGGGGGTGTTAGAGTAAATAATTAATTATTTATTAATTATTTATTCTATTTACTTAAGCTTACTTAGGTTAATGCATTTATTTAATATTTAGTATTTAATGCATGTAGTGAGGAGTTGTTGACAACACGGGAGTTTGTTCCCTTCTAGCATTTTCCACCTTTTTGTGGAAGAGTGCTTAGTTGTCAACCTTATCTTCTACCTCCTTCCAGCTTGTTCTACAAGCTTCCTTGAGGCCCTTATAAGCAGTCTCTCTCTCATTGTAAATTCATCCATTCACATAACAATTTCATTTTTCCTATTGTGAAATATTTTCTCTTGCTTTGTTTCGTTCAAGCTCTTGCTCCTTAGGTTTCTCTTCGGCAAGCTATTTGCACTGCAGGTGATTTTGGCGACTATGGAGTTGGATTTCATCAAATCCTACAATAATATGGTATTTAATCAATGTTGTGTTTTGCTTCATTCATAGGTTATCTATGGATTTATAATTACTCATATAGGATATTTCTTTATCAATTTTATTGTACTCAAGCAATGCTATCTTCATGGATAACATAGCCTATGGAGTTTAAGAATTTCTCACATTGTAATGTAAAATTGTCGAGTAATCTCTCTAGAAAGCATTTTGTATGTAAAAATATACAATCTAATTCATTCCTTCATGATCTAGTAGCTCAAAAGGAATTTCATTGTGTAGCCACCATGGATCGAATGCAATTTTAATACTGAGATTTATGGTTTCTTGGTGTGATTGGTTTTTATTTCACTATCTAAGTTGATATCTCTCTAAGAGATTTGACAAACAAAATGGGTACAAATTTGTATGATTCCATATGAACATGTTGTGCAATTTAGAGAATGGTCGTCTAGTACATGTATTAATGTCTAACATGGAAAATACCTTTCGTTCATTTAAAATTTTATCTTGAAGAGATCAGGCGACATGTACCGCAAGAAAGATGATTTGAAACAATTAGAATGTGAGGTGAATCTCTCTTATAGACATTTCAAACACCATGTATGGAAACATTCAAAAGAAAAGATCCAAGACTATAACCATTTTCATGATGCAACCATTGTTAAGAATCTACACCTACAAGATGAACGCAAAATAGTGCCAAAAAATCCCTAATCTCATGCCCTAACATTTAATTTTAATGTTAATGCCTTGTGCAAAGTATAGAGTTTTCCCACCAAGTGTATGAGCATTAAACACATGGCCCATGTGATTTATAGAGAGATTAAACATTTTTATGTTTTAAATTTATGGAGTCCTTTGCCAACATATTTGGGGGCCTTCCACTATATTTTTCCTTCAGAAACTTTCAAAGTGTTTTAAATTTTTAAATTTTAATATTTCTCATTTGCACCTCTACATCTCTTAGAAGGGTTTTTTTGGCTTTATGCTTGCGAGAGAGCATAAATTTATTATGTTTATATTAATATATTAAAAAATTCATCATGTGGTTTTTGGTTTTCATTTATTCCCCAATACAAATTAGTTCAACACAATCAGTGAGATATATGTTTTATAAATTCTATTTTTCGATTTTCTTTTAAATTAAAAAGAAATTTGCTACAATATTAGTGTTGATTATAGTGACAATGAGAACTGCAAACTTAATTAGTCAACGCTTCTATTTTGTTTTCATATATATGGTAATTTTGTTGTTGAGTATTTATGATAATCTATAATTTTGATAGGATTTATGATAATATATAGTTCTATAGTGCATCTTATATGATGCAGCTTCTAGACACTTTTATTTTTAGCATGCATTGTAAGTGTAACAAGGTACCTAGATTTCATTTTAATGTAAATATAGCCTCTGGGCACACTGTCCACAACCCATTTTTGGTTTTCCAGATCTTTGTAACAGGTGCATTTGAGACTCAAATCATATATAAGAATATGAGAATGAAGAAAAATTTAAATAGTGGACATTACTTACTCTTGCAACTTGACACCATTAAAAGATTAAAGTGGTAACTTTGTTTTCTTTTGTGTAAATACTTGTTGTTTATGTTGTTATAAGAAAGTAAATAAGTAGTGAATTTGAAGTTAATAAATATGAGGAAATGTGGAATATCAAAAATGTTCTTTAAAAACAAATGTTGAAAAGAGAGTCTAGATCGAATATTCTATCCACTTCATCTCAATGGAATAAATAACTGTTGATATGAGAAGAGTTTCTTTAATATTTTTCTATGTAGGGAATGTTTATTCATTTACTTTTCATAAAAAAAAATTATTTTTTAGCCAACCCTTAATCAAACATATTATAAACCTATTGGAGAACGTCCATTTCTATTTTATGAAGTATACTTATAAATTAACTTTTATGATAAATCAATTTTGAATAATTTATTTGAATATAAAAAGCCACATAATTAAATTTGTAAGTAAAGAAAAAAAATCGACATGTTTATGCTTATGACAATATTACAACTCTGTAAGGCCCTATAAAAGACTAGGGCATAGTTAACTATTTATGAAAACTACTACAATAGTTTGGGCTTCTTGCTTTTGGAGGAGGACAATAAAAGCCCAAGCCATTCTGATTAAGAGCATGTACAGTTCATTATGGTTGAAAAGGGATGCAGACATATTGATAGATCTTGTTAAGAAGATAAATTCTTGAAAACACAAGATGAATCTTGTAGAAGGAAAAGTCTAACATATGTATTCCTTATGTATCAAGGTAGAGAAAATAATAAAGATAAAAAATATCTTCCAATATTTTATTGCACACACAAAATATTATAAACAAACTTTGTCTCTCAACACTATATATATATATATACTTGCATCCTTCAAAATGCAAATACAAATTATAGTATCACATTAAGTAAAATGTCTAGTTGCTTTTTGAAAGGATAAAGACTAGATCATCATCAACATGTTTTATGTCATAGTGGAAAACATAAGAGACATAAATAATAGTCCAAACAAGCATGGAGCACATGCCAAACAGGAGGAAGCGAGAATTGTGCTTAATTATTATTATTTAAAGGAAAAAGGATATATTCCCTTTTTTTTTTAAATCTATATAATATATAATAAATTTCAGTAATAAATAATTTTTTAAATATTTTTTGGGAAATTAAAAATAGTTATATCCTCAAATTTTGCATAAAGTTTTTCTGCTGCTGACGAACAGTAAACGACATTGCTCGAGACAAAGCTGAACATTAAATCTCAGATGATGAAAGTGATTTGAAAGAAGGAATTTTTCCGAAAGAAAGGTTAAACTTAAAAATCTCAAATTATCAGATATCAATATTTACTTGATTCTGTAAAGAAAAGGAATTTAAATTCTGTAAATCCTGATATTCACATCACAAAGAAAAGGAATTTAAATTCTGAAGTAGTGAAAATGATTTCAGTTTACTGTGCTCGGTCAATTTTCTTTAAGCAGTTGGAACAAATTTCATCTTTCCATCGGTGCAAATTTTTCACCGATTCAGACTGATTTGAATAATGTGCAAAAGAAATTTCTCTTCCGCGTAGTCGGTATATTCAGATCTAGCGCGTTTGAAGCGGCTTAAATTTCTTCTATCCGCCGGTCTTCAGAGAATTTTTTTCCGGTCCGCCGACAAATTTCAGACTCGAACCATAGTGGATTAGTGGGTGCGTTGTAGTGGTCCAAATGATGACAATGTAGACTGAGTTGAGGAGAAAGTGCCTATACGCGGTAGGACTCGTTCACCCAACTTTGAATTCTAGAACACGATTCGTTTTAAAATGAATTATTACCGAACCAGATAAGAGATTTTAAACTGTGAACGATTAGGACAGTTTGTTGTATCTTGACGGAATGGAAAACCGTGTTCTCTCCTACCCAGTTTTTGGCCTGAATTTGTGTGTCAATCCGATTTCGTGGCTGCTCCCAAATACCCACATGTCTTTTCAGGTCAAACCTCCGAACGCTCGATCCAATTTATAAAAGGGGCTGAAATTTCGACAAATGTTAGGGTGGTGTGAACTCTTCTGATCTCCAGGTGCAGAATACTGAATACCTGAGATCTTCAAATTGGTTGCCTTAGATTTCGTTCCCAAGCCTGTGCAACCAGAACTGAAGTTGTGGATACCAAATTGATTGGTGATAGTAATCTTCCCTTTTTCTGTGAAGATTTGAGTTGAATAAAGTGTAGTCTGGAAAGTGATAGGGAAATCTGATGAGCGGGGCACCCAAATAAGAAAGACGAGATAATAATCTCAGAGGCTGCTAAGGAATTCGTCTTTAAAAGCTAATATTCTTGTGCTTCTTTACGCGTACAATGAGATTTTGAAGCTTCCGAAAGAAAAAGACAACAGGATCTGTAAGAATTGTGTTTTTTTGTGTGAAATTGGATAGGTAAAGACCACATCGGGATCTGTAGAGAAAGGTATATATAGAACTCTGGAGATTTTGGACTTAAAGGTCAATTCGGTAGTATGTGCATATGCGTAAAAAAATTAGCAATCAGTTTCTGAAGGTGTGCCCACAAGTAGGGAAAACGGAGGGTGTTTAAACTTCAGAGTGTTTTGTAAAATTGGACCTGTTGCAGTAGATTGTCAAATTGATAGGGAACTTAGTTTGTTTCTGTAGTGATGAGTTTGGATAAAGATCTTTATGGTAAGGGAGCAACAAACCAGAATGGTGAGAATGGGATAGAAATGGAGGTTCCTAGCGGTGACAGAGTTGCATTCAGTGGACCTATGAGTGGACCTCTGAGTGGTCCATTGAGCGGTCCGCTGAACAAAAGAGGAGGCAGGAGGAGCGCCAAGTTTAACGTACCTGAGACCTCTTCAAGCTCTGGTGGTGCAGAAGAAGGGTATGTAGAGATTACTTTGGATGTCAGGGATGACTCTGTTGCAGTACACAGTATCAAGGCTGCTGGGCAAGACATGGAGGACCCTGAGATGACATTGTTAGCTAAGGATCTGGAAAAGAAAACTTCATTTGGGTCATCTATGATGAGGAACGCTTCTGCGAGGATAAAGCAGGTTTCGCAAGAGCTCCGACGCCTTGCATCAGTAACAAAGAGGACATCTCATCCTATTGGGATGCTTGATCGGAACAAATCGGGAGCCCATCAGGCATTGATGGGACTCAAATTCATTGCCAAGACCACTGGAACCGCCGAGTGGAACAAGGTTGCTCAGAAATTTGATGACTTCGCGGAGAATGGAATACTTCCACGGGCTTGCTTTGGGCAATGCATAGGTAAGGGAAATGCAATGTTTTCTGCTTTCCAATAAAAGGATTAATTTATGGATGGGCTAGCACTCGCAGAGCCCAGGAGAATCGGTATTGGGTTCTTGGGGTTTGTATGGATTGTGGATTATTGACAGCTTTTCCGTTGCAGGGATGAAGGACTCGAAAGAGTTTGCCGGTGAATTGTATGATGCACTTGCTAGAAGGAGAAACATTTCGGGCCCCGGCATTACAAAATCTGAGCTGAAGGAATTCTGGGAGCAGATTTCTGATCAGAGTTTTGATTCTAGACTCCAAACATTCTTTGATATGTAAGTGTTTATAAATGCTTATCAATATGACCTGGGCAGTTTCCACCCAAAGCATATAGGAATCCATCTTTTAAGTTTGAAACGGGGCTTTCTATAGACAATCTCGGATTTCAATAATAGGAACAAATCCGATTTTGGTTCGTGAGAAATTCTAGCAGATGGGCATTATGCATAGGAGGGTTGGATTGCCATCTGTTGTTGATGTAAACTAAGTTATGATATGTATGAATGAGTAATATTGTATGCTTAAATATAGTCTGCCATTCTTATCGAATCTGATATGTGCAGGGTTGATAAGAATGCCGATGGGCGTATTACTGAAGAAGAAGTTAAGGAGGTAGCCATTTAATTTTCGTTGCTTTCCATCTTCATTGTTCGACTGCACATCTCGATATAACAGATTTATTCTGCAAAAATCTAAATTTGAATCCCTCATAACAGGTTATCATGCTAAGTGCATCTGCAAACAAATTATCCAAGCTAAAAGAGCAGGCCGAGGAGTACGCAGCACTCATCATGGAAGAGTTAGATCCAGATAACTTGGGATATATTGAGGTATTATTCTCAGGAAACTACTATACATTCATAAGTTTTTGGATGCTTTGAAGAAGAGGAATATTAATCCATTCAAAAGATCTAACTACAAATTTGATGTAATTTCTCAGGTTCAGAGTCTGGAGATGCTGCTACTACAGGGTCCAGGCGAAGCTGTCAAACCAGGGAACAGTACTCAAATGTTGAGCCAAATGCTGAGCCAGAAATTGGGTCACACACAAATGAGAAATCCAATTCAAAGATGGTGGCAAAAGACGAAATACTTTGTGGAAGATAACTGGAAGCGTGTATGGATTCTGGTCCTCTGGTTTTCTATAATGGCAGGGCTATTTGCATGGAAATTCATACAATACAAGGACAGAGCAGTATATCATGTGATGGGTTACTGTGTGTGCACTGCCAAGGGAGCTGCAGAGACACTCAAATTTAACATGGCATTGATTTTGCTACCAGTTTGTCGAAACACCATCACATGGCTCCGTAACAAGACCAAGCTTGGTGTTGCAGTTCCATTTGATGACAACCTTAATTTTCACAAGGTTGGTCTGCAAAGTACAAATCCCTCTTTAGAAAAGAAACGTCTCATACTAAAAAACAGAATAGGATCAACAATGACTGAATGAAAATGGGTCTTTTGGGGCCTGAGCACTTTCAATTACGTATGCTAAATTTTGATGGTGGGCTTTTGCAGGTTATTGCAACAGCAATAGCAATAGGAATTGGACTTCATGCCGGAGCTCATTTAACATGTGATTTCCCCCGTCTTCTCCATGCAACAGATGCTGAATATGAACCTATGAAACCATTTTTTGGTGATGAAAGGCCACCAGATTATTGGTGGTTTGTTAAGGGGATTGAAGGTGTTACAGGTGTAATTATGGTGGTGCTCATGGCAATTGCGTTTGTCCTTGCCACTCCCTGGTTTAGAAGGAATAGGCTGAATCTTCCTAAATTCATGAAGAAGCTTACAGGATTCAACGCCTTCTGGTATTCCCACCATTTGTTTGTAATTGTTTATGCACTACTGATAGTCCATGGAATAAAGTTATATCTCAGCCACAAATGGTACAAGAAAACGGTAAGCAATCTATAACTTTCAATCTTACATCATGATTGGTTTTAGTCAGCCTTAAACTAGCACACATGTTGCAAGTCAAATAGGTCACAACAATATGGGATTGAAAAACTTACCTTGCACATTCTCTATCTGCAGACATGGATGTACCTCGCAATTCCAGTGTTAGTATATGGTGCAGAACGAATAGTAAGAGCCTTCAGATCACGAAACAAATCTGTTAAAATGATCAAGGTATCATTATTGCTTGATCAGTTTTTTCATCTATTTTAGTTTTGAAGAATTTGAGAATCTCTGTTACTAATACTAAAAGAGTGTTTACACTCGGTACAGGTAGCCATTTATCCAGGCAATGTGCTGGCTCTGCAAATGTCAAAACCTCAAGGTTTCAAGTACAAAAGTGGGCAATATATGTTCGTCAACTGCCCTGCAGTATCACAATTTGAATGGTAATTTTATAGCTCATTTATACTCATTAAGCAGCAGTATAATTGCTTTTTAAGTATAACTTGTTGCTAACAAAGATAGCTTAGCAGGCATCCCTTCTCAATTACATCAGCTCCAGGAGACAATTATTTGAGTGTGCATATTCGGACGGTGGGTGATTGGACTAGAACCCTGAAAAATGTTTTCTCAGAGGTATAAAAAGTCAAGCAATTTCTTCTTATCTTCTCTGAATTGGCAAAATTCATTTTTAGTTACGAATTCCTTTCCTGCATCAACTGCTTGGATTATATAGACACTTAATCTGAATCAGATTATGCATTCTCTGCAAATAGGTTTGTGAGCCTCCTATGGGTGGCAAGAGTGGTCTACTGAGAGCTGACTTAATGCAAGGAGAAAACAATCCAAGGTAAACAATTTTCCCCATGTTTTTCAAATGCATCTGTGTGACTAGTCCACAAAATCTAATATAGAAACATTTTTGGAGGAATTACCAAAGGAGATCATGACCTTACAATATGTGAATGTACACAGATTCCCAAGATTGTTGATAGATGGACCATATGGTGCTCCCGCACAAGACTACAAGAAATATGATGTCCTCCTGCTTGTGGGATTAGGCATTGGTGCTACTCCCTTCATAAGCATTGTTAAAGACATTGTCGACAACATGAAACTCAAAGATGAAGAAGATGATCCAGAGAATGGAGGAAGACAGAAGAAGAAATCCTTTAACACATCTCGTGCATATTTCTATTGGGTCACCAGAGAACAAGGCTCATTTGAATGGTTCAAGGGAGTTATGAATGAAGTTGCGGAATGTGATCAAAAGGGGGTCATAGAACTTCATAATTACTGTACCAGTGTTTATGAGGAGGGGGATGCTAGATCTGCATTGATTGCCATGCTCCAAGCTCTTAATCATGCAAAGAATGGGGTAGATATTGTATCAGGCACAAGAGTAAGTACAATAAACCCTCTCAAAAGCTTTTTGTGTTTGCTTCTTAGATTGCCCATTTATTAATCACAGATCAGGGCTATGATAGCACAATCCTTGATTGTGAAAGCCCCCAATGGTTTACATCTTGAGCATAACCAACTTGCAATGTTTGTTATATTCAATTTAGCTACTAGCTAACCACTTCCTCTATATAATAGGTGTCTGTTGTTGTAAGTCATCACGGATTATGGTTCTGATCAACAATATACATTTTCTGCAGGTAAAAACACATTTTGCGAAACCAAACTGGAGAAAGGTGTTTAAGGGTGTTGCTGTGAAGCACCCAAATAAAACAGTTGGTGAGTTACCCATAAAATACAGTTCATTTTGATATATTCCAGCAGAACATGTTAATCAAGAACCATTTAAGTTTAGTTTCCTAATTAAAATGGTGTTTGTGCAGGAGTTTTCTACTGTGGTGCAGCAGGGCTTGTAGCGGAATTGAAGCAACTTTCATTGGATTTCACTCGTAAAACTAACACTAGATTCGACTTTCACAAAGAAAACTTCTGATGAAATCCATTATAAGTGTTCATTAAGCAATGGAAGAATACATTGTGGCTGCAACGCAACAAATCTTGCAATGTAAGCGAGCCAACAAATCTTGCAATGCAAGCGAGCCAATGATCATTTATGTTATAGTGAAAGTTGCAACCTAGAGTAGTTACCAGAGATCAGCTTCAACAAAGGAATTCATTATAACAAATATTAGGTTGAAGTCCAAGCTTTGAAGCTGTGTACACTACCTGATGTATATTAGATAACTCATTTTTTAATGTGAAATTCAGATTAATTTGTTATCTAGTGGTGAAAGTTATCTCGTCCTCTAATGTCCAGAGCTGTTTCTTCTTATATCAATAATGAACTATCTAGTTATTTTTCAGGCCCCCTCCTTCTGACCAACTGTACACCTATGAGAATCTGTTACCAGTAGAACACTGATTTGACAGAAATTTGTCAATAAATTTTTTGAATTAAAGATATCTTAATTTGAGTGCCATTTCTTTAAAGGATTCAAGATTTGACTGAGTTATGAAGACCCAGTCTGTAATACATTTTCTGTTCTTCCATGTGCATTGATAGTTTACAGCTGTGAATGGCTTGAATAAATTTTTTTTTTCATTATTATATTTAAGAGTTGAACTCAAAACTATCTAGCTGTTTATAACATAGACTTTGCCATTATAATCTTCTCATAATCTTCTTATTCTTACTAAGTACTGACCTATACATACATACATAACAATACAATTTAGTCATATCAATAGAACGGCTATTAGATTTCCATCCATTAGACAAGGGTGATGATACATTCTTTAATTCTATCATTTTAAAGATTTGAAACCTTTAGAAATGTGATAATAAAAGATGAAGTCAAAATTATACTTCAAAAAATTTGATATATACTCTTTAATCATTCACTTTTAACCAAAAGAATACTAATATGCGCTCACGCTCATATATCACAATGACAAAACGAATCTCCATAAAAAGGAACGCATGCTTCCATATGAGTGTACTTAACCAGTTGAATCATCAAATTGAGAGAAAAGATCCTTCTCCATCCCCACCAAAAAGAGTATCGAACATATTATCTGAAATTACTTAAAGTAAAATGATACCGATGAACAGATCCCAATGAAAAAAAAGGCCCCTTTCTGATTGTCTGCAACCACATGTTCTCAATAAAATATTAAACCTTTGTCTACTTCCTCATTCCACCAAACAGGGATTCCACGTTCCCACCAATCAAAATGGATCTTATTCTCAGTCCCCAGCCTGCATTAGCTTGTCTTTTGTTATCCCCCTTCAATAATAAATAAACTAATGGTGGAAAGCTCATCTTTAGCCACACAATCATATATTCACGAGTATGAAAGTCAATCTAATAATGATATCAATTTTATAATAAGAGCAGGTACTAGTGCATGCATCAGTTCTATAAAACTAGCAGCTACAAAACTTTTGTATTTTCAGAGGTTCTTTTTCCTACAAAGCTGCAACTGAAACTTCATGGCAGATGGCCTTTCCAGGAACTAGTATAAATAATCAAAACAAAGTATTTAGATAATTTAATGAGCTTGTACTATTGGGAAGTGTTGAATGGTTTATGGATCAAATCCTAGTCAATGGAAAGATCCAAATTTTAAAGATGCAAGAGAGGAATCGCACCTCAACCAAAATGCATTTAAAAAATAAGTCAAAGGAATACTTGTAGAAATAACTAAAGGAGGATGGTTGTCATCCACCTAAACCCCTTGTTCGGTAAAATGGATCTAGTTTGACTACCAAGGTGAAGGGAGACAATTATGCACCTAGAGCATCTAAACACTAATTAGAAGGTAGATGAAATGAATGTGTCTTAAAAAGATCTTTAAAAAAATTTCACCATACATTCTTATCAATTGCCTTTATAACACAAACATGTCAGGTAAAATAAAATTTGTGAAAAAAGTAAGGTAAGAATGTAAGTGTCATTAAGTTGATTAAGTTGACAAAAGAGTTATTTTCTTATAGTAAGTATACAAATGTGATGAACTTAACATCTATAAATATCAACTTGATCATCCAAAAAAATACAACTACATAGATCATAATAAAGATAAGCATCAATGACATAAGATTTTCACAATTCATAATTCAAATTTGATTATGTCTGTGGATTGAATTGTGTTTTAGTTTTTCCAACAACATTTCGAATTATACTTAGTATTAATTGTGCATGATCATAGATACTTTCATGAGTGATGTCATTCATAGTATATACATATTTGTCACATGCAAACATTATATTTTTTTCTATATTGTATTATATTTAAAATTCAAGTAACTTATAGAAATTTAAAAATATTATATTATCTTATTTTGGATAACTTTACCTTAGATCTTATTTTTAAGATAAACTATATTTTATCAATATGAAACCTCCCTAGTTGAAATTCAATGGACAAATATGAAGGTAAATTTCAATGACAATATACTTTGCAATCATTTAAAAGCTTAAAATTTCTTTCAAGAAACCAAAAAAAATTCAACATTAGGTGTAAAAGGTGAACACAACAAATAGTTTGAAAGAATCATTATTATTTTGAATTCATTAGTCATTACTATGAAACATAGTGAATTTAGGGGGATAAAATTATTTATGTACATAATTAATTGATTTTAAAATAAATGAGGTCAACACTTATTAGATTAAATGATAGATAAAATGGGACAAAATTATATAAAATATTATCTTATAGGAAATAATTTTCAACATATTTGAATAAAAATGAAATATGGTAAATATTTCATTACAAGCTTTACATATTCTTATTTTTTTATTTTAGTTTTTTGTCAGTAAATGGTTGAAGCCTTAATTATATTAAAATTAAAAATATTACAACAAAGTATCTCCGTTCAAATGGGTATTGGTAGGAAAGAATGAAGAAGAAAACCTCTAGTCTTGCCCAAGACCGTAATCCTTTATCATTACAATATTAAAAGGGGCATAGCTCAATTGCCATTTTACAAAATTTATTTTGAGTACAAAAAGAGAGACTAGAGTCATTTTCTGAATATTGTAATCTTTGGTAATCCCTATACTAAACATTCCTAGTTCTACATCTGAGATGAAAGTGACAGATTCAACCAGCTCTTTATATACTTAGTAGGTACCTCTTCATGAATAGATAGTGCCTTGCTAACCTACTGATCACTTATATAACTTCAAAAAAACATTAGTGTTGTTAGTTAAAAGCATTTGATTAAGAGATCCTTGTATTCCTGGCAAGGTATTTCTAAAATTCTTTGATTAACCATTTCTAGAATCAACCCAAAATAGAGGATGATATCTCTCAATTCTAACATAATAATCATTTGTAATGCTAATTTGAACCTAACATTCTTTAGACTATATCAGAATCATTGTCAAATATTCTGAGTCCTACTCAACCTTGTTTATATATAGAAGTCCTATATTTATCTGAGATTAACTAAACTTTTGTTGATCAATAATTCCATGCATAAAATTAGATTCCTAACCTTACTTATTAATTTAATACCATCTTCAAATATCATATTGTGAGATTGTTCTTTTGTTTAGAGTTGCAGTTGTGGATTGCTATGCGTGAAAATCTATTTCACCGATCTGAATGGTATTTTGAAAGCAAATCCTTTGTCGTGACTAATTAGATGAATTAGATAATTTGATATTTTGATATTTTGAAAAAAATTTCTCTGTCATAGCTAATTAGATAAAATAGAGCCTAGTTTAATTTAGTGAATTCAACATGTATATTATTCATCTATAGCAAAATCCAATCCTGACAAATGACCCCATTCGAAGGAGACAAATGACACAAATTAATCTCAACCAACTAGTATAGAGATAACATTTTTATATATTTATGACATCAAGACTTTACATATAGAGATCTTTGGATAAGGGGGAGCCCAAGCTTCTATAAATTTCTACCACACTTGTAAACCACCTTCTGAAATTCAAAATGAAACCTACTATATATAATTATGTTTCGAATTAAGAAACTTTAGATACATTTATATTACTTGCTCATGGTCTACTTGACCTAAAAGCATATGAGAAACAAAGCCAACAAGGCTAATAAGGAGGAGACAAAAGACCCAACAAGGAACTAGACATATACAGAAGGCCGAGAGCATGACAGGGGAAACAAAATAGGGGAAACACCCAACCAAACTACTGGAATATAAAAAAAAAAAATCCAAAAAGTACCGACATGTAAAAGTCATCCAAGTCGAGCTCCTATTTCCAATACACCATGATAATTTTTGCAATGTTCTTAGGATTCTCTGTTTGGAAATTTGGCATAAATTCAAAGGCACATTTTTCCTTGCTTGATTTTTCCATGTTAGCAATACTAAATTTTAATGCTTCCAGATTATCGAGCTCCACCCCCATATGGACATAAGACTTAAAGATGCTAAGGTAATTTTTTAGCCAAACTTTGTTGCTATCTTCTACAATCCCTCTCTACTGGAGAAGAAAATGGATGCTAGCATTCATTTTCAGCCAATCTTGATAAAAAAACAACATTCTCTTGGATAACCAAGGAGGGGTGCCTAGTTACTATGGCCAAATCAAAACTACCAGGTGGGTGCGCCATATGCATTTCTGGGAGAGGAATCCTCAGTTTCTCATCAATGCTCATCATAGCTTCTTCTAGACCCACTCACCAAATTGGGTCAAAAATATTAAAGAAAAGTCTGATCATTACCCACTTCTCTACCTTGGCTTTGGCCAAATAGCCTATGAATGCCGCTATAATGTCACTATTAGTTCTCCAGGAGAAATCGTAATTGAAAATACCTTCACCTATGACACAACTCACTACAATCCTGGTCATGTCATCCACCAGATTTAGCAGTCGGATCCAACACTTGGGTTTCACATTGCCTCAGAATGCCATGGTTTGCACCTCCGAAGCATGGAATAAGCTAATATTAGTTTCCATATTAGGGTTGAAGCTGGCTCAAACTGAAAGGGAATGAAAAAATAGAAAGAATAAATAGGATACTAACAATCTACTAGCAAAGGATCTAGAAGAGCCTAGATTTAATGACGACAGTAGCTAATGCCACTTACATGACACCAAATCAATATGATATTTGGTGGTGCCTAGTATCATGACATGATGGATAAAGTAGGGAAGTACTAAATGGAGTGAGTTGTTTGAGATGGCATAAAAGCAACACATCCTAGATAATGATTAGTTCCATATATAAGTAATCGGCTAGTATCCATAAAAGTGCTCTCATAATAATATGTGAATCTTTCCTCCTATTGAAGAGGGTACCTTTTATATTCTTATATTTAAGCAATATTTAAAATCTCTCCATTTTTAAGATCCTTACTAGTTATTCTTCATCTTCCCCTATGTTTGTTGTATAGATTGAGATTACATGTTTATATAGAGAGATATGTATAAATATATGTGTGGTTTAAGAGTCGTAATCCTGGGGTGAGTGGATACACTAGTGATGGAGGTATTATTTAATTTGTATCCTAGTTACTTGAATTGTTCTACAGGGCTAATTTAGTTAAGTTATCTAGTTATACTTAGAGTTGTTATTGGTTTTCGAGTAGTTTGCTAATGGTTAAGGGTATGTGTAGGATCATGGTGTGCCAAAAAATGGCAATGTAAAAAAATAGAGTTTGAAAACATCTAAAAGCGTTTCAAAATCTGCTCTAACTTTTTTCCACCCATCTTGATACAAAAGCTAAAAAAGTAGGCCCAAGCCTTATCAGGTATCTGATTTGATATCAGATATCCGATATTATCGGATATCCAATATAAAATCGGATACCCAATAACTATGTCGTTATTTTTTAAAAACAAAACCCGAGGGTTTTTGTTTCAACAGTGTGTTCACATTTTTAGCTCGAATGATTAATATATATAGGATTATTATTATGTATGATTAATATATATAGGATTATTATTAAATATAATAATGTAATATATGTTATTATTATTATGACCTATAAATATAATATATTAATATATATATATGATTATAATATTATATTGTTTTGATTTTTACTATAATTATTAAATATATTATAGACAACATATATTATTGTTGTTATTATTATTATTATTATGAACTATGATCCATTCAGTTGGTTCCAATGCGTCGAAAGGGGTCATAGGTTAACCTATGAGCCCTATCAACGCATTTCATGACAACATATGTTTGGGATGCACTTGGTTGGTTCCAATGTGTCAAGAGGGGTCATAGGTTATCAATGCATTTCATGACAACATATGTCCCTAGGGATGCATTTGGTTGGTTCTAATGCATCTAGAGGGGTCATAGGTTCTTGATGCATTTCATGACAATGCATGTCCCTAGGGGTCCTAGGCCCTATAGGGACGCATTTGGTTGGTTCTAACGCATTGAGAGGGGTCATAGGTTAACCTATGACCCCTCTCAATGCATTTTATGACAATGTATGTCCCTAGGGGTCCTAGGCCCTTTAGGGACACCTTTGGTTGGTTCCAATGTGTCAAGAGGGGTCATAGGTTAACCTTTGACCCCTATCAACGCATTTCATGACAACGTATGTCCCCAGGGGCCCTAGGACCCCTAGGGATGCATTTGGTTGGTTTGAATGTGTAGAGAGGGGTCATAGGTTAGCCTATGACCCCTCTTGATGCATTTCATGACAACGTATGTCCCTATGGGTCCTAGGACCCCTAGGGACACATTTGGTTGGCTCTAATGCGTTAAGAGAGGTCATAGGTTAACCTATGTCCCCTCTCGATGTATTTCATGATAACTTATGTCCCTAGGAGTCTTAGGCCCCCTAGGAATGCACTTGGTTAGTTCCAATGCATCAAGAGGGGTCATAGGTTAACCTATGACCTCTCTTGATGCATTTCATGACAATGCATAACCCTAGGGGCCCTAGGACCCTTATGGATGCATTTGGTTGGTTCGAATGCATCAAAAGGGGTCACAAGTTAATCTATGAGCCCTCTCAACACATTTCATGACAATGTATGTCCCTAGTAGTCATAGGGCCCCTAGGGATGCATTTGGTTGGTTCCAACACATCAAGAGGGTCATAGGTTAACCTATGAACCCTATCAATGCATTTCATGACAATGTATGTCCCTAGGGGTCCTAAGCCCCCTAAGGACGCATTTGGTTGGTCCCAATGTGTCGAGAGGGGTCATAGGTTAACCTATGACCCCTCTCGACACACTTCATGACAACATTTGTCCCTAGGGGTCCTAGGCACCCTAAGGATGCATTTGGTTGGTTCCAATGTGTCGAGAGGGGTCATAGATTGACACATTTCATGGAAATGTATATTCCTAAGGGTCCTAGGCCCCCTAGGGATGCATTTGGTTGGTTCTAATTCGTCGAGAGGGGTCATAAGCTATCGATGCATTTCATGACAACGCATGTCCTTAGGGGCCCTAGGACACCTAGGGACGCATTTGTTAGAATACATAAAGAGGCGTCATAACCTATGACCCCTCTCGATGCATTTCATGACAACATATGTCCCTAGGAGTCCTAGGGCCCCTAAGGATGCATTTGGTTGGTTTTAATGCATTGAGACAAGTCATAGGTTAACCTATGACCCCTATTTACGTATTTCATGACAACATATGTCCCTAGGGGCCCTAAAACCCCCAGGGACGCATTTGGTTAATTCTAATGTGTTGAGAGTGGTCATAGGTTAACCTATGACCCCTCTCAATGCATTTTATGACAACATATGTCACTAGGGGTCCTAGGCCCCCTAGAGACACATTTGGCTGGTTCTAATGCGTCGAGAGGGGTCATAGGTTAACATATGACCCCTATCGATGCATTTCATGAGAATGTATGTCCCTAGGGGTCCTAGGACCCCAAGGGATGCATTTGGTTGGTTCAAATACGTCGAGGGGTCGTAGGTTAACCTATAACCCCTCTCGATACATTTCATGACAATGTATGTCCCTAGGGGTCCTAGGGCCCCTAAGGATGCATTTGGTTGGTTCTAATGCATCGAGAGGGGTCATAGGTTAACCTATGAACCCTCTTGACACATTTCATAACAACATATGTCCCTAGGGGTCCTAAGCCCCCTAGGGATGCATTTGGTTGGTTCCAATGCATCGAGAGGGGTCATACATTAACCTATGACTCCTATTGATGCATTTCATGAAAACGTATGTCCCTAGGGGCCCTAAGACCCCTAGGGACGCATTTGGTTGGTTTGAATGTGTTGAGAGGGGTCATAGGTTAACCTATGACCCATCAAGCCTATGACCCCTCTCGACGCATTTCATGATAAAGTATGTCCCTAGGGGTCCTAGGGCCCCAAGGGATGCATTTGGTTGGTTCCAATGCATCAAGAGGGGCCATAGGTTAACTTATGACCCCTATCAATGCATTTCATGACAACATATGTCCCTAGGGGCCCTAGGACCCCAAGTGATACATTTGGTTGGTTCCAATGTGTTGAGAGGGGTCATAGGTTAACCTATGATCCCCTCTCGATGCATTTCATGACAACATATGTCCCTAGGGGCCCTAGGACCCCTAGGGATGTATTTGGTTGGTTCTACTGCATCAAGAGGGGTCATAGGTTAACCTATGACCCCTCTCAATGCATTTCATGACAACGTATGTCTTTAAGGGTCCTAGGGTGCCTAGGGATGCATTTGGTTGGTTCCAATGCATTGAGAGGGGTCATAAGTTAACCTATGACCCCTATTGACACATTTCATGACAACACATGTCCCTAGGGCCCCTAGGGATGCATTTGGTTGGTTCAAATGCATTGAGAGAGGTGATAGGTTAACCTATGACCCCTATCGACGCATTTCATGACAACATATGTCCCTAGGGGCCCTAGGACCCCTAGGGATGCATTTGGTTGGTTCCAATGCATCAAGAGGGGTCATAGGTTAACCTATGACCCCTCTCGACAAATTTCATGACAACATATGTCCCTAGGGCCCTAGGGCCCCTAGGGATGCATTTTTTTGGTTCCAGTGCGTCAAGAGAGGTCATAGGTTAACCTATGACCCCTATCGATGTATTTCATGACACCGTATGTCCCTAGGGGCCCTAGAACCTCTAGGAACACATTTGGTTGATTTTAATGCATCAAAACAGATCATAGGTTAACCTATAACCCCTATCGACTCATTTCATGACATCGTATGTTCCTAGGGGCCCTAGGACCTATAGGGATGCATTTGATTGGTTCTAATGCATTGTGAGGGGTCATAGGTTAACCAATGACCCCTATCGACACATTTCATGACAACGTATGTTCCTAGGGCCCCTAGGGATGCATTTGGTTGGTTCCAATGTGTTGAGAGGGGTCATAGGTTAACCTATGACCCCTATCAATGCATTTCATGACAACATATGTCCTTAGGGGCCCTAGGGTCCCTAGGGACGCATTTGGTTGGTTCCAATGCATCAAGAGGTGTCATAGGTTAACTTATGACCCCTCTCAACGCATTTCATGACAACGTATGTCCTTAGGGGTCCTAGGGCCCCTAGGGATGCATTTGGTTGGTTCCAATGTGTCGAGAGGGGTCATAGATTAACCTATGACCCCTCTTGATGCATTTAATGACAACATATGTCCCTAGGGGCCCTAGGACCCCTAGAGACCCATTTAGTTGATTGCAATGCGTCGAGAGGTGTCATAGGTTAACCTATGACCCCTCATGATGCATTTCATGACAACATATGTCCCTAGGGGCCCTAGGACCCCTAGGGACCCATTGGGAATGTGTCAAAAGGGGTCACTAAGGGCCCTAGGGACACATGTTCTCATGAAATGCGTCAAGAGGGGTCATAGGTTAACCTATGACCCCTTTTGATGCATTTCATGACAATATTATATTTAATAATAATATAATACTATATATTTAATATAATAATATATTATTAGATTATATAACAATAATAATCATATATATTACTAGATTATATATTTAATAATAATAACCATATATATTATTATATATAATAATAATCATATAATATTGCTATATATTTAACAATAATAGTTATCATATATATTACTATAATATATTTAGTTATAATAATAATTATTATATTTATAACTATATTATATTTAATAATAATAATCATACATATTACTATATATAATAATATTTATAATCATATGTAATAATAATAGTTAATAATAATAATCATAATCATATGTAATAATATTATTAATGCCCACACTTCTTGAAAATAAATTTCCCTCTAAAACCCTCTAAAGTTTCCCTCTAAAAATTTCCTCTCAAATTTCCCTCCAAAATTCCCAATTGAAAATTTGTAGTAATCGGATACTCGATTTCATATCGTGTATCAGATTTCAAATCGGATACCCAATTTGACTTCCAGTATCGTATTAGGCTCGGTATTTACCAAGTCTATTTGGTCAACCCAAAAAATGTGTTTTACAAGGGTTTCACTAACACTCAGACTTTGGGTAGCCATCTGACAATGTTATTTTCATCAAAATTGAATGAATTGAAAAGGGTTTTTTTATAACACTCTCGAGATTCCATCCATATAATTGCTGTCAAATTCTGAGTTTGATAAGTATTTATTAGTTAATTTTCAATGAAGATTATTGTAAAGTGTTGATTGACATACTGATTGAAAAATAGCTATAACTTTCAAACGATATAACATTTTTTAAATCCAAAAGTTGCATCAGATTCTATGCTTCGCCTAGTATAAGGAAAAAAATAAAATTAATTTGTTAAAGTTTTCAATTAGTTAAGGTGGTCAGACATGAGAGTTTTTTTGTATCTATAATTATCTATTTGGAATAAAAATACCCAAAAATATGTGTCACATCTGGGCATGAGTCTACTTTTTATATCTATAATTATATTAAAAAATATTATCATTTGATTTTGATTAAGGTGGTTAGACATACACCTACTTTTAATTTTTGCCTTGAAATTTTCGTAGGACTACATTAAAATCCAAACTTATGACTAATCAAATATTTTTTTCTCTTGATAAGGCCTAGTAGTTTAGAAACTACATTCAATTTCCTGCAAAATATTTTCTTACAACTTTTTGATATAAAGTCTAGAACCACTTTAAAATTGTGTGTCAAGTTGACATAACCCTGATTTGCAGGTTTTTCACTGCCACTTAAGGCCATAGTTTGGTTGACCATGATCCTGCACATACCCTTAAATATTAAGGGCTAAACTTAATCCATGGATTCCTGAAAGGACTATTAGTCATTAAAGATTAAAATATTTTCACCATCAACATCCTTATTCACTAGCTGGTCTACCTTTCTGTTACCTTCCTAGAAAATAGTAAGGATATGATTATCTACAAAACAGTCCAGAATATTAAGTACTTCTTCCTTTTTTGAATTTAAGACCCAATTGGGTGTCAATCTTTTCCTAATGGCATTTAGGAAAATCTTTGAATCTCCTTCAATAATAATCTTTGATAAGCCCAAATCTAGGCAAATTTGGAGACCTTCTTGTAGAGCTTCTAGTTCAGCAAGATTGTTTGTTGTTGGATCTATGTGTTTAGCCTTTCTAGTAATCCACTTGCCTGACTCATTATTAATGATACATCTAATTCCAGTAGAACTGAGATTGCCTCTTGAGACTTCGTCACAATTTAGCTTGGTCCACCCCATCGATGGAGGGATCCATCTATGATTCTCCCTCGACTTTTCATTCTTCTTTTTATAAGTAAGCAGAGGATTAATTAAGTTTTTCCAGTTCTTTTTCATTAATCTATCCCAGATAGAGAATGACCCTTCCTCTTTTTGAGTTTTCCTTAAGTGAGTGTTTAAGGACTCCATTATACATGCCTCAATTTTTTTAATAATCTCATTTGATTGCATATACTCGTCATAGAAAATTCTTCTATTCCTTTCTTTCCATACTTACCACATAAGGATAGATGGGAAAATATTCCAAATTTTACTATATACACCTTTATTACTATTTTTTGGCCAGCCCTTAAGGAGATCAATTAGGGATTCCAGCATGGTGGCAGTCCATCTGAGCATTTTTCTAAGCCATTTCCAATAGAATTGTGTATATGGACATTTATATAAGATGTGATCAATGTCTTCACTATCATACCTACATAGCACACATCTTGATGGACCCTCAATACCAAACTTACGAAGTCTGTCGGTAGTTAGGATCCTATTCTAAAATCCCAGCCATAAAAAGAAACCTGCCATTGAAAGACAGGATGGGTCCCAACAGAGTTTAAGGGGAATGTCCACTTCTTTCCATCTTTGGGAATGAGTGATAGCTTTATATCCATTTTTCACACTATACGTGCCATCTTTAGACTCTGCCTAGATGAGATTGTTGTTTCTATCTAATTGATTTATTTTCCTATTCTAGATTAGTTTTTCGTATACCTTTTTTTACTATTGGTTCCATGTCTATATTCTCCACAGATTTTCATTCCCAACTTGTGTATCCATTACTACTTTTTTTGGTTTTATAATCACCGACCTTGCACCCCTAAAGTTTTACTAATTGCTATTTAATGCTCTCTGAGATCCCCATGCTATCTAATGGGTAGTATCCATCCCATGAATCTTCCCAAAATAAGGCTTCATTACCCTTTCCAACATCCCATGTGAGATATTTACTAATAAGGGCTTGGTTTTTAACTATAAAATTCAATCTTTCCAATCCTTTAGGGAGGGTCCTCATTTTGAAGATGGAATAGGGATCAACTACATCAAGGTATTTTTTATACATTATTTTATCCCATTTGTGTTCCCTTTGCACAAAAAGACACCAAGTAAGTTTGGCCCCTAATGCTTCATTTTGCCAACTTAAGATTTCTATGCCTAAACCACCTAATACCTTAGGTTTACATACGTTGTCTCATTTTATGAGGGCCATTTTTTTGGAGTCATCGGCATCATTCTAAAGAAAACTTCTAAATTTTGCCTTTAACTTCTTATTGATATGTTTAGATATAGGAAGGCAGGAGAGCAGATAAGTTGGGAGAGCAGACAACACTACTCTAATCTTGGTAACTTCACCAGCTTTTGTAAGTCATTTATCTTTCCAACCTCCTATCCTAGCATCCAATTTATCAAGAATAATATGCCAAGCCTTATTTGATTTACTACATTTTTCTAGCTCTATTCCTAAGTATTTACATGGGAATGTACCTTTTTTATAACCCATGATATTATAGATCTGATTTTGCATTTCAGGCTTGTTGTTAATGAAAAAGATTTCAAATTTTGTTGTATTCACCTTTTTAACAGAAGCTTCTATATATTGTTGGATGATAGATGTAATATCTAGCACCTCATTTTTTGTGCTTTCACTTGGCAAAATGATATCATCTGTATACTGTTGGTGGGTAATATTGGGGACATTTCTAGTTATTGTAACTCCATTTTTTTCCCCTCTTTATGAGCTTTGGTTATTGCTCTCCCAAAGGCTTCTGCCATAATAATATATAGGAACGATAATAGTGGGTCTCCTTGTCTTTTACCTCTTGAAGTATGAAAGAAACCTTCAGGAGTTCTATTAATTAGGACTGAAAACTTAGTTGTAGAAATGCATTGATAGATGAGATTAATCCACTAGTGTGAGAATCCAAAGGCTTCTAAGGTTTTGCATAGAAACCTCCAGTCAACCATGTCATAAGCTTTTTGGATATCCAATTTCATGAACATGCTTTCCATCTTGTTCTTATTTGCTAAGGTAGTGTTTCTTGTATAATGAATATTCCATCGAGAATTGATCTACTTGGAACGAAGCCAGTTTGTTCTTCTCACATAATCTTGGGGAGAATCGGTTTAAGTTGATTTGCTAAAATTTTAGACAATATTTCATAAATGGTATTGCATAGAGCTATAGGTTTGAAATCACCTGGGATTTCAAGATCATCTTTTTTGGGTATCAAGGTAAGAAAGGTGCTATTAATTTCAAATAAAATTGATCCACCATTTCTTGATGCTTCAATAGCTTTCCACAAATCAAAACCAATAATTCCATAATTTTTTTGGTAGAAGAAAGCCTAGAATCCATCTGGACCTAGAGATTTGTTAGGATTCATGTTGAACGTAGTGCCTGCCCCTGATTCACATTTTGTTGTCATTGCTGAACTCTTTTAGGACTAGTTTTATGTTGATGGTTAGCAGCATTGTTTTGAGATTATCAGATATTCTACTATGGATTCAGCTTATTATGTGATGAGATTACTTAGACTCTATATTTCATGTATGTATGATGATTATTTCTAGTGTTCGCAATGATTGATGATGATTATTACATTGCTTTCAGTTAATAATGATGATTAGTAAGATGGTTTATTATCATATGTGTTTTATTACGGATACTTACCCCATACTTGCATGTGTATGGTGTGCATGTTTGCTTTGCGTGTTTGCTTTTGTATGGCGTGTCTGATGTGATTAAGGAAGGGAGTCGTAGTCACCTGCTAGTCGGGATCTACACGATGCACCACTTCCTGCCATTGCCTGTGTAGCTTAGTATATATTGTGCTTGTACATGTGTGGTTTTTATGCAGGTTGCAGGTACCGGGTATCGACTTCCCTGAATTGCCAGGATGAGCGTACCCTATCACAATATCTCAATGATAAGAAAGGGGAGATAAATTCTCAAGTCCAAATCCCAACCCTTTTAAGCCATTTGTTCTAATTGGAAAATTAGGACAAGTATCTAAGTTGAGTACCCTCCGAATATGTCGGATGACGTAATTCGTGATTTAAACCTTTGGTTTGATTTTGTATATATTTTGGCTATGATGGGTTTTCATATTTTTACCTTGTGAGTCTTTGATGTATTTTCTATTAATTAAGCCTAATTAAAAGATTTAATTAATGGTTTAATTTAATGGAAAATTAATATGGTATTTTAATATTTATTTTATTTAATTAATTGGGAAATTAATTAAATAAAATAATTAAATTTGAAGATAAAAGTTTAAAGTTTAAAGTTTGGAATGTGACAACATTTATTTTAATAATAATATATTTGGAGTTCATTTTTTTAATAAATGTCTAAATAATATTATTATTAAAGCTAATAAATATTTTAGCAATTAAGTTTTGGAAAAAGAAATTTAAAAGTGGAAGATATATTTAAATTAATAAAAGATTCTAAATCTCATGTGATTAAAATATAAATATATTAAGATTGAAAAGTGGAATTATTAAAGTTAGTGCATGAGATTTAATAAATTAATTAATTAAATTGGAAAGAGTAAATTAAATATTATATTAATTAATGTGCATTATTTTTAATGTCTGCTCACATAGGAGTTGGCAAATTCTCAGGAATTGTCATGTAGACAACACTGGAGTTTGCACTCTAAGAATGCACTAGTTGTCTACACTTAGAAGTTAGCATTTTTATTTGAGCACATGGTGTCTACAACCTTAAGACTTATCTAGAAGGTTGGAGAAGGCTCATGCTTGGTTGTCATGCTTATCTTCTAGTTGTTTCTAGAGACACTCTAGATGCTTCTTAGAGGCCTTTAAATTGAGGCTCTCCTAGTGTGTGTGGACAAGCTTAAAGGAAAGTTGAATGGAAGCTACAAGCTGCAAGCTTAAAATGGAAGCTTCAAAGCTTACATGCATTGGAGAAGTTCATATGCTCATATATTTTCTACATACTTCTATGCTTCTTCTAGCACTTCTAATCACTTGGAGGATTCGATTAGCTTGGATCTTGGAGGAATTGTGTATGATGGAGAAGGAAGGAATCTTCTATGGACTTCTGAGGCATGGCAAAATTAGCATCAGTGTCCAGGTGCACTCGTGATATTTGCATATTCTCTTTGCACTATTTCTCTTCCTGTCTTTATCATGTCTATGTGTCTGAATACTCTTGTGATTGAATCTATAATTGAAGATTGGTATCTGGATATTCTATTTGGTCGCAAAGGAAACAATAAAAAAAAACTCTAGTTTCAATATAGGAAGAAAACTAGATCTAAATCGGGTTTGGGTTCGAATTAGAATCAAATTGAGAAAGATGATTTCAAATTTATGATCAAACCTATTAGACAAATTAATAGGTAAATCTGAGGAATGATTATTGTAAGTAAATTTAGACCATTATTTTAAAGGAAAAATTCTTAATTTGAAAAGCCCTTCCTGTTTTAAAAATTATATATAGATGTGTCTATATATATATAGCAGTGAAATTTATTATATTTCGCATACAAATATATCTATACATACATATGTATATATATATATATATATATATATATACATATATATATATATATATATATACATATATATATATATGTGTGTGTGTGTATATACATATATACATATATGTATATATATATATACACATATGTATATATATATACACACATATATATATATATATGTCTATATATATATACACACACACATATATATATATGTATATATATATATACACACACACATATATATATATATGTATATGTATATATATATATACACACACACACACACACAGATATATATATATATATATATATATATATATATATATATATATATATGTATACACACACACACACACACACACACACACACACACACACACACACACACACACACATATATATATGTTGTTAATTCACAGTTTAAAAATTATTATTAAAAAAATGCATTTTGCAATTCGAAATTCATTTTGAAAGATCAAATTTAAAATAAATATATATATATTATCAAATTCGGTGGGGAAGGGATGGACCCGCACCTCGTACCCCCCACTGCATCATGTCAGAGTTTATTTTATCGCAGGGTACCCGTGCGAAAACCCATTTTTATGGCAATTTTGGGGGGGTCGGGTTACCCCACCCCATACTCACCTTTTCTTCTGTCGCGGCGAACGAGATTATGTGTTTCACGATAGGGGCAGGTTTGATAGGACCGCTACGATACTATCGTTCCATGCATCATAGACGAGCCGTGGGTAGAATAAACTGCGACCATGAGTACGGTCTGCAGTCGGGGTATATGAGACCCCTTTTTTAATATTGTTTGATTAATTTATATATATATGCTATTAGCATTATGTTTTATTACAAACATATATGCTAATATTATATAAGATTTTAACATTAGTTTTATAATAATAAGTATTATTAACATTATGTTTTATGCAAAACATATATGTTGTCATTATATGTGATTTTAGTTTTTAACAATTAATAATTGTTCACTTTTATAATAGTTTTTAATTGTGTTTTAAAACTAGGGATAGATGGTCATGAGGGAGAAATTAAAATGTATTCTTCGGAAAGCATGATGGGGATATTAATACAAGTATTTAGTTGATAAGCATCAATTAAATTAATATAAAATTGGTTTAAATAAATTTAATTGATGATGTATTTGATTAAATAAATAAATAAATTGCAGATTCATTAATATGAGAAGTGGTTAATTGAAGTCTTAAAATTATTAAATTAATTAATAAATGTATTTCCTGGTATATCCTGGAAAAGTTGGTCCAACGTATAATGAGGGAAGTTTTATTTGATAGTTTAATTTTCCTTTAATTGTTGGAGAATTGAATTAAATATTAAGGGAGAGATATTCTTTGAGTTGTCATATAATTAATTGTAAATTAATTAATAATAAGTTATGCAATGAGGTTTTATTGAAATAATTATTGTTATGATTATTGATATATCTTAAGGATAGTTAAATATTAACTACATATTAACTACTGAAGTTTGTGGAAGGTTCTCTAGAAACGAGTAATAATAGTTTTGATGAGTTTATTTATTAATGTTTGTCGGGTCTACCAAATTATTAATAAATAATAGAACAATGATCTAAATGATTACGGATAATACGGATTAATCAAAGAAATATTAGTATTCATATAAGAATGATGAATGTGGTCATTATAGGATTATTAATATAATCATTTGAGTATTGAAATATAGTTGACTTCTATCTTACAGAATTCTAGTTAGTTATTAGTCAACTGATATTAATTGGAACATTGCTATGGTTATGCAATTATTAATTAAATCAATTAATGAGAGTTAATTAGATTTAATAGAGATTCAATTGATATAATTGTTTTAACGAGATTTTAGATTATCTATATCGAAGTTCATAAGTCTTATTCTAATGACTTGAATAATGACTTAGATAATTTAATGGTTATTAATAACAATTTAACTATTAAAATGATTATAATTAAGAGGCTTAAGTGTTAGAGATATTTAATTGGGTTTTAACTATTAGAATGTTAATAGGACATGGATTGTGTACCTATGTTAATTGATTGATCAAGTTGATCATTTTAATTAAGTTATAATTCTTCTTATTCGAGGATTGATAATTGGTTCTTTTATAAAAGAATAATGATCCTTTGATAATGTTGAAATGTAGAAATAACACTAAGGAAGAGTTAATCAATTAGAATATGGATCATGGTTAAAATAGAGAACACTTTAATCAAGATCAATGATGATCATTTTAGTGAAAATTTATCCTTAAGTTATTCTTAGAAAGTAATTCTTAATAATGAAAGGATAATGTTATCGGGGAGCAAATGGGTTGACCTATAGGTCAAATGATGAAACTTAGACACTTGAAGTATACTTGAAAATGGAAACTGAAACCCTACACTTGAAATGAAAACCGAAGCTCTACACATTATTCAACTATGTGAATTTAGTAAACCAAAACATGTGTTTGCATCGTGTATTCTATATGCTTCTTCTTTTGGGTTTTTGGGTTGACTAGTGTTGACCAGTCCTAGGTTGTTACCAGAGGCTCGGGGGTTATGAGATGTGTTGGCATGTTGATCTTATTTGGTCTCGATCTTTATAAGCCCAACCACGGTTATGTGATCGTATGCTCTATGAAATGTTTGTATTTGTTCATCAGTCTTCATGTGTGAAGCTGAGATGTATGTGTATGAGATACCTGAGCTAACCATATTTTTGGTCATCAATCAGTTATCCTTGGATTGTTTTCTAGTCACCATGATGGGACTGAAATATGTGGATTTATTCTTTATGATGTCATGTTGTGACATGTTTGACTCAACCATTTTGGAGTCTTCGATCAGTATGATTTTGAGATATTATTGGTTGCTTGTTGAGAACCAATGGATGTGATGATATATTTTGGTTATTGAGAACCAATGGATAGTTATGATTATCAGTGATGCCTTCAGTTGCCAATAGAGAACTGTTGTGGTCATGATTTTCTATGGATGCTTTTTGGATGCTCATGGAGATTTGATGATTCTTATCTTGGTGATTTGATGATTCTTATTATGGATATTTGATGCTTTTATCATGGATATTTGATGATTCTTTTTATGGATTATCTTTACAGTCGCTTGTACAGGACTGTGGTGATTATGGTTCCATGAGCGTTAGGGTAGGTAATCTACTTGTAGTGTCAGGAAGTGGCTTGCAATGGGGGCCGGGGCCCTAAGTGGCTGCCAGGGTAACTCATTGTAAGTTTGGTTAATAAGTGATAACATTTACACACTAAATGGGGATTAAATGAACCTAAAAAGATAATTGTTTTGATGTTCTCGCCCATGCCTTGAGTGCTTGTACAGGCTAGGATGGGAATAGTGAGATGCATGGTTGCAACCTTGCATTCCATAGTATGCCTCGTTAGTATGAGAGGATACTAGTGGCCGCATGAGATCTGTATGGACCTGTGGAGTTTAGCTAACTGCCAGGGTAACTTGTATGAGATAAATGCGATGACACTTTCCCGCTTGCAGAGTAGGTTTCCTACATGTCATTGTGTGCCTTTGGGAATTAGATGTCAATTTTGTGTGATGGAACCTTTGAGTTAGTATACTTTTAGGATTCCTGGACTTTAGAGATTTGTGCTATGTGATTTTGATAGCCTGTTTGGGACTTGAGATTATCTCCTCAGCACGGTGGGAGTGGACCATTTAGGTTCCACGCGGTCGAGTGGTAGTGTATTTTCCACTCTTATCATTTGAGATTCGTCCGAGACACCGTGGCTGGAGCATTCTTGGTTGGTATTTGTCTTCATTATGTTCTTGGATCATTATGATAGATGATATGCCTTATGATGGATGTATTTACTGGTATGTTCTTGTTTTGATGATTTGCATATGTTAGATGATGATATCTTATGCTTTACTTTTCATGTTAGTAGGATGTTTTAGGAGTGACATTCCTACTATGTTTATAGCTGATGATCTCTTCGGTGCTTTGGAATGTTACACACGGAGGGATGGCTAGGATCCACAATGGTCTAATGATTCTATTTACGGTTGGGAGGAACCATGCACTTAGATAGTTATGTTTGTGATATATGGTTATCTTTTATTATGGATGTTGATATCTTCATGATGATGATGTATCATGTATTGTTTATGGTTTTATTTACTTTTAATTGCATCATGGATTAGTATTGGATGATGATGTACTTTATTTACATGGATGTTTATTCTTTAAGCTTTTTCATACTTTGTAACATGTATAGTGGATGATTGAGCAATCTAAAATGTACACTTGTATATGGTTTAAAAACATTGGATACATCATTCTTATTTCATAAGGATGTGATGTTAGATGGATAGTTATGATTAGAAGTAATTCAACATTAAGGGATCTTTAAAGAATGTAATCTGTTATGTTATGTTATTTTTAGTTGGATGTTACTATTGCTTCCGCAAGTGTTATGAATGGTTTATCTTTCATGTTTTTAAAAAAAAAAATTGTTTGGTAAACTTAGTGAAATTCTTTAGATCCCTTGGCAGGGCATTACATTGAATAACACAAGTTTGACTTCTTCCAGGGTAATAGTGTTATTTAATACTTTATTATCTTCTAACGAGACCACTCTAGGAATAGCTTCAAGCATTTTTTGTTGAGCTACCATATTCGAGCAATCATAGTTATTTAATATATTATGAAAGTGACTCACAAAAAGCTCTGCTATTTTGTTAGGGTTATCTATAGTAGAGCCCAATGGATCTTTGATTTTTATAATTTTTCTTTTGGCTCTATTATGTAGGGTGTTGCTATGGAAATTACTTCTATGTTTAGTTCTTTTAATATTTCTTTGATATCTAATTTTACTTTAAATATATTATTGAAATGTTATTTATTCCATTTAAGTATATTTTCTTTAATCATTTTCATTTTAGAGAAAAATATATACATTTTAGAGCCTTTAATGTTGCCTTGATTCCACCATTTTCTAATAAGTTCCATAAAGTTTTTGTCTAGAAACCACATTTTTTCACACTTAAAAGGATTTCTAATAGGTTTATCGGGTTCAAAAAATTCAATTCTAATAGGATAGTGGTCTGATCCTGCTATTGGCAGAATTGAGGATTGGATATCAGAGTTTAATTCACTTAGTTCTCCTTTGAGAAAAAATCTATCCAATTTCTCCACTATATAAGAAAAGTCTTTCCTTTTATTATTCCATGTGTGCTTCCCATTATTGAAGGGGATATCAATTAGGTTGTTAAGTTCTGACCAGTTTGTAAAATCCTTGGATACTTGGGAAGTTTTTTGGACACCTCCAAATTTTTCATCTATATTTAAGATAATATTAAAATCACCTCCTATGAGAATAAGTTCATTTTTGTAATTATTAATAAATATACTAATTTATTCCCATAATAGTTTTTTATTAGTGTTAATGATTGGACCATAAACGTTAACTAAGATGAACTATAGGTTAGTTTTAATGCTTTTGACTCTACTCCTCATCCAAGTGTTATTTAAGTTTAAAATAATTAGAGTAACTTTCTTGGGATTCCAAATCAAGCCTAAACCTCCTGAAGCTCCTCTAGATTCCTATAGGTTAACATTCCAACTACCCAATTTCTTTTCCAGCTTGATTCCTTCTTCCTTATTCAATTTTTTTCTTGTAACATAATAATTTTAGATTCAATTTTTTTTAAGTTATGCTTTAATAATCATTTCTTGCTAGGGGCATTTAGATCCCTAGAATTTCAATTAGTGATCTTCATGCTGCCTTGGGAAGGATCTTCCCCTTCATTGGATTAAGTAACTGACTAATCTTTTGCTGTTCTTTTGCCTATCCTTTAGCTTCTCTAAGTTCCTTAAGAGATTCCCTTCCTCTTTTAGCTTTCAATTTTCCATATATGGGGTAATTTATCCCTTCTTGGTTCATTAGAATACCCAACCGATCCATGTTTTCCTATAAGTTTAAAGTAATTTTAGATTTTTTTTTGTTCTATTTCATCTTTATCTTTACTTTCTAGTTCTTGCATTATTTTCTTTGCAAGGGTTATCTGATCATTTAAAAGTCTATCATCTGTTAAAGAGATCTTGCTATGACTACCCTCCCAAAAATGATCACCTTGTACTATCATTGGATTATGTTATGATATCTATAAGGCTTTAATATTCTTTTCTTCATTCTCAAAGATTAGCAAATCTCTTTTTAAGTCTTCAAAGGTGTAGTTGTCTCCACCTAGTTTTAATACTCATTGCATTAGATTCACTTTCTGTGAGTCACTACTCTTATCTAAATTCTCATAGTCAAATACTTGGATTAGTTCATCAGATAATAGTTCCAAGTTTTCTTTCTCATTCTCATTTAACATTTCCATTTCCAGGTCTTCATTCCTTTCCATATCATTATTCAAGAAGTCCTGAAAATCTTGTATTAAGGTTCCTTTTTCCTTGCTCTATTCGATTTTATTTGTCTTGTGCTCACTAGAGTCATGGTTCAAGGGATTCTTTACTTGAAGAAGGTGTCTGCCAAAATTTGGTGAACATATTTATTTCCCTTTTGTTGGAGATTCTGGCTTCCCTCATATATTCTTGTTGTTGTTGTTGTGGGGTCTCCATATTTTCTTCTATATACTTAGGCTTTCCACATTTTGGAACTTCATCAAAAAATAGTTGATTATTTTCTATTTCTTCCATAATACTGATCATATTACCCATGGACTTTTTAACTTGGGGCCTCTGCTCTTTTTCTAATGATTTTTTGTCCCCATTAATCACTTTTGGATTCTTTCCCTTCTTTACTTTCTTTGATCTTTTTATAAAATTTTTGTTGTTGATCAGTGTACTTTGCCACCTTATATTAACCATATCTTGAATAGTTTCATCTATTACTCTATTGAGATCTTTGAGGCCTTGGTTATCATGGGTAGTCTGTATTTTCAAATTAGGATTGATTCCTTTAAAATCCTTCATATTTAACACTCCAATAGTTTCTTTACTATTTTTTTGTATTGGGAATTTCTTCTCTTCTATACTTTGGGATTTTTCCTTTTTATCCTTTTGTGTTAGATCTGATACTTTCTTTTGATCTCTCTTGGAGATGGGTGGTGGGCTACTATTGTTCTTTGTAGTAGGACTTGATTTTATCGTCATATCTTTCTTACTAGTCCAATCTCCAATTTTGAACCTACTTCCCCTGTTGTATCTTGGAAAGCCTTCAGGAGCCCTTGCTCATATATGGAATCCCTTTGATAGACTCTGTGGTTTCTTATGTTCATCATAGGAAAGGTAACTTTAAGGTCTGTAGTTGGTTGCAGATTTTTGAAGATGATTTTTCTCTCATTATCTAATCTGATTATATATGATATTTTACCTTCACATTTATGATAGTTTAAGTTTTAGATAGATTTGTTTGTTATTACTTTGATAGGTTTGAATTCCATGTTATTTGCCTTACATTTGATCAAAAGTTTGATGTTATTACAATATTTAAAAGAGGCATCCATTCCAATCAAATCACCAATTGAAAATCCTATTTTTGTGATAATTTCTACCTATATTAGTTCCAGTGGGATGGATTGAAGGGAGATCTAAGTTGGAATCAAGAAATCTAGCATTTCCTCCTTACAATCTAGATGCCACCCAAAGAATTTAATAGCATAACCCTTAAAGTAACAATCAGAAACATAGAGGAAGTCTTTTTTTGACATATTCATCACTACAATGGATGTACACTAATCTATCAGAATGGTGAGAGATACTTACCTAATTTTTGCAAAAATCCTTTAGCCAAATGATGAGATTGTTCATTTTTTTATTTTGGCCCATTCTAGAATGTGAATACACCAACATTTTCGCACTGTTTCCATCAATCTTCACTATCCTTATTACTTATAATAAGGAACTTTCCCTCAGATTTGATTGGATTGTGTATGGGAGCCAAGAGGGGCTGAATAATAGGATGAGTAGGAGATTTTATGATTGAATTCCTTTTATGGGGGGAATATATTTTTTAGGAGTAGAAATGGAAGGATTGAGACTTGTATTCTCAGTCTTCCAAGGATGGCTCTTATGGAGATTTGAGGGATCCACATAAGAATCAGCTAGAAAACCTATCTATTGAACAAATAAAGGGTTTTTATTTTGGTCTGCATATTTAGTATGGCTAAAGAAATGGATTTACTTTTCAAGGCTTAATGTAGAAAAAATGATAGGGTGGAACTATGTAGGCCCTGAGAATTGATTAAATTGAAAGAATCGATGTCTGCAATTTGGGGGCTTACCAAAGCTGGAGGGAACTGATTCGAGTTCCATTTGACTCGAACGCTGATATTTCCATTGGATTTTATTAATGTCTAAAGCCCTATCCTCCTTGTACATTTTATCAAAATCTCTACTAGGATGGTCCTCAATTTGTAATTGTTCCACTACACATTGAGTAGATCCAGATCATATGGCTCATCTAAGATCGAAAATGGATTCGTTATTTTTACTGAATAGTTAGACTTTTTAGGAAGATTGTCAATGGGAGGGACGGGATCAAAGCATATTTTCCCCACCTTTTCTCATTTTTTGCTAGGGTTTTGAGATGTTGGCAATGGGTGTAGCACTAACTGAGAATCCACCAAAAGCCCTAGCTTTTTAGACTGTCATCTTCAACCTTTTTGTTGTTTGTTTTTAGTCACATAATTTGCATTTTTTTGCATTTTTGGTATCTACTCTAATTGCCATTTTAAAGAAAAAATAAAGATCTATTTGATATTAGTATATTCTTATTTTTTGAACATTTATAATACTTGTAAATTTCCTAAGATTGAGAGAAACTTTTATTTTATTTAGAAGTCTAGTATTTCTTTAATAAATTCCTTAAAATCATCAAACTTGAGAACTCACTATTATATAGAGATAAAGGAGGAGATGTTCCACCATGATTCTATTGTCAAATAATGGCTTCTATTGGGTTTTTTTTACATAATAAACCCTATCAACACACTTCTATGGTCAACCATAAAAAGAGACAATATATTAAATTCTTATTAAGGGCCCCTCTTAACTCACTTCTCATTGTTTTAGATGTTCTTGTGTATTTGTTCATTGTCTTAAAAAATAGTTAGAAGATATTGCAATGAGACATTTTCTTGTCTATTGATGTTACAAAGATGAACTAATACTATGAATTCAGATATTAGACACTTTTATTAAAAAAAATTGCAGTGTATAGATCCCTTCACATATATTTTCTGGTTAGTCTCACAATGTTCTCTCGCAAAATATTTCAACACTCACCTTGCATTAGTATATAGTGAAATGAACATATTTTTCATGATTATTCTATTGTCCACATTTTAAAAGTAATTTGATCTATATGTACAACTAATTTACTTGTAGCATCAAGTACCACACGCTAAATTATTCATGATAAGTTAAAGAGAATTCTTTTGCATGATTATAAGAAAAAGTTATTACTATTTTGACAAGTCAAAGAAGAAATAATGTTATGTTTGTCCAATACAATAACACTCTTTGTTAAAGTTGAGGAAAGCTCAATCCCCAACTCCCAAGAATTACTGCATGCAAATGTTCATCAGTGAAAGAGAGGGGCAAAGCTATGGAGGCTAAAATTCATAGATCATTCTTGATGAACAAAACAAAAATTTCTATTGAATCAAAAAGTGTTAGTTACAAAAAAAGACCCATTCTTATAAAGGAGACTGAAACCCTAATAGAAAACCAGCCTAGGTTGCATGACACTAATTAATAAATGAATTTATTATTATATGCCTTTTAAAGTTTAGCTTAAGTAAAATAGAGATAATAAGACAATTCCTTATTACTCTAACACACACCCCCCCCTGCAAGATAAACATAAAGAGTAGCTAAAAACCTAGAAACTCCATGGAAAGTACACTAAGCATTGCTACAACACTTCAAGAGGTTGTTAGCATAATTTTCATGTTGCATTTGTGACTATGTTTGTCATTGATGTCAACATAGCAATGAGACTGGCAGAGTAGCAGATAGAGAATGATTTTGTACAGACTAAGTATTGATGATCAGGTTAAGCACGGTTAAGGATGTGTTCTACAATGTGTCCTAATGAAGTGGTTAAGTGTTCATACAAAGAGTCAAAGAAAAGAATAAGATATGCTTGATTTACAGAGGACAATATATAGATAGAGTACTTGAGAAGAAGTTTATCATATTTGGATTGTATCTTCTAACAAGGATAGAATCGTGATACATGTAGTTAGACAATAATAATAGACAATTTGATGATAATATCATCAAGTGTGTTAGGTTTGAGGTTGCACATGTGACAAGTTGTAAAGACTTTGATCTGACAGTGTTGTGTAATTGTAAAATAATTAATTACGTTAAAGAGGTCCTATAATAATTAATTGGGAAAGCCTCAAGGCTAACTCAAGGAATTATTTTGAGGATATGGTATAAAGGAAGGTTATTTTCCTTGCGAAGAGTGAGCAAGATATATGTAATTGAACTATGATATGTGAAGTATTTGGTAAATGCAAGTAAGAAATCCAAGGGATTATTGGATGCAAAGATGATGATCTGGTATTGAGATCTAAAGAGGAGAAGTCTGGATAGAGGACATAGAAGAAGCTATAGATTTCTATTATTCTACCAAGAATAATACAGAGATCAGTTGGACGATGAGTTCAATGGTCTTGCTGCTGAAGTTTTTGGACACTGGATCCATCTTCCTTGTACAATTCCTAATAGGGTTGGCACAACTCCTAATAGGGTTGGGAACTGCTAACATGGATTCAAAGTCTCCTAATAGAGATTGATATGTACTAAATTTATTTCATTGGCTCCTACCATAGTCCATCCTCTAAAAAGGAACTTTTATATTAGTACATCATTTTGTGGGTACCATCTATTGATCCTATGGCAAGACATATTATCAATTAGTGAAAAATGCTTAAGTTATCTAGGGAGGTCAGTTAATACCACAACTGAGCTTTCCATCAGACAATATGTTTTAGTATAGCCTAAGTAGTTCAAGGATATACTGTGTTAACCAAGCTCATAGTATAAACCAAGTTATCAAAGTTCCCAGTATGAACCGAGTTCACAGTTCTTGCTAAGTTCTTAGCATGAACCCTCAAGTTAGTATGCTCAAGTATCACTCGAGTGCTAAAGTGTTACCCGAGCATCCAGCGTTGCCCGAGTACCATAGTATCACCTAAGCTCATTGTATTGCATGATTATCAATTGAATACCAAAATACACAGTGAGACCCAAGCATCAACATTTGACCAACTTAAAGGTGTAATTTGGTTATTATGAAGATATTTCTTATATGAGTAGACTTGGTATGAAGTTATTGTTTGATGGATATATAAGGAAGGAAAATTAGCTTGTCTGAGATGTAATGTGTGAAATAAAAATGAGACATGAATAACTGAATAAGTAAGAAGCAAATATGGAATACAAAAAGGGAGACAAAGTAAATTAAGAAAGTAGGCTACAAAGTAGTATAAAGGGAAAATTAGAGACTCGTCTATCGCAGTCAGGTGATCATATTATTCAAAGGATTTATTTCAACAAATAGAGTTGCAAAGAAAAGGTCAATTTGTTGATTCATCCTCATAGGTTCATCAGTCAAATCCTCTAACTAGGTGGACCTAAGAATCCTTATTGAATCTCTTAATAGAATGCATACTTAATTGTATTGTAAAATCCTTTCACAAGGTGGACCTAATAGTCCTTCATACTCCTAATAGAGTAGGTCACTAGAAGTAATCAATTGTAATCCCTAACAAGCCAACTTTATTACTATAGTAGTTAAGCATTATAGGTGTCATCCCTACCCTAGTTTTACATTCTCCTTGGAGAGTTTTTGGGTTACCAAATATTGTGTCAAAGTGTTATGGTGTATATTTTTTTGTTGCTTTATGTTCATGCATGAAAGTACATTAGATAATCTAAAGAAGTAAAGTAGAAGTATTCTAAGTGTGAAAAGTTTTAATTGGTTCCCGATTCAACTGCCCTCTCAATCACTTTTTTTTCTTTACATTTCCAATACCATCCCCACCAAAGTTTTCCCTTTTTTCAAGGCTTTCCCTAGTTAACATATCTAATGTTATTGTGTATGATTATCTTGTTGTGGTTACTAATTATATTGTTCACATATTTAAGGATTAATAAGTTTGATAAATAATTTAATAGTTGGATAACTAATTAACACCCCCCCTCTTAGTTACCTTAGTGGACTTTACATTCTAATAATTGGTTCTAGGGCTTCAGATCCTTAAACAAAAAGCTTAGTAGCTTTGGAAGATCAATGATGGGCCACTTTAGAAAAGAAAGTCCTAAATTTGATGGAGTTAACTATGAAAGCTGGAAGGAAAAGGTGAAGACACATTTGCTATGTATGGGTCTAGGATATTGGCTTTTGACGAAGAATAACAAAAGGTTGTGGAAGAGAGAAATCTAGGGGAATGCAGTGAAGTAGAAACAAATTTGTTTATGTGCAATATGCAAGCCAGAGAAGCATTTTTGTCAGCTCTTCCTAAAAATGAATATATTCATCTAAGATCTTTAGAAATATCTCATAAAATTTGGAGGGCTTTAGAAACTACTTTTGAAGGAGATAAGTATGCTAAAAGAGAAAGGCTACAGAATTGGATATGTTTGTTTCAAGATATTAAAATGATGGAAGATGAATCTGTGAGAAGCTATGGTGGTAGAATATTTAAAATTGTTGTAGGAATTAAGTCTTATGAAGGATCAAAAGAGGAAGATGAAATTGTATGAAAGATTATGAAAACCTTAACACCAACATTAAAATAAGTAGCACAAATGATTGAACTTTTGATACCTTGCACTAAGAAGTTCACCAAGGAAACTTTACTTGGAAGGCTAGAAGTAGTAGAATCAAGTATGAGGCAATTTGGGGAATTAACTAGAGTGGAAAGAATAAAAGACCTATGCAGAGAAAGAAGTTTAGAAAAGTAGATGTAACCATAGAAGATCTACTAGTAAGAAATGCTACTCTACAAGAAGAAGTAAGAAAATTAAAAATAGAATAGGAAATTCACTCGGTCAGGCTATGTGAAATCATGGAATAAAAGATCAAAGTAGTAAATGAGAAAGAAATGGTTGATGAAGAAAAAAGACTACTTTCAATAAGATAAGAAGAAAAGACCAATGAAGTCCAACAACTATCACAACATCAAGCATATATGAAAAATTAGCTAGTTGATGCAAATCATGAAATCACCAATCTAAGAGCAGAAAATGATAGCCTTTGGAATGAACTACAAGATGAAAATGAACTCAATGAAAGAAGATTGAGATTACAAGAAAGTGTAAAAAAATTGTATGAGAAAACTCTAAATATACCTAAAGGCACTACTAGCTTAGGGTATACTAATCAAGGAGAATCATCCCAATAAGGAGCATAGAAGAACAAAAGGCATACATGCAAAAATTATGGAAAAATAGGTCATACATAAAAAAATTGTTGGAGCAATACCATGGAACCCAAGTTCAAAGGTCATTGTTATAATTGTAACAAATATGAACACAAGGCTAATGAATGTAGAACTAGATCAAACTTTGAATGGAATTTTTTCTCATGTCACAAGCATGGTCACAAATATTCTAAGTGAAAATCAAATCAATGGAACCAAAAAAAAGAGCATTTATTGGTTGGGACTACAACACATGGGGAAGATGTCATCTATGTGGAGAATATGGTCACATCAGAGTGAATTGTCTAAGAACTCACTTCAAAAAAAGAAATACTAATGTGAGGTGTTATACAATCAAAAAGATAGGTGATTTGGAAAGAAACTATATGTATAGAGATAAAACAATTTTTGGTGAAGAAAAAAAAGGAAGATCCAAGGTTGAAGAGATCAGAACTTAGATGGCTCAGAATTGGGTAAGGAAATCAAAAGGCAAGACAATGAAACCATTATCATCCAATCCAATGAGTTGGGTGAGGCATCCACATCCAACTAAGAAATCAAGGAGATGGTTGGAACTAAGAATTCAAGGAAGATCCTACCTCAGTTCTAGATATATAAGTAAGAACAACCCAAACTTGCATATTCATCTGCACTAGGTCAAGCAAGGGAGATATGTTTTAACTAAGTTACAACATAGTTGTAACCAAGCTGAAGGATTTGAGAATACAAATCCACAAAAACTAGAAGAATACCTGCAAGTAAGAACCTTTTACAAAGAAGAGGCAAGGGTTTTTCTCTAAGATTATGTAAATTATATTATCAGGCTAAAAGAAGGAAATATATTTTAAAAAGATCAATCCTTATAGAAGATCAAAAAACTTAAAATGGAAACCCTCAGCGGTAAATATTAATAATTACTAATTAATTATTAAATGGAAACGTAAGTTCATAAAGGGAAATCTTAAGAAGGGAGTAAAGCTAATTTAATAAATGAAATGAAATTAACCTTTTACTCTGACACCCCACCTTCAGATGAGTAACAATGTAGCTACAAATAATGTAAGAAAAAGAAAGGAAAATACAATGCTGAAAGAAAACTTGGGCCCTGACAACAAAGCCTAATTAGGTATCCAATCACAACCAAATCTCTATGAAATGGAGAAATAGGAAAAACCATGTGGGAAAAAACCTACTCCAAAAAGAGATAGCAAATAAAAATTTACAAATGACGTCTCAAGAGACTCTCTCAAGACCATAAGTATAATTCAACCCCCCATGATAGAGGCTTGAGACTCCCTAGCCCCTCGAGAAGGGTAGAACTCTTGTGTCAATTAACATACCAATGTGGCTCCAATCTGAAAGAAACAAAGGAAATGGACAAGGAGGGTGAAACCCTTGAATGTAAGGTGAATTTGGAAGTCCTAACTGAAGCTCAAAGGAGAATACATAAGAATCCTGAAATGGAATCTCCAATGGAGGTGGGATAAGATGTGTGTTGAATCTATGATCTGAGAGGAGATGTGTGTCCTCTGATATATCCTCAACAATTGCACTAGGTGGCTTGTTGACTGAAGCTACAATGGTAGACAATGCTAAAGAGTACTCATGTGCAAATGATGAAATATAAATACTAGGTGGAGGTATAGAATTCACAACACTAGTCTCAGGAACAACACACAAGTTCAATTGAACTAACTTCACCTCAGTAGTCTCTCGTGAAGAAGGAGGGTTAGTCTCTGATAGTGGAGTTGGTAGACCAAAATGAGAGAAAAATTATAGGCAAGAATAATGATCAACAGTCCTTATAGCCACAATATTACCTATCTCACTATCTCTGATGTGCACTAAATCTTGTGCAAAATCAATGGTCTTCCCTATTCCACTGTGTGTAATCTGATAAATACAAAGAAGGTTAGAGGACAAAGGTGTAACACAAAATACATCATGAAATGTACCATCATCAATTCCAATAGAAAATATCCCACATACATTCATAAAATTATTGTTCCCCATCAAAATGTGTGGATTAAGAGAAGCCTCAAAATAAGAGAACAAATTTTGAGAAGATGTCATGTGGTGTGAAGCACCTAAATGTAGTAACCATCTAGAAGAATATGGAGTAGTCATTGCACATAGTGCATGACCCTTTCCTATATCTTTACCATCTGACTAAAATGGTGATGATGAAGAAGATCTATGAGAATTAGAAGGAATATCAATTTTTCTCTTCTAAAGGAGAGTTGCTAGATCTTAAACCTGCTTGGCATAGCCATCTAACTTCTTCTCATAGAAAAATGACTCATCATGATTGTGCTTATTACAATAAGGACACTTTGATCTTTCTGGCTTTGGTTTATCTACCTTAGGAAGAGGTGGACCGGATGTGATGTGAGGGCTAGAATCAATCTAAGACTTTATAGGATGTGACTTTTTCTTCTTCTCCTTCATCCTAGAAGATGGTTGAGGTACCAATGCATAAGTCTGTAAGCTTGTGAGAGAATCCAACTTAGAGAGCTTAGCTTGCTCTCAAGTCAAAAAATCACAAATAACCTCAAAAGACATCATGGTAAACCTAGTACCCAAAGCATCATTGGTCAGATAGAAGATAGAAGAAAAAATCTAAAAGTTTCCACGAAGTTTAGAAAGAATCAAGTAAATGCACTCAGTGTTAGTCATGGTTTTCCCACAACCCTACAATAAAGATCTTTGTTGTTTGTACTTTTTCAAAAAGTCCTAAATAGAAGGAAAATATTTTGATATAAGAGAGGTAAGATCTGCCTCAATCTAAAGTGCCTTGAACTCATTCACTATGCCAAATAAGCCATCAGGCTTGGTCCACATAGCTAGAGGGGTATTGTACCCATCAAGATAAAACTATAGATTGTTGGATACATATAAAGAAATCAATCCGATTACCTCATCCATATTGTTCATTTGTTGCATGACCTCAAAAGGCCTCTGTAAAATTGGTTGCACTATGTCTAAACAAGGCCATAACCCTTTTGACTTGAGAATTGTTGGGCCCATTTGCCGTTGCACCAAAAGCCATGACTGTTAGTGAACATGGAACACCACATCCTTAACCACTTGTGGGCAGGGGAGCGCGTCGCATCACCCAACAATCTCCCCCTCGACGCGCATACCAGGTGCTTAAGCGGGTCAGGATGGCACCGGGGAGATTTGAACCCATGACCAGGCCAAAACCAGGCTCTGATACCAATTGTTGGGCCCATTTGCCGTTGCACCAAAAGCCATGACTGTTAGTGAACATGGAACACCACATACTTAACCACCTGTGGGCAGGGGAGCGCGTCGCATCACCCAACAAGAATCTATGTTATCAGGGACTTCCATGTGTGATAATTATGAGGGGTCAGAAGTTCTAGACAAACAGAGGTCTGAGCTATTATTTTAGAAGGTGTTGGATTATTTTTTGAAAATGTTCTAGTTTACTAATGTAAATAATAGAAACAATAATACAAAACACCCCCCACAATGCAAAAATCTAAACCCTAGCTGCTAGAAGGAATGCATAAACAAGAAGAGAAAAAGATTCAATTTGAGAATCACATGTACCTTTGAGAAATACTGATAAAAAAATAGAGAATCTGGATAGTTCTTGAGAAGATCATTTTGGCACTTCTTTCAGATCAAAAAGTGGAGCTAAAATGAGCAAGTTATGACCCTCAGATAATAGAAAGCATCATATAACTTTGAGCAAAAAAAAAGGTACCAAAATGGAAAAAAAAAACCAAAAAATACCTTGATCATCATGTCCATCTCTAAATTAGTTTTTTGTTTCTTGTTTTGGATCCAAAAAATACTTCTATATGCTATAGTTAGAGCCAAAAGATTGCTACATACTCCAGAAGGTAGAAAAAAATTCAAACCCTTTAAAACAAATTGGAAGGGCTAAGAAATTAGCCCTCAGTCACTGATAGGACCACAGGCTGGGTGAAGGTTGCCAGGTGGATCTCAAGTAGTGTATGATCGATGGCGGTAGTGGAGTGTGGCAGTGTTGGAGTAGCACATGGCTAGTGGTAGTGGCTGGAGGGTAGAGAACAAGATTGGTGGCTTTGACTGCCAGCATGGGAGCGGTAAGTCTAACTATTGGCACTAATCGCAAGTGGTCCTACTATTTTTAGGGGAACCATAGGCACATGGTTAATAATCTGTCATGGTGGATTAAATCACCATGCAATTTAAACTGGTTTTTTTTTTTTTTTAATTTGCAAAAATTTGTATCAAAATGTGTGCTAGAGGTCAAACAACCGGAGTATACAAAAATAATTTGCCTCCCCAGTCAATGTTGTCCAAAATTGACAAATTTTATATGAAAATAGGAGTTTTGACATCTTCTAAAGCCAACCATGAGGTTTGTTTGGCCTTAAAGAGCTCCTAAAATTAGAGACCCCTCTATTTTCACATTTAATACTTAAAAAACTACAAGATTTGTTATGTCAAACCATCATTCTTATTTTTTTTCCAAATACAAACAAGCAACACCAGGTTAGGTTCTGATACCATGAAGGATTTGAGCAATACAAATCCACAAAACCTGAAGAACACTAGCATGCAAGAACCTATCACAAAGAAGAAAAGATAAAGAAGAGGCAAGGATTTTGCTCTGAGAATATGCAAATTATATTATCAAACTAAGAGAATGAGAGCTATTTAGAAAAGATCATTCCTTATGGAAGGAGATCAAAAAACCTAAAAGGGAAACCCTAAGAGGTAGATGATATTTAATAATTACTTATTAATTATTAAATTGAAATGCAATTGCATAAAGGGAAATCTTAAGAAGGGAGTAAAGGTAATTTAATAAATGAAATTAAATTAACTTTTTACTCTAACATGTTGTGGCTTGTTCTTATTTGGAGAAAAAGAGGAATGAGGGTTTGACAGAATAGATCTAGCTTTTTTAAGTGTTTTTTTGTGAAAATAGGGGTCTCTAAAATTGAGAGCATTTTGATGCCAAATAGACCTCATGATTAGATTCAAAAGATGCAAAAACCTCTATTTTCATATAAAATTTATTGATTTTGAACAATGTTGACTAGGGAGACAAAAACAATTTGCATACCAGGGTCATATGACCTTTGGCACACAATCTGAGGTGGAGAAATTTAAAAAATTGAAAAAAAATTATTTTTGCATAGTTTTTTTTATTATGGTGGTTAGATTCAAACCACATCAGTCTTCAAACCACAGTGACACTGCTAGCAATTGACCTTCTCATTGCAACGACCTCCGATAGTTAGCACTGCAATGGTCCCACCCACCACCAGCTTTGTGCCACCCAAGCACCTTTGCCACATATTTTGATGGGGAACAACACTATTATGACTATATGTTGGAAAGGTTCTATTGACATTCATCATGGTACATTTCATGATGTACTATGTGTTCCATCTTTGTCCTCTAATGTTCTCTCTATTTATCAGATTACACGCAGTGAGATAGGGAAGACTATTGAGTTTGCACAAGATTCAATGCACATTAGAGATAGTGAGAGATGCAATATTTTTTCTACAGGGATTTTTTTATCATTCTTCCTACTTATTCTCTTTCTCTCATTTTAGTCCACCACCTCCACTATCAGAGACTCACTTTCCTTCTTCATGAGAGATTATTGAGGTGAAGCCAGTTCACTTGAACTTATGTCTCATACCTGAAACTAGTGTTGCAACTTCTACACCTCCACCTCCTATTCAAATTCCATCTACTACACATGATTACTCTTTAGCATTTCCTACCATTTTAGCTCCAATCATCAAGCCACCTACTACAATTGCTAAGGATATATCAAAGGACACACATCTCCTCTTAGATGACAGATTCAACACACCTGTTATCCCACCTCTATTGGAGATTCCATTTCAAAATTCTCCTTTGAGCATTAGCTAGGACTTCTAGCTTCACCCTACATTTAGGGGTTCCACCCTCCTTGTCCACTACCTTTGTTTCTTTCAGATTGGAGCCACATTGGTATGTTTATCAACACAAGAGTTCTGCCATTCTATGGGAGCAATTAATTTTCAAGCCTCCATCATGGGAGATTTTATTGTACCTATGATTTTGAGAGAGTCTCTTGAGATATTTCATTTGTGATCCTTTTCTATCTCTTTTTGGAGTAGGGTTTTTTCCACTGGGTTTTCTCTATTTCTCCATTTCATAGTGATTTGGTTGTGATTGAGTACCTCATCAAGCCTTGTTGTCGGAACCCAAGTTTTTCTTTCAGCATTGTAGCTTCATTACTTTTTCATGCATTGTTTGTAGCTGCATTGTGTTTCATCTTAACGAGGGTGTTAGAGTAAAAGGTTAGTTTAATTTAATTTATTAAATTACTTTTACTCCCTTCTTAAGATTTCCCTTTATACACTTGCATTTCCATTTAATAATTAAATAGTAATTATTAAATGTCACTATGAAGCTATCTATTATCTCTAAGTGAAGTTAAGTTAGAAATAAGTTGTAACTAAATTGTTTGACAACTATTTCATGCCGAGATTGATTCGAAGACCTTGCCGAGTTATTTCACCTACCATTATATGATGCATTTATGAGGCCCTAAATTTTGAAATCTTTCATGAAAGGCAAAATCAAGGGTTCATTCTTATACCTTGCATTCATAATTCAGAGAGATTTCGAGGCCCTAAGTAATCAAGAGAAAATTTTTATTGGAAGCAAAGTTGTAGGAAAAGGTATCAGTTGTTGCAAATTCTCCTTTCACCAAGTGTTATGGCATCCATATCAAATTCAAAAGTGAATAAGGGTTCTAAGATGTTGTTGAAGAATACAATTTGCAAAGCACTAACATTCAAGTTCTACCCTGCGATTAATGAGCAGAAAGATCTATTGGGAGCCCACTCAGGTATTTCTCTAAAGGAACTATTGATAAATGATATCATATCATTTTATCATTGCACATTTTAGGAGTTATGTTTTTTTGAGCTGAATGAAGCATATAATCTATTATGTGAGAATGGAGTGTTGAAGCCTGAGCATAACTTTGTAAGTCAAGGGTTTGACTCATGCCCTGCATATGTCACAAAATTTCCAAGTGAAATAGATCAAATATGTTCTCATTAGGGTTCATGACATATCCATCTTACTTGAGTAACCTGTGAAGATTACAAAGAAGATGATTCACTAAGTTACAGGCTACCCAATGCTAGACAGACTCAAGAGAAACAAAACCCTAGCTAAGGTAAGATTTCTAAGAAAACCCTAGTAGGGTGGAATTATAGAGGAATGAAATTGAATAACTTAATTGACATGGAGATCAAATTGGGATTCATATTATAGCTCGCAACATCTATATTCTAGCATACCAAATAGTGTTCCCTATGAGGTAGTTGACTTTGCATTCAAAGTGGTGAAAAACAAGTTATCTTTTGACCTTGTTGAGTTACAGCTGAGCCAACTAGGAAAAAACATGGAGAGCATTTGAGCAGCAAAGACGAATGTGTGTAAGCTTGGCTATCTGCTTGTATGTTTATTTTTCTATGTGAAAAATTTATTTCCATTAAGGGTAGTGTGGTCTAGAGTAAGGATAGACTAGTCATATACTATATCAATGATTACATAAATGAAATGGTTGAAAATTTTGATGGTATAAAAGGATGCATAGTCTGAAATTTTTGAAGAAAAGATGCATAACAGGTTCAAAATTCCTCAACAATTGTTTGAGCGGTATGCACAAAACATATGTTTCCTAGTTGATTGTGATAACACTCACATTCAAGCAGTCATACATAGGACTACATAGGTAAAACCCTTGTGATACAAGATAAACATTGATGATACTAAGGATGTCATAGATGCACTTCTAAATGAGCCGACTAACTCCAAAGCTACATACTTTGGCACATATGAAGAGGCCAAAACCAAGATATCTCTAGAAATATAGATTCCTCAAATCTTGAAGATAGGAAAGAAGAGGATGGAAACCATCAAGAAGAAACTAGATAAGAAGGATGACCCTCTTATGCTCATAGAGAAAAAATGAGAAGATGAGGAAGAAGAAGAAGAGGAAGAAGAGGAAGAAGAACCTCCAAAGAAAAAGGGGAAAGTGATCAAGACAACACCAAAGAAAGATACACCTAAGAAGTTATCTACTTCTATGATCACCACAACAAAGAATTCAAAAAGAAAATTGAAGCTTCAAGATGATGACAATGAAGAGGAAGAAAATATTCCTATCATTCAACTATAGAAGCCCCAACTAACCTTTGAGAAGAAATTGAAAATATTGAAGGAAGGAAGTGGCATGGAAAGATTCAAGTATATTAGATAAGAATCCAGAGGCAAGGAGGAGCAACAACAAATAGAAGATGCTTTGGTTGAAAAGATGGCTAAAAGGAAATATGATCCAAATGAGCTAAAGAGCCAAGGTCCTAATATCTTACTTAAGGAAGTAACAAAAAGATGGACCAACATTGTGAAAATAGAAAGGGACATCAAAGAAAAAACTTTGAAGAGTATCATGTTACACTTCACAAAACAAGAAATCAAGGAGGCCATGACTAAGCATGAAAACAACCAGACTCATAGATACAAGGCATTTCAAATTTTGTTTGATAATATTGAAGAGGTTGTTAAATCCACAACAAAGTTGTGGAAAATCATTTTCGAAGAAAAGAATGAGATAGAAAAATACAAAGAGCCAGATGTATAGACTATGGAAGAGTCATATACAGAAATGATGGCAGCTATTATGATTGCTTCTCTACCCTCTACTCCAAGCCAAGCCATTGCTTCATCAAGTGTAGAGAAAACAAAGAAAAAGGAAAAAATTCTAGCATCCACCCAAGTAGAAACTGAGAAAAAATCTCTGACTACCTTTGGGATAGGCTTAACCGAGCAGAAATTAGAAAAGGATGAGGACAAGGTTGACAAAGAAAGTAAAGAAGAAACTAAGAGACAATCAAGTGAAGAAGAGAAGAAGGATGAAGATAATGGAAAAGAAATCATAGTTTCTCCAAGTACTAAAGGAAAAAAAAAGAGGAAAAGATATTTGATGAAATTGACCTTGATATAGAGAATGTGATTCCAAAATAGATGGATACTTTGATTGAACTATCAAAGAAGAGAGCACAACAGAGGAAATTGAAAGTAGAAAGGGAGAAAGGAAAGGTTCTTGAAGTCATCAAGGAAATATTTTTGGATATAATGTAAATTGAGGTAAATAATAAGGCCCCTATTTTAGAAATTAATTGATATTGTACATAAATTTAGTAAGGATGTAGATGGCTAAGATAAACTTATGCAAAGGGCATAAATACAATTTGAAATTAAAGTTTTGGAGAATGTAGCAAAGAAGATTGTTATTGATCAAGTGTAATTGTCCACTCTCATTGGTACTATAGAGGGAGTTGTAAATAATGTTGTCTCATTTACAAAATTATGTGATATTTAAATTTTCACAAAAGAAATAAAGGATAAACTGACTAAGATTGATGAAGAATAGTGCTAGTCAGTTATGACCTGACCCAAGTTCCAACTTCAATCATTTTGTAAAGGTCAGATTTACATGTAGAGTTATAGAGGGAGGAAGCCAAAATTAGGGAAATAGTATTAGACATTCAAAGTATGATACTTCCTCACATAGATGTTATGCAGAAACATCTTGCACATGCAAAACCACTAGTTCATGAAACAAACTTCTAACTTGCAGATCTCATGATGGAGTTATCAGCTTAACTTCATATTGAACTGCACATTTTGAAGGTATTTCAAAAAAATTGGGATAAACTTATGTCTTTAATTTCGAAGGTGCATAATGACTTCCTCACTCATTTTGGTATTACCTTATAAAGATATGTTTATGGCATTTGTAACAAAAATAAGGGGGAAAATATAGTAGATAATATACAAAGGGAAAATATAGAGGAAAACGTATAGAGGAATATTTACAAGGGAAATGTATATGTATATATCATAAGATATAAAAATATAGATGAATAGGGTTTAGAATAATGCACATGAAAGAGACCCTAAACCTAGATGTTTACACATACATTTGAATTGTAAGGGGGTGGAATGTAAATCTAGAGATGTTAATATTGAAATGAAGAAATGAAAGTACTTACCTTGAGAAAATAACCTATTGAAAACCCTATCAAATAGTCTCATAAAGTGTTGATTTTCATGATCCTGAACTGAAACTGTGAGATCTAAAAAACCCAAAAACATTTTTATTTTCTGAGCTAGGTCAACCTTGACCCAAGTGTAGGGTAAGATCTTACCCCTTTATTTATGAGCTTGACCTGCACTAATCTAATAGAAATTTTTTTTGTGGGTCCCAAAAGTTTGTCAAAAATGGTATCCAAATCTAAATCGATATTCATTGTCCCACACTTGTATCTACAAGAAAAAGGGTTTTTTTGTTTGCATGAGGGGTTTGCCTTGGTCAAACCTTGATTTGGAATCAACCTTAATAAGGGAATTGAAGTAGAGAATGTTAGCAAGTAGTAGAAGTAAATCTATCGATGAAGCTATGATATTCAATAGATATGCAATTGTATTTGAAATGTAAACAAGTATATTGATATGAAAGCTTGGACTCAATAATGTAAATTAGAAACCTCCATGATTGTATATTTGAAATCCACCTTGAGGGAAGAATGAATAAATCTTGAAGATGAAAAAAGGATATTGAAGGAAGATCAGACCACCATGATGGATAGATCTAGGGTTTGAATGATGAATCTTGAATGTGTGAATCAAATCCCTTCAAAGGCTTGAATGGTTGAATCTTTGATCTTCAATGGAGAACCTGAATGCTTGAATGGGTGATTGCTTGCTCACTTGATTTTCTTGCTTGAATTCAATGGAAGGCGGATGCTTGCTCATGAAAAGTGGATGTCCCCTCATAAAAAGTGGATATCTCCTCATAGAAAGTGGATGTGAAAATAAGAGAGGAAGGCTTCCTTTTATACTAGTCTAGGGCACAAATTTCAAAAGAGGCTAACATAGGATAATTAAATTCCAATTAGACCTTAACCACTAGAAATGGACATAGATTAAATATGGTTTAAGAGTTTACCATTCCAAAGTGGAAAAACAAAAAAAATTAACTTCCCCCCACATGCCCAAACTTTTTGATGAAAAGGGGGACCTGGGTCAAGGTTGAGGTCATCCTTGACCTAGGTCAAGGTTGAGGTTGACCTTGACTCAAGGGTTTAGGACCCTTGAAAATGAGCTAGAAGGGGAAAGCAGTGCCCGAGGAGGCCCAAATAGAGCCCTAAATAGGCATAAAATATGAGAAGGGGGCAAAAAACATGGAACAATTTGATGAAGGCCTAAAACACCCCTTAAGGAGGGCTAAACATTCTTAACATGGAAGTGCTTCTATTTTAAGATGATACATACATACATACATACATATATATATATATATAAAGAAGATGATTGGATAAACACAAACAAAAATAATTTTGAAAATCAAAATCCATTCAGTTGTGATCGAGCCATAGTTTTCAGTTCAAACCAAGTTGCAAAACCAAGTACATGGAAAGGGGGAGCTTGATAGAAAGAAAAAAAATTAATAAGTTTTGGATTGCTAATAGTACTACACAAGATAAGTATTTTTATCACTAATGCCAAAGGGAGAGAATGTCTTTCCATAGTCAATTAGTGACAAAACACTTAAGTTATCCAAGAAGGTTGGTTAATACTACAACCGAGATTTCCATTGGGCATAATGTTTCAATGTAGCTTGAGAAATTCAAGGATATATTGTGTTAACTAAACTCCTATTATAAACCAAGTTATTAGAGTTCCCAATGTTAATTGAGTTCATAGTTCTCACTGAGTTCTTAGTATGAACTGAGCTACTAGTTCAATTCAGTATGGTCTAGTATCACCCAATTGCTAAAGTGTTATCCAAGCATCCAGTGTTACCCGAGTGCTAGAGTATCACCTAGGCTCACTATAATGCCCGACCATCAACAAAACACCAAAATGCACAATAAGACCTGAGCATCAACATTTGGCCAACTTTAAGGTATAATTTGGTTATTATAAAGATAGTTTTTGTGTTAGTCAACTTGGTATGAAGTTATTATTTGATGGATATATAAGGAAGGAAAATTAGTTTGTTTGGGATGTAATGTGTGGAATAAAAATGAGACATGAATAAGTGAAGAAGAAAGAAGCGAATATGGAATACAAACAGGGAGACAAAGCAGATTAAGTAAGTAGGCTACAAAGTAGTATAAAGGAAAAAATAGAGACTCATCCATCAAATTCAGGTGATCATATTATTTCAAACAGAGTTGCAAAGAAAATATCAACTTGTTGATTCATCTAACAAGTGCATCAGTCAAATCCTCTAACCAAGTGGACCTAACAGCCCTTGTTGAATATCTTAACAGAGTACACACTTCATTTTATAGTAAAATCTTTTCACAAGGTGGACCTAATAGTTCTTCATACTCTTGATAGAGTAGATCACTAGAAGTGATCAATTGTAAGCCCTAATAGGCCAACATTATTGCTGCAGTAGTGAAGCATTGTGGGTGTCATCCCCACCCCAATTTTACCTTCTCCTTGGAGGTTTTCTGGGTTACCAAATATTGTGTCAAAGTGTTATGGTGTTGATTTCTTTATTTCTTTATGTTCATGCATGAAAGTAGATTAGATAATCTAAATAAGTAGCATGAGTATTTTAAGTGTGGTAAGTTCTAAGTGGTTCTTTATTCACCCACCTCTTAGTCACTTGTTTGTCATTAAATTTCCAATACCATCCACAACAAAATTTTCCCTCTGGTCAAGGGTTTCCCTAGTTAACATATCTAGTGTTATTGTGTATGAGCATCTTTTTGTGGTTATTGATTATATTGTTCACATATATAAGGATTAATAAGGTTGATAAATTTTATAATTTTTGGATAATTGATTCACCCCTCCCTCCCTCTCTCAATTAATTTGGTGGATTTTACTTTCTAACAATTAGTACCAAGGCTTCAGGTCCTTGAAGAGAAAGCTTAACAACTTTGGGATATCAATGGCAGGTCACTTCAAAAATTAAAGTCCTAAATTTGATGTAGGTAACTATGATAGCTAGAAGGAAAAGATGGAGACTCATTTTTTATGAATGGGTATAGGATATTGGCTTTTGATAAAGAATGGTGAAAAGGTTGTGTAAGAGAGAACACTTGATGAATGTAGTGAAGCTAAAAGAGATATGTTTATGTGCAATATGCAAGCTAGAGGAGCATAGTTTTCAACTCTTCTTGAAAATGAATACAGTCAGGTAAGATCTTTAGAAAAAAATTCATAAAATTTGGAAGGCTTTAGAAACTACTTTTGAAGGAGATAAGCAAGAAAATAGAATTGGATATGTTTTTTTCAAGATGCTAAAATGATGGTAGATGAATCTGTGAGAAGCTATGTTGCTAGAATATTTGAGATTGTTGTAGGAATTAAATCATGTGAAGGATCAAAAGAGGAAGATGAGATTGTATGGAAGATTATAAAAACCTTAACATCACTATTCAAACAAGTAGCATAGATGATTGAACTTCTAATACCCTACACTAAGAATTTCACCAAGGAAACTTTACTTGGAAGATTAGAAGTAGTAGAATCAAATTTGAGGCAATCTGGAGAATTCACGAGAGTGGAAACAACTTTTATTGCATTAAGTGTTTATCCTTGTTTATCAAGACACCTAATTATGGAGACTATGCTAGAAGCAATAGATCCTGATCCAAAGGAGATAGGAAAATTGAAGAAGGAATAGCCCTTCTTGTGAGAAGAGAACCAGATGGTAAGAAAAAACTAAATGTTGGACTTGCAATAAATTTGGTTATTTTTCTTCTAAGTGTCCCAAAAGAGAGAAAAAGTATAGAAGAAATTTCAACTCTGTAAGACCTAGAGATTATTTGTATGCAAATAAAGATGATGAATTTGAGGAAAGAGTTCAAAGTGAAATTAATTATGAGTTAGGATTTGTGTCTATAAAAGAAGAGACTCCTGAAAGGAAAACTAGATAGGAAAATCTTTAATTTTGCAACTTGAAAAGAAATATGATTGGATTATAGCAAATGATTGTTCACATCATATGACTGGAGATATGAATTAGTTTGTTAAGTTTAGAAATCATGATGGAGGAATTGTTAGAGTTGGTAACAATGCATCTTCTCACATAATAGGATTAGGATCTATTACTCTTGATGAAAAGACTATTACTGATGATGTTTATTCTATTGATGGGTTAAAGCATAAATTACTAAGTGTTGGACACTTAGTTGATAAAGGCTATCAACTAAAATTTATAGAGAAGACATGCATTATCAAAGACAAATATGGTAAGTTGATTGGGATAGGTACAATATCTAGAGGTAATGTGTTTCAATTGAACCCTACTGAGATGACTTGTTTGGTTGCAAAATTTGATAATAGTTGGCTATGGCATAGAATATTTTTTCATATAAATTTTGATAATATTGTGAGGTCTAGCAATACATTTGCAGTCAGAGATTTACCTAGAATTACAAAGGCTAGTAATATTGTTTGCAAAGAATGTATTATGGCTAAGTAGAAGAAGGTTTATTTTCCTAGCAAGGAGTTCACTACCATAGAGAAATTGGAGATTGGTCACATAGACTTGACTGGTCCTACCAGAACAAAAGGATTCTATGGAGAAAGGTACTTTATGATTTATTTTTATGATTTCACTAGAATGATGTGGGTTGCATTTCTTAAAGAAAAGTATCAGGCATTTGAAAAGTTCAAGGTGTTTAAGAATAGAGTTGAGAATGAATCTAGTGTAAAGATTAAATTTGTTAGATCATATAGAGGTGGAAGGTTTACTTCTAGAGAGTTTACATATTTTGTGAAGAAAATGGAATTAAGAGACAGCTAACAACACCCAAGACACCTAAGAAAAATGGGATTGCAGAAAGAAGGAACATATCTGTATGAGAGGTAGCAAGAGAAATGATGTTTTAAAATGATGCATCCAAGACATTTTTGAGAGAAGAAATCAATAAAATAGTATACACCATGAATAGAGTACAGATCACAAAAGGTACAAACAAGAATTCTTATGAATTATGGTTTGGACATGCACCATCAGTAAAGTATTTCATATTTTTTGGAAGTGTTACATAAAGAGATATGAATATATTGGAAAGTATTATCCAAGAAGCGATGAAGGTATTTTCCTTGGTTATTCACTAAAAATCAAAGCTTATAGATGTTTTAATCAAAGAACTAAGACAATTCTTGAATGTGCAAATGTGAAAGTGGATGAAAAGTTTGGATTTAAAGAAAGAATATTGGATTATATTTCTAATGAAGATGAAGACAATCCTAATCATGTTAGAGAAAATATTGAATTTTTTTCTAAGACTAACAATTATTTGTAGAATGATGTTCAACAAACAAAAATTAGAACCAAGAGAAGAGATAAGAGTTGAGGTAGCAACTCCTACACCTAATGTGAATTTGGAAATGAAACATCCTACTTAATATATCATTGGAAGTAAAGACAAAGGAGTGATGACTAGAAATAGAGTTCATGTAGAATTATATTTGATTTCTCAAGTTGAACCTAGGAGCACAGATGAGGCATGAAAAGATGATCATTGGATTCAAGCAATGAAGGAAGATATAGATCAGATTGTGAAGAATGAGAAATGGGAATTGGTTCCTAGACTTAAAGATAATAATTTTATAGGAACTAAATGGGTATTCAAAAATAAGATGCATGAATAGGGTGAAGTTCTAAGGAATAAAGATAGATTGGTACCCAAAGGATATTCACAGAAAGAAGGTATAAATTATGAAGAGACATTTTCCCTTAGTGCTAGAATGGAAGTAGTGAGAATGTTCTTGGCTTATACAGCAAGAAAGAAGTTTAACATGTATCAGATGGATGCAAAGTCAACATTTCTAAATGGGTAAATTTAAGAAGAAGCCTACATTGAGAAGCCTAAAGGATTTCCTTTGATAGAAGAAAAAGACATGCTTTATAGATTGAAGAAAGCACTATATGGTCTAAAGAAAACACCTAGGACCTAGTATGCATAGTTGGACAAATATTTGGGAAAATTAGGATTTTTTAAAGGTATGACAGATAGTAACTTATATTTGAGAGAAATTGAGAATGGATTTCTTTATCATTGTAATATTTTTTGATGACATAATCTTTGGAGGTAATGATGAAGCAAGTGATAAATTTTCTAATGAAATGAAGAGTGAGTTTGAGGTGAGTATGGTTGATGAGATGAAGTCTTTCTTAGGTTTACAGATTCTGCAAAATAGAGGTGGTATTTTCATATCACAAGCCAAGTATTTGAAAGACTTGTTGAAAATATCTGGTTTGGAAAGTTATAAGCCTATTGTTACACCTATGATAATTGGTCACAAGTTATCTAGCAAAGACTAGACACCTAAAATTGAGAAGAAGTATAGATCCATGATTTGAGATTTGCAATATCTAACTCACACTAGACTAGATATAACAAATATATTTGGGATAGTAGCAAGATTTAAAGCTGATCCTAAGGAATCTCATTATGCAACAGTGAAGAGGATATTTAGGTATCTAAAGGGTACACCTACTTTTAGACTATGGTATGATAGGTCAAGTGGTTTCACTTTGTATGCATATATTGATGTGGATTGGGTAGGTAGTATGGATGATAGAATGAGCACTAGTAGTGGAGTATTTTTCCTTCGAGGAAGATTGGATTCTTGTCTAAGTAAGAAACAAGATTGTACTTCACAGAGTACAGCTGAAGTAGAGTATGTAGCAACAACAAAAAATTGTAATTAGATCATGTGAATGAAGCAAATGTTCTAGGATATTGGGATAGAATTTTCATATCCTTTTATCATACATTGTGATAACACAACTACATTGAGTATGTCTAAGAACCATGTGTTGCATTTTAAGATTAAGCATATATCTATTAAGTATCATGTTTTGAAAGATAAAGTTGTAGAGAAAGAAATTAGATTAGTGTATGTAAGTACAAAAGAGAAGATTGCAAATATAGTTACAAATCCTTTGCCTGAAGATACATTTGAGTATTTGCGAGGTACGCTTGGGGTTATGCCCATGCATACTTCTATGTAGTTGATGCAAAGATTACATCAGTCTAGTGGTACAAAGAACTATTTTTTGATTAGATTGAATGATGATGCTTCCTATATGGGGGAGTATCTGAGATGAGAGGATTCATCAAGAACTCTTGATTGATGATTTAAAATAGTGTCTATGGACACTTGAGCTAGTTAAATACTTGGAGCAGATGATTGACATGATTAATCATTTTTCATTGATGTCAATGGGGAGAAGTATACATGAAAAACATCCTCTAATGGGGGAAAAAATGTGTACATGAAAGACATCTCTATATATGAGAGAGAAGTATTATTGATGGAGAGAAACATTCAATTGGGGAGAATTTGTGAACAATTAATTTCCATCCATGTAAGATTGAGAAGTTGTTCCTAAGAATTAGAGTATGACCAATTGATGTGATCCATGTAAGAATAAGAAAACTCAGAAAGAGTAGTGTCCTTTTGAGTTTAATATTTGATTGATGAAGAGGATTTGAAAAGATGAGAACAACAACAAGAGTTTTGATTTGGTATTCTTGGAACTTAGATGTTTTTCATCTATGTGTCCATGAATGCCAAAGGGGGAGATTGTTAGCATGAGTGTTGATGATATTATTTTGGGGGATTACCCTAGGAATTTCTAAAACACTTGATGATGTTGTTAGCATGATTGACACATTACATTCATGACTATATTTTTCATTGATATCATTATAGCATTGTTTCTATGAAGACTAGTAGAGTAGCAGATAGATAATGAGGTCATTTGGATTGAGTATTGATGATCAAGTTAAGCATAGTTAAGGACTTGTTCTACACTATTTCTTGATGAAGTGGTTAAGTTTTCATACAAAGATTTGAAGACAAGAAGAAAATATGCTTGATTTATAGAAGACAGTATACATACTGAGTACCTAAGGAGCAGTGTCTGATGTTTGGATTGTATCTCCCAATAGGGATACAATCATGATACACACATTTAGATAGTAATAGTAGATAACCTAATGATGAGATCAGTTACTGCACAAGGTCTAAGGTTGCATGTGTGAGAAGTTGTAAAGATTGTGAGAAGACAATGTTGTGTAATTGTGAAATAATTAATAATCTTAAAGAGGTCCTATTATAATTAATTGGGAAAGCCTCAAGGCTAACTCGAGGAATTATTTTAATGATATGGTATAAGTTAAGGTTATTTTCTTTGTGAAGAGTGAGAAATTGATATGTAATTTAAGTTCAATATGTGAAGTATTTGGTAAATGTGAGTAAGAAATCCAAGGGATTATTGGATGCAAACTTGATGATCTAGTATCAAGATTTCAAGAGGAGAAGTTTGGTTAGAAGATAGAGAAGGAGCTATAAATTTCTATTATTCTACAAAGAATAATACCAAGATTGGTTGGATGGTAGCTTAGTGGTCTTTCCCCCAAAGCTATTTGGATAGTGGATCCACTACCTTCTACACCTCCTAAAAGGGTTAGAATATCCTAACACAGATTCAAAGTCTTCTAATAGAGATTAATATGTACCAAATGTATTTCATTGGCTCCTAATAGAGTGCATCATCTAACAAGGAACTTTTATATTAGTATATCATTTTTGTGGTTACCATCCCCACCAGGGTTTTTCCTCTTATCAAGGGTTTCCCTAGTTAACATATCTGGTGTTATTGTGTATGAGTATCTATTTGTGGTTACTGATTACATTTTTCACATATAAAACCCCATGGATAAAATCCTACTCCAACAAGATATTTGAAAAATGATTTTTAAAGAACTAGTGAAGGAATACAAAATCCTTCAAACTAGATAATGCCCTAGAAGATAGGAACAAAATGATGATCATGAAGACCACCATTGAAGCATGTAGAAGTTGTAAAGCTCTTTCAAAAAGTAATTGTTGATCTAAAGAACCTCCACTATAATAGAACCTAACCAGGTAGAGAAGACTATATTATACTAAAGTATCACTAAAAGACACTACTCGAATCAAAAGACACACAAAGGAAAACAACTAAACTTGAAGATACAGATGACATATAACATCGAAGCCTAAAGAATTGATCAATCGAACATGGAAGGTTGCAACCAAAGTAGGAATGAAAAAAAGAGTGTCTATATGATAAATGATCCATCTTAGTAATGAGCCTATAAATTTTCATATTTATTTTCATTTATTATAATACTTTATCTTATATTTAAAATATATTTTCAAGTCATTTCAAACATTAACTTAATTTATGAAGCTTTAAGTATGACTGATGATTTATTAATTAAGATTTGTATGTGTGGCTAGTTAATGGTAAATTATGATGATTTATTATAATCAATGGCTATTATTGAATAAATAAATTATCTTCAGATGATTAAAAAAAACTTTTGTGATATTTAACTCATTCATGCAGCTGGAAAGGAGGAGAAGCAAGTTGATACTTGTCAATATTCAGTAGTTGTTGGAAATACAGGAAAACATCAAAAAGTTAGTTTCATTAAAACTGGCATATCCCACTAAATTTCTAATGAAATCAAGATTTTCTTATTGATTTGGAAATCTAACAACAAGGTGCACAAACACTTTTGAGTGTTTGAGTTAATTCATAATACTAAATGAGCATCACTGATTGGAAGTTGACTGAGTTAAAGGTAGCATGTTTGAAGGCATCAAAAACCCGCTTTCTGTAAAAGGATCATATCTTCCACATTTCTATATGAAATCAATATTTTTAAAATGACTTGGAAAGATAAAAAGGAGCATAACATGGTAAAATTGTTTGATCTTATTCAAAATAATAAAAGAGCATTGCACATTTGAAGTGGAATATTGAAAAGGTGGAATAGAAAATCAACACACTTAGTCAAACTTCTTCTATTTATTGCAATTCAAGTTAAAACTTCAAAAGAGGTTAGATAATATTTGTATCATATTTATGAACACCAATAAATATCCATCAAATCAATTTTATCATTAAAGAGTCCAAACAAACTCTTTTTCCAATAAACCAAGAAGACAAGTTGTAATATGACTCTTCTTAGTCATTATTTTAAAATAAGTCTCTTCCTTGTTTAAAGGAATGATAGAACACTTGTTAGATGGTTATTAGAGATTCAATAAGCTTATATATTTGAAATTGTAATGAAATATATATATATATATATATAAGTTGTATATTTTAATCAGTTGGTAATGTACAATTCATGTAGCCATTACTATGCCATTTCTTGTAGTTTCCTGCAACCATTACTATGCAATTAGATTTATTTTTAGAATTGTTATATTTTCTATTTTACAATAATAGAATAACATAGATATTTTTTAAGTACATGTACTTTGCAAATCTATTTCAAGTATACATCCTTGGGTTGACAATTTAAAGAATTCTTGTAAGAATATTCCTTAGGGTAGAATTCACCAAAGACCAAGGAACTCAAAACACAAGCACAAATTAGACCAGAGTATGATCAAAATAATTGTATAGTATTCAATAAAATGTACAAGTACACTAGGAGTGTCCTTATATAAAGCCCTCTGAGATGCATCTAGAATGCCTTGGAATCAGCATCATGATAAGTCATACAACCAAGCACATGTCCACCAGATATGGGTTATCCTCCATTAAGCACGAAAGTAAGTGCAATGATGAGAGGATAAGCTCACAATGGTGTGACACGCAAAAAAATGTTGTAGACAACATGTGCTAAATTAGGAGTGTGAATAACTATGTTATCTACATGACAACTTAGTGAATGATGCAAACTCCAGTGTTGTAGACACCATGTGCATAATTAGAGTTGCGTACTTCTATGTTGTCAACATGACAACTCAAAAAGGTACACAAACTCCTAAGTGTCTCATAAAAATAAATAATAAAATAATGCACTAACCTAAGTAAACTTAAGGAAAGTCTAAATAGTTAATATCTATTTACACCACACCCCCCTTAAGTGCAACTTAGGGGAATGCACTTAAGCTCACAAATGTAGGATCGGTCCTAGCTACAAGGCCATGTTAGGTACCCATGTACAAAGCAATGCTATAGAAGGATGCAATGAAATCTCTCATAAAGAAAAGAAAGAGGGAAAACCTCATGGGAAAAACCCTCCTCCAAAAAGAGAGATAAGTACAATAAAGAATATGAGAGAGAAGAAGACATCGGACGAGGAAAAAATCCCTCCCAGAAGAAGAACAAGAGAGAAGTCAAGGGACTCCCCTTTCCGCAACATCTCGCACCCCCAAGACATCTCACAGATGAATATACTTGACCTCGGTGAAGGGTTTGGTGAAGATATCACTGACTTGTTTTGATGTAGGACAATACTATAGTGCAATGATCTACTGATGTATAAGCTCTCTGATGTAGTGCATATGAACCTCAATGTGCTTTCTCCACTGATGCTAAACTAGATGCTTAGAGATTTCAATAACACTCTAATTGTTACAATGAATAACTGTAGCTTAGGTAGATCAAATACAAACTCATCCAGGATGTGTTGTAACCAAAGAGCCTTTGTAGCTGCATTAATAGCTCCTTGATATTTAGCCTCTTTGGAAGAAAGAGAAACATTATTTTGCTTCTTACTCTGCCAACAAATAGGGTCAAAACTAAGGTGAAATATGTACCCTGAAGTGGACTTGTGAGAATCTATGTCTCCTACATAGTCTGAGTCTGTGTATGCAACCAGTCAAAGTCCTATACCTATTGCATAATTTATCCCATGTTTATGTGTACCCTTTATGTAGTGCAAAATGTGCTTGGAAGCCTTCCAATGAAGCTCATGTGGTTCTTGCATAAAGCATGAAACCATGCCAACTGCAAAAGCAATATCAGGGCATGTATGTGTCAAGTAGATAAGGCTCCCAACTAACTATTTGTATAGTGTAGCATCAACAAGTGGAGTGGTACACTTAACCTCTAGCTTGACACCTAATAGAAAGGGAGTAGGAGTAGGCTTTCAGTCACTCATATGAAATTGAGAAAGCAAGTCAAGAGCATACTTGGGTTGTGAAAGTGTTATCCCTACTGAAGACTGTGTGATCTCAATGCCAAGGAAATAATGTAGCAAACCCAAGTCTATCATAGAAAATTTGTCCTGGAGGGAGGTCTTGACATTGATAATGATGGATGAAGTGCTCCCTATAATGATCAAGTCATCAACATAAAGTACTAGTATCAAATAAGAGTCATCTTTCTAAAGAATGTATATATTTGAATCAGAGTGGCATTTGGTGAATCTTACTAAGAGGAGGAAGGAATCCATTTTGGCATACCAAACTTAAGGAGCTTGCTTTAGACCATAAATAGACTTCTTCAATCTGCAAACCATAGTAGAATCCTATACAAACCCCTGTGGCTTCTCCATATAAATTTCCTCATGAAGATCACCATTCAAAAAAGCACTCTTAACATCCATGTGGTGTACAACCCATCCATGAGTTACAGCAATTGCTAATATCAGGCGAATGGAGTTCATCTTGGCAACCAGTGCAAAATTCTCTATATAATCAATACCTAGAACCTATGAGAAACCTTTGGCTGCTACTCTAGCCTTAGGATTATCCACACTTCCATCTACTACAAATTTGGTTTGATAGATCCACTTACATCAAACCACTTTTCTTCCCTTATGAAGGGGACCTAAGTCCAGAGTGTTGTTTTTCATCAAAGAATTATATTCTTCCTCCATAGCCTTGTCCCATTATGGAATACCTGATGCTTCCTTAAATAACTTTGGATCTGAAACAATGGCTATATATGCATGTGGAAATGACTTGTGTTGTGACCCAGTCCTCCAAGTGTCTAAAGGATTTCACACTAATGAACCTGCTACATCAAGGGTTTATTGTGCCCAATGAGGTTTAGTGGAAGAAGAAGGAATGTCCTCAACTATTTGTTGACCTTGTGAAGGTGGTGCCTTGCAAGTCAAATTTGAAGGAATGTCATCTTATGATTCACTATCATCACTATGATCACTATCCACAAAGGAGGAGGAAGGAGTTGAAGAAGCCAAACTTGGACATGTCTCTTCAAAGTGAACACTCCTCTCATAAAAAAATTCATGAGTCTCTGGATCCATTAGTTTGTATTCCTTGAGATGGTCAAGATCTCAAAAAAATATGCATGGTTTTCTTTTTGGTTCTAATGCCTTTCATTTTTGTGGAGGTATCCTTACCCATCCTGGACAACCAAAAACTTTAAAGTGCTTGACACTTCGTTTTCTGCCACACCATGCCTCAAAAGGTGATATTCCATCTAAGGCCTTATGCAGACTTCTATTTTAGATGTATTTGGCACAACACATGGCTTCAAGCCAAAACACTTGATCTAGAGACTTGTGTTGAAGCATACAAGTGGTCATTTCCTTAAGGGTTTTATTCTTTCTTTCAACTACACCATTATGTTGTGGTGTGTATGCAACTGAATGTTGAAGATCTATACCCTCATGTGTGCAATAGTCTATAAGTCTGGAGTTGACATATTCTCTACCATTATCTATTCTTAGGATCTTGATGGCTTTCCCTGATTTTTTCTCAACTTGAGGTTTGAAGGTGATAAAATTATCAAATACTTCACTCTTATGAGCTAGGAAAAAGACCCAAGTGTACCTTGAAAATTCATCAATAAATGTGAGAATGTAGCAAGCCTTACCAAAAGATGGTACTGGAAATGGGCTAGCTACATCACTATGAACCAATTCTAGAATAACAGTTTCCTTCCAAGACTTCCCCTTGTCATATTTCTCTTCAGGATGTTTACCTGCTTCACAACCTGGACATGCACCCTCTAAAAACTTGACTTGAGGTAGACCAATGATCATTTCCTTACTACTGAGTTGCTAAAGGTGGCAATAATTGAGATGTCCAAATCCCTCATGCCATAGTTTACTTTGTGTGTTTGAATGAGTCAACAAGGCAAGAGAAGTGGACTTAGGCACAAAATGTGAGAAAGAATAAAGTCTTGTCTCATGATTTGCCTTTCCAACTACAACCATAGAATCATCTTTGAGATTTTTCACCACAACTATATCAAACAGGAAATCTACTTTTTTGCCACATCCATAGTGAGTTATTGGATAGATGGAGAGAAGGCCGGTGCTAAGGTTAGGAACATGAAGTACATCCTTGAAGATATCATTTTCCAGCTCAACATTTCCTTTACCTTCTACTTCCACTTGAGTATCATTGCCCACATAGGTGTAAGGTACATTTGATGGTTTCAAATAGGAAAATTTCTCCCTTGAAGAACCCATATGATGTGTTGCTCCTGAATTGAGAACCCATTCCTCAACATTATTTGTACTAGCTACCAAAGCTTGCCCCTTACCCTCTAGGTGAACTTTCCTCAAAGTGTACATCCTTCTCCACAAAAATTTGATGTGTCTCTAGATCCATGAGTCTATATGCCTTCATACCATCTTCATAACCAATGAAAGTAGAAGGCTGAGGTGATTGTGCCTTGCATCCCCTAGAAGATACATTTGCCCATGCAGAACAACCGAAGACTCTAAAGTATGTCACAATGGGTTTTCTACCAAACCATGCCTCAAAAGGAGTCTTGCCATCTAAAGCTAGATGAGGAGATCGATTAAGAATGTGAGTGGCACCACTAATTGATTGAACTTCAAGTGATGGATCTAGACACTAGCTTGTATCATGCAACTTTACATAGACTTAAGAGTTTAGATCCTCAATGCTGCAACATTTGTCTTATGTGGACTGAATGCTTGTAGAGTCTAATGATCAATACCCTCAAGTATACAAAGTCTTTAAGTCTTCTATACACATACATGCTTCCATTGTCCATTCTTAGAACTTTGATGGCTTTCCTCGATTTTTGTTTAACATGAGTCTTGAAGGCTAGAAACTTGTCCAACACTTCATTCTTATGACAAAAAAATTAGACCCAAGTGTATCTTGAAAATTCATCAATGAAAATAAGTATATAGCAACCCTGACTGACTACAAAAGAACCTACTAATACCATGTGAATCATCTAGTGAACACCTGGTGCTCTTGAAGACTTCCCTCTAGATGCATATCCATAGAATCTGTTGAACATTCACCATTTGATTTGTGCAAAGTTGTTGAAGGTAGCGGAAGGAAAGATGTCCAAACCGTTGATGCCATAATTGCATTGTTGAATTTGATTGTGTTAACAAGGCCTTTGAAGGAGACTTAGGCACAAAATGAGAGAAAGGGTATAACCTTTTGTGATGATTCACTTTCCCATTGCAACTAATGAGTCATCTTTTAGACTGTGCACCTATATTGAGTTTGAAAGGAACTCAACTCTTTGTCCATCTCTAAGGTGAGTGATTTGGTAGATTGATAGGAGATTTTAACTTAGCTATGGAACATAGAGAACATCTTGAAACTCTCCATTTTCCATTTCCACATTTCCTTTCCCTTCAACTTCCATTTTGGTATCATCTCCCACAAAGATGTGTGGTACCTTTGATTGCTTCAATGAAGAAAAATCCTCCTTTGAAGAAGCCATGTGATATGAGGCATCTAAGTCAAGAATCCATTCCTTTGAAGAATTTGAATTTACCATGAGTGCTTGCACTTTGCCCTTGGAATCAAAAGAAAATCCTTTATCCTTATAAGCATTAGGTAGTGGAACATTATGTTTCTTCATGATATTGGTCAACTCATCAATCTTTTTAAGATAACACTCATGTTCTTCATGACCCATTTTATTGCAATAGGCACACTTTTTCTTCTCCTTATTGTTGTCCCCCTTCTTGTTTGAATTTGAGGAAGACTTGCCTTGTTGATTGGATTGTGGTGTTGTCTTTTCTGCATCCTCTAATTTTTCCTTCTTCCACTCCTTATTCTTACCCTTTCCTTTATTTGAAGACTGTCCAACTGAATTTTGAGAACCCTCATTGTTGGACACCAGTGCTTTAGACTTAGGTGAATTGAAAATACCCATTTATTTTAACTTCTTTTTTTCAATATCCAATAGATCGGCATATTCATCAAAGAAGACTTTCTTATAGGAAGACCCTAATGTAGTCTTTGAGGTGTTAAAAGAAGATACAAATGTGGAATACTCTAATGGCAGCTTATTATGAATAAGATGGATCAATATATCATCTTTGATAGAACTCCCACAATCACTAAGCTTTATCCTCAGTTCATTCACCTTGATGATGAAATCCTATATAGAATCAAATGACTTAGGATCTAAGGAGACAAGCTCATCTTCAATTTTGAAAACATCCTCTTTAGACACTTTACCATATAGGCTTTCGAGGGTATCCCAAGCTTGCTTGGATGTAGAACACTTCTTAATTTGATACATGATCTTGTCATCAACCCCCAAACATATATCACCTAGGGCTTTCCTATCCATTACCACCTAAGCTGAAATATCACTTGCTGATACATTATCACCTGTTGGTTTAGGAAGAGTACCATCTACATATTGTGAAACTCCATTATGCATTAAGTGATACCACATTTTAATGGACCATGTAGCATAGTTATGAGGAGTTAATTTTGGAAACTTAAAATTTCTCATAATGTAGAAAATGAAAGAAAATTGTAGAAAAGAGAGAACACAACACCAAGAACACCTCCCCTTTTCACTAAATCAAGAATCCCCACCAAAATAGATGCTTTTGGAACTTTATAAGTAGTACAATTACAATGGCCACTTGCCAATTTTGGTCTTCATGGACTTTTGATTTTTCTTGTTACAACCTTTTAATGGATTAAAAATCTAGAACTTTACAATGTGCTACAATTCTGAAGCAATACAAAGCAAAGAATGGCCCTATTTCTAAAAGTGACATTTTTTTCCACACAACCTTACAATTTGACTAAATATTTGGAAAGTAGATGATAAATAATGCACTTTCAAAAAAAATGGAACCTATTTTTGAATCCAAATGTGTCTATATGGAGCGTTTGAAGTTGTAAAATGCAGGATTATGCAAGTACAATTGCCAAAAAATGCAATTTCTGACAAATCCGTGTACCAAAACTAGAAAAGAGCTACACCACTAAAAAAATTTGGAAATTCTACCCAATTTCAAAAAAAATTCACACCTAATTTGGAGTTCAGATGACTAAGATATGGCCTCTCAAAGTCAAACTGCAAAATCAAAAATCAATCTGGAGAGGGGTTGCATCAGTAAAATATGGGGTTAAATTTGATGGTCATATAGTTGTCACAGTAGTTCTAATTTTCCCTGGAATGATGGTCAGACAATCATCAAATTCAAGCTCATGAAATGATGATGTCAGCATCCATTCAAACCTGTGATGACATATTTACTATTTATACTTACTTAAGTTTACTTAGGTTAATGTATTATTTTATTATTTTGCATTATTTTATTATTTATTTAGGTGGGACACTCAAGAGTTTGTGTACTCTCATGAGTTGTCATGTTGACAACACAGAAGTATGCAACTCTAATTTAGCACATGGTGTCTACAACACTAGAGTTTGCATCATTTACTGAGTTGTCATGTAGACAACATAGTTATCCACACTCCTAATTTAGCACATGTTGTCTACAACATTGATTTGTGTGATATACCATTGTAGGCTTATCCTCACATCATCACACTTACTCCCGTGCTTAATGGAGGATAACCCATATCTAGTGGACATGTGCCTAGTTGTATGATATATCATGATACTGACTTCTATGCATTCTAGAAGCTCTCTAGAGGCCTTTATATACAGTAACTTCTAGTGTACTTTGATATGTCATATTGAATGAATATATTGTCATTCTGATTGTACTCTCTATTTGGTCTATTGTTGTGCTTATGTTTGAGTTCCTTGGTCTTGGGTGAATTCTTCCCTAAGGAAAATTCTTACATGGTATCAGAGCTCAGGGAGATTCTCTACACATAATTGTTCAAGACTATTCATGGTTTAGCACCTCGACCCGAATCTAGAGTACTGTAGAAATTGGGAGCATCTTGAGCCATATTTGACCTTTCCATTGTGTTCGAAATGTTGATTCGGTGAAGATCGATTATAAATTTGCCTATGGTGGGTGAAAGTTGATTGTGAGGCAAAAAAAATTTACAAACCGGCACCCAAACGCACCAATTTGAAAACTAGGTATAGTTGTTTAATCGATCTAATTATTTATTTTTAGTTCTGAATTTAGTTTCATTTTTGTAATTTATTCTTCGATCTGGGTATTTTTTGGATTTTTTCCCTAGTCAGAGAAAAAAATTTGCAGAATCGAGTAGTCACACCTTGGCTCTACAATTTCAAAGGGAATATTTTGTTATTGCGGGGATTATTCCAATATTAAACAAGCTCATTAATCAATTTTTGGTGCATTAAATTCGTAGATCATAGAGTGGAAAGTCATATCTGCAAATCTGGCCAAGATAATCCTCAATTGGTAGCCAATCTACCAACTCTCAGCTTAATTTACCGTGTGGTCTTTAGTTTACTATTGTGCTTGCCCTTTGCCCTTGGAATCAAAAGAAAATCCTTTATCCATATAAGCACTAGGTAGTGGAACATTATGTTTCTTCATGATGTTGATCAACTCATTAATCTTTTTAAGATAACACTCATGTTCTTCATGACCAATTTTTCTTGCAATAGGCACACTTTTTCTTCTCCTTATTGTTGTCTCCCTTCTTGTTTGAATTCAAGGAAGACTTTCCTTGTTGATTGGATTGTGGTGTTGTCTTTTTTGCATCCTCTAATTTTTCCTTCTTCCACTTCTTATTCTTACCCTTTCCTTTATTTGAAGACTTAAATACTTTTGCAGACTTGAGGGCATTTATCTTCAAACTCCACAACCATTCAATCTGCATAAAACAAATGTTGCAGCATTGAGGATCTGAACTCTTAAGTCTATGGCAAGTTGCATGATACAGGCCAAGTCTCTAGATCCATCACTTGAAGTCAAAGAAATCAATAGTTCCACTCACATTCTTAATCAATCTCCTACTCCAACCTTAGATGGAATGATTCCTTTGAGGCATGGTGTGGTAAAAAACCTATTGTGACACACTTCAGAGTCTTCATTTGTCCTGCATGGGCAAAGATATCTTCTAGGGGATGCAAGGCATAGTCACCTCGGCCATGTACTTTCATTGGTTATGAAGATTATGTGAAGGCATTTAGACTAATGGATCTAGAGACACATCAAAATTTTATGGAGAAGGATGTACACTTTGAGGAAAGTTCACCCAACTTGTCCTCTAATCCTCTCTGCACATTATACTGTGTGGAAACTGATAGTGACACTAGCGATAGTGCTTCAATAGATTTAGACATGTGGGGTTCTATCAACAGTTGCAGCGAGAGGTCACTACATCAATACAATCCACATGCATATATCACCACAGTGATAGGTCCAGCACAGTAGGGTACATCTAGTCTTCTAGGTCTAGCATCAGTGATAGATTTGGAGGACAATATTGATGATCTACCTCTTCTTCTTTATGTAGAATCACCTTCCTCAGTTGTTACGAGGGCTCCATCCAACCCTCTTGTTCATTCTCTTTAGGTGGAAGATGAGTCATGATGTGTCTGATCATCTTTCCATCCTTGATGGGTTCACCACAATCCTTAAGTTGTGCCCTATACATGTCTACTTGGGTAAGATAGTCTTTGATAGTGTCAAAATTTCTAGGATCCAACTTGAGAATTTTATCCTTTATGGTGTAAGTCATGTCTTCATCTATTGTCCCATACAAAGTTTCAAGTTTAGCCCAAACCTCTATTGGATCGGTAAGCTTCCTAATGTGAAATTTGACAGGATCAAAGATATTTTTCAAAAAGGTTCCTAGGGCCATCTCTTGTTTGGATTCCCATTCTTCTTTCCAAGCTTCATTAGCATCAGTAGGAGGTTTCTTTGCTACACCAGTGACATAACGCAGTAAACCTTTTTCTACCAATGGTTTCTTAATGTTTTCTTTCCAAGTAGCATAATTATGTGGAGTTAACTTTGAAAAAGAACCCATAATGCAAGAACACAAGATCAAGGTGACATAGTACATAGTACACACCCCCCCTTTTCACTCAATCAAAAAATTGCCCCCAAACGAATAATTTTGGCACTTTATAAATAGTGCATTTACAATGGGCCACTTGTCAAAATGGACAAAGTGGGCTTTCTAATTTTGCTGATTACAGCCTCTATATAGAGTACAAATCTGGACTTTTACAATGTAGCTCAAAAATACAACAATAGTGAAGCAATACAATGCAAAACATGACCTATCTTTGAAAATGGTATTTTTGTCCACACAAGACTACAATCTAACTATAGATCTAAAAACTAGACAAAAAAAATACACTTTCAAAAAAGAAAAAGAACCAGGAAAGGAGTCCAGATGAGCTCGTCCGATGCATTTGAAGTTGCAAAAAGTAGGATTAAATAGGTACTATCGCCAAAAAATTCTTATTCTAACAAATACATGCACCAAAAATAGAAAGTTGTTGTACCACTGAAATGTTCAAGAAATTTTTAACAAAATCTAAAAATATTGCACCTGATTTGGAGTCTGGATGACCGAGTTATGGTTGTTTAAAGTCAAGCTACCAAATCAAAACTACATCTAAAGAGGGGTCTATAGAGGAAAACACTATGTTAAATTTGACAGTCAAATGGCCATCGTAGCAGTTCAAAAATTCCTTGGAATGATAGTCATACAACTGTCAAATTTAGGCATGCAATTTGTTGATGTCAACAAAAATGCAAGCATGTGATGATGTCACCATGTATGGCTACAGACCTCAACATGTATAGACTATAAGAAAAGGTACAGATGAAATTAATGTGTTAGGTACAGACTGCCACATGGAAAGGTATGGTAGGGTGACTATATGTGCAATGCTAACATGGGTGACTAGACATACAATTTTGCTTACGAGGATTGGTGCTAACTACTGCTATGCCAGAATTTGATGATGTTCGCTAGTAAAAATGGATTAATTCCGTCAAATGGAATAAAATTAGAATATTCACTATGGAGTATTCCTCATGGGTTCAGGGCCAAGGTGTGACTGCCCAGTGCTTGGACCAAAAAAAAATTCTCTACACACCTGACTAGGCAAAAAAATTGAATTTTTTTTTCAAAAAAGTAAAAAATTAAATTGATTTGAAAATGAATTAAATAGATCAATTAAAGACCATACCTAGCTTTGCAAATTGGGCCTTTGCATTTCGATTTGCAAAAAAAAATTTCCTCCTGGTCGACTATGGCCTAAAATAGGCAAATTTATAGTCGATCTTCATTGAATTGTCTCTTTGAATGCAATGGTGAGGCCTTCTTTGGCTCTCAATGCTTCCAATTACTGTTAATGCTCTGGATCTAAATCGGGTCCCTTTGAGAGATGAAGCAACAAGGTCTCCAATGGCTATGTGACGAGTATCTCTGTTATCTCTAATACCATGTAAGAATTTTCCTTAGGGCAGAATTCATCCAAGACCAAGGAACTCAAAACACAAGCACAAATTAGACCAGAGTATATCAAAATGACTGTATAGTATTCAATACAATGTACAAGTACACTAGGAGTGCTTATATATAAAGGCCTCTGAGATGCATCTAGAATGCCTCAGAATTAGCATCATGATAAGTCATACAACCAGGCATATGTCCTTCAAATATGGGTTATCCTCCATTAAGCATGGAAGTAAGTGAGATGATGAGAGGATAAGCCTACAATGGTGTGACATGAAAATCAATGTTGTAGACAACATGTGCTAAATTAGGAGTGTGAATAACTATGTTGTCTACATGACAACTTAGTGAATGATGCAAACTCTAGTGTTGTAGACATCATGTGCATAATTAGAGGTGCGCACTTCTATGTTGTCAACATGACAACTCAAAAAGGTACACAAACTCGTAAGTGTCTCATAAAAATAAATAATAAAATAATGCACTAACCTTATTAAACTTAACTAAAGTGTAAATAGTAAATATCTATTTACACCAACAATTCTTCTCCATAAGAAAGATATCTACTCATTTTGGATGCTCAATCTATGAGTTGTGTTTTTAAACAAAGTTATTGATCTAATTGGGAATTCAACACTCACTAAAATGTATAGGTACACATCCACTACATCCACCTAGTACATAGGAGAAAATACTAAATACATAGTCACTCCATCAAACCAATAGAAAAATTCCCCCTAAAGAAAATAAGCGTGAGGTTGTAGGAAAATGGAAAATTGGTCCAATAGAAATGCATGTCAAGGAACCACAACAAAGATGTACAAAAGAATACATAATAGTGTGCTAAGGTGATCAATCATAGACACGTCATGAGGATATGTCACAGAAGGGAAACTTATTGGACAAAACTAGATGGCAAACAAAGACAAAACATCAACCCCCATGGCACTTTAATCAAAGTAGTGCATGGACAATACGGCACAAGAAATGGTAAATCCGAAGAATACAGTAATCTGTATGAGTGTCCTCAAATGACACTACTTGAATAAGAAGGAAGAAAATTGAAGCAAAAATATAGAAGAAACATGGTACTTTATCTTAATGTGTTTGCAAAAATGCATACAATAGATATCTACAAAGACAAGAAGAGATATAAGGCTGATGCAAAGGATAGTACAACCCATGAAAAATTATCTCAAGCAAAAAAATTATCCTCAAACCTAAAACAACCAAGATATCCATCAAAATGCAAAAAATTAAAAACTAAATAACATGTACCTGGATCAAAATCTGGAAAAACAACTAGGATCACTAGAAAGAGCATAGAAAGACCTTTCCAATGATATAAAGAATTCCCAAATCAAAGATTAGATGCTCAAGATATGTCTCCCAGAATGCAAAGTAGAACTCATAACTTTGACAATAGAAAAAGCTATCAAAAAGCATCAAAATTATAAAATGCATGTACCACTATGATAGCCTCCAATACTTACGGAAAATAGAGTCCATATGCCCAAGATATGAGCAAAAAAACACTAGATGGTTCAAACAAAGCCAAAAGGGGAAACAAGGGTGATGATGCATGCACTGATGTCAGTAAGTGAGGAGCCCAAATTTGATAGTCAAATGGCCATTGAGGCAAAAAAATTCTTGAAGAATAAGCAAAAGCCAAAAAAGAATATAGTTTGTTAAGAAAATGGATTGGCGCTAGAAAAAAATCCAATTGCTGATAAATATGCATGTGGTAAAAAACCATCACAGGAAGGTACAAAATCACTAATGCATGGGAAATATTGCCATGAAGTAATATTATTGATGCATGGGAAAAACAATTATGAAAGCATACTACCATCCAATCGCAGAGACCACGAAGAAACACTTGTTGGATTATTTTTTGTCTCCAATCAAAAACAAAATTTAATTGCCAAAAAAATCCACAAAGATGAGGGAAACACACCTTCAAGAAAAACCTGCCAAATATGTTACAAGCATTGTGGTGGGAAGAAAATGTCAAGTGGCATAGAGAAAGTTGCTCACCATATGCTAAAGAAGGCATGCAAAGATGAGGTATGCCTGCTTCCCAAAATTGTGGATGAAAGGCTAAGTTGGAGTGATAGAGAGCCCATAGACTGAGCAAGAAGTACAGGAACCATGTTGTTCTCTATCCTTTCAATAAGACCATGCATGCAGCCAAAAACAAGCCTGCAAAATAGAAGGCATAGAAGCCACAGGAGGGGTGACTTCCCAAATTTGGACCTATCAAAATATGAACTAACTAGTACCAATTTTTCATAGCCAAAAATAATGTGCCAAATCTAATGTAGAAAAAATGTGCAGAGGCATCTAGTTAAAACTATTACTCAAGATCTTCTAAGGCCACTAACGGATGGAGAGGATCACTGATGTGGACATCTCTAAGCATGAGGAGAAATTCTTGTGCAGTGACCATTGTTAGCTTAAAGAATAAATTTGACAACTGAGTGTCAATACACTTAACCAAGATCAAGAACAAGTGTCGAGTGATAATAAGTGTCGAGCGCAACATGTGTCGAGTGATATAAGAAGTACCGAGTGACAATAAGTCCTGAGTGATAATAAGTGTTGAGCACAAAATGTGCCGAGTGATACAGTTTTTGTTCAAGTGTCAAGGTATCTAGAAAACAATATGTGTCGAGTGTCAAAAATACTTCAAGAGTTGAGTAACTCAGTAGAACAACATAAAATTTTGGAATTGCACAAATTATGATACTAACAGTTTTTGTAGCTGACAGAAGGTAAATCTCGAAGGATTGAATGATAAGATCGAATCTTTTAATTTTCCTATGCAATTTGCATGCGGCCAATAAGAAAAATGCAAAAGGCATGCAACCAATCAGCAAAAGATAAGTATTGAGCGGGAAATTGAGATTCAATATGAATCATAGATCCAAAACAAACCTTAAGTCTTTGGAGTCTTTATAAGGAAGACAAAATTTCACTATAATAGAGAGAGATGAGACATATTGAAGGACATACAAGGGCGCAAATCTATTTTCAGAAGCAAGAGTTATCAGATCACAAAGGATCAAGATCAGGAGAAGGTGAAAAGGAGCCTACATTCAGTAATCAAGGATTGTAATCTATCAGGTTTATTGCATCTAATATTCTTTAGCAATTGTATTAGAATAAAAATCCTATGGTGATAGGTTAGCTTTACAGCTATTTTGTAAGAACCTTTTGATTAGGTGATTAAAATCCTTTAACCAGGTGACACTTCATGTTAAGTGTTTGCAAATCCTCTAAATAGGTCACTATTAACACAGTGTAAAGCCTTTAGCAGGGTAGGCCTTTAACAGGGCAAACCACCAGAAGTGGTTGAAAAAATATTGCTGCAGTAATTTTTGTGGTTACCAAAATTCCTGTGTTGTGAGTTATTGATGCATATGTCTTGTTACATGTTTATTTGATATGCATGCAATTTACTTTCAGTTAAAATTTTATTGGCTAAAGTTTGATACTTATGATTCACCCCCCCCCCCCCCCCCCTCCCTACCCACCCCCCCCCCCCTCTCATAATTACTCTTTCCATATTTGAATATTCCAACAATTGGTATCAGAGCCTAGTTGGGTTCTCACAAGAAATAGCCTAACAGCTTGGAGGGAAAAGATCTAAAGATGGAAGCTTTCAAACTTGGAAAGATCATTGAAAATCAGGTGATAGATGTGCAACTTGCTCTGCATAGCTTGGAGGAATTTAGAAACAAATTGAGAAACTCATTAAAAAAGAGGAAGGATCTAGCCATAGCTGAAAATGATATACACTACAAGGATATTGACACCACCAACATATTTTCCAGTGGAGACACTAAAGAGTTTGATGCAACAATAGCAGAACTGATGGAGAAAATAAAATTCAAGCAGAAGAAATAAGAACTCTCAAGATGGAACATGAATCATAGCCTATAATGATATGTGAAATTACTAAACAAAAGAAAAGAGCAGTTGATGATAAGGTCATGATGGAAAATGACAAAAGGAATCTTGCAAATAGACTTGAAGAAAAATGTACTGAACTGACAAGGATCTCAAACATGCAGATGGATACACTTGCGCAAATGATGAACCTTCATCATGAACTTAATGTAAAGGATATTGAGATCTCTACCTTGAAGATGCAAAATGAACAAATGCAGAATGAATTGAACAGGGAAAAAGAAGTAGCAAAGAATCTCAACAAATCAAGTGAAGCAATCAAATATTTTGAATAGTTGTTGAAATCACCAAAATCTACCCATGATACATCAGGACTAGGATACAATAGCACTGAAGTTGGAGAATCATCAAAGAGTGTTGAACAAAGAAGTGATAAAGGTAAGACTTCAAAACCCACTTGTCATTTCTATAATAAGAAGGGACATACAGTTAATGTGTGCAGGAGTAGAAGATTCAATCAATCAAAAATACCCAAAAGTTTTTTTCACAAGTGCAACATGCAAGGACATATGACTCAAAATTGCAAATCCAATGTTACAAGGACTCAAATATTTGGTGGACATTGTTATAATTGCAAAAAATATGGACATAGCGCATTTGATATAGATCAAAACCTATGTGGGCAGTAAATCAACCAGTAAAGACATCAAACCATGAATTTTGGGATTACAACACTAGGAACAGCTGTCACTATTGTCAAGAATATGGACACATCCCACAGAATTGCATAAGAACACATTTTAGAGGGAACTAAAAAAGATGGTTGAGTCAAACCACATGTTTCAGCTGCTTAAAAATTGGTCATGTCAGCAAGAATTGCCCAACAAGGTCAAAGGCATCAAGTTTTGAGCTCAGCAATGGAAAGGAAAAGATAGATGTTGGACATATCAGAAGTGAAATGAATAAGACATGGAGGAATAAAGATGAGTCTAGCACATCAAATATAGATATCACTTCACCTAATAGGTCAAGTGATCACAGTTCATCAAATTAAGTAAAGAATAAGTGTGAGGGATTGATAAACCGAGTTACATCATAAATCAGTCCCAAGACATATAAGAGCTCCAAAAATGAAATCAGTATAAATAAAGATGCTAAGTCAAAAATGTCAAAATTGTCTTCAAGAGCTGAGTTGCTAACAATGATCGAGTTAATAGTTGATGCCGAGCTATGAAATATCAATAGGAGCCGAGTAAAGTAAAATATAATGGGAGCTGAGTTATGACGAAACCT